>JAOXXN010000395.1:142080704-142106167 GCA_026770055.1 Myrmophylax atrothorax
CAAATGCAGTCTGTATGTCAGTCTTCACTTGGCAGTAGTATGCCCTTGTTTAGTAAAATCCCAGGAACACACGGGATTCAGAGCAGAGTTTTTTCCCATTGTTATTTCTGATGCATGACAAGTGAGCCTGGGACTTTCCCCTGCATGATCTGGCCTATTTACAAACTCTTCTGGGATAATTTTTATCAAGAGGGTTCTTGCTTTTCTATTTTGCCATCAGTTGGTTCCTCTGAGAAACACTTTCTTTTTTCTTCTCTTTTTAAGTACTAAAAGTTTCCAGTAAAAGTCAGATTTCTTTAGGAAATATGGATACCTGCAACGCAGGCATTTACCTCTGTGTTAACCATTACATCCTCATTTCAATTAGCATAGAGCTATAAAGTCTTTCAGGGTTCTGGCCATCTCATCATAATGCAACTGCCTAAAATAAGTGAGATGAGACCCTTGGAGTCCCTGTTTCTCCCCAAACCTTAGAAACTCTTCATCAAACACGTCTACAGCCAAATAAGAATAATCTCAATGTCTTTGCTTGTATTCAGCTGCACATATCCACCTCACAAACACATAGATACATGCATTTCTAATTCTAGTTAATGAGATTTAATATTTGTACATTCTATAATTTTATTAGCAATCAATAATAAAATAGTACTTGGTTGTACTATCAATACAGTCAGATACAATGCAATGAATCTGAACATAACCTATTGAAAATATGTCTCTCTGTATTACTGAAGGTTGAGATGGTCATTAATGACTCTTCCCAGCCTTAAATATTTTACTCTTCAATGGTAATTTCCAGCTCTCTTTTTTAAGTATTCACCATTGATTCATTGCTGTCCAAGATGGCCTGAGCTATGACGGTGCTGATGATGGGCTGGATCAAACCAACTTTTGTTGATACCAGCAAGGAGGAAAAGATTCCTAGTCGTGCTTGCAATGTGTGCTCTGACATCTTACTTAGCTAGAAAAACTGCATAACCTCCAGTTTTCCAGTACCACACTGGAAATATTATTAACTGACCTGAGCTGAGTGGAAACTAACCTGATTCTAAGCTCTGGTTTGCTGCACAATTAACTTAATACACAAGTGTAAATTTGCTCCATTTAATTAGTGCACTGAGTAACTCACCTACATCCCCTGTTTGCAGAAAGGAGTTTTCTTATACAGTCACACACAAACAAGCCATCTGTTCACCTCTATGTAGAACCTAAAAAGACACTTGATAACTGCATTAGGCCAGGGGATTACTCAGCAAAGCTACAACAAAATAAACGTAACAGGTATTTTTATACTAACAGAGTGCAGTTCTTGATTAAAATGGGATAGTGATTAAAATGTTAAGGGTTTTTTCTCATATTTGCTCTTGCCCCCTTCTGCAGATTTTCTCACATTTTTTTCTTAAAAGGTTTTAAAGGCTTTAGATGGTTTCTGTTGCCACCAGCACTCATCACTTATCAATGGGAGTTTAGGCTGTTTTAGCCTTTAGGCTTTGTCCCAGGGAAGAGGTCCAAAAAGTCCAGTTACATTTGCTGATGGGTAAAATCTGCCTTCATAAAGACATGTAAAGAAACACACCTTTTCCTATAGCATTTAGTTGAGGTGTAATTCAACTCACCTAATGTCATCATAAAATGATGAAGCCAGAGTTCCTGAAACTCCCCAGCAATTACTTGCTTATGAGCAGCTCAACTTTTCCTCCGTCTTATTCTACAAGCTTGTTTGTAATCTCAATTAATCTGATCACATGGAAGTCAAGCTCTAGTCCAAGAGACCTACACCAGCATCTTCCATTTGCTGGTGAGCACTTCCAAAGGAAGGGCTCATTGCACTTTGAAGAGAGTAGCCAGGGAATGTAGAGTCAGTAAGCTCCTGTCATTTCTCAGAGTTTTCCTGGGACTACAGAAAACTAGTTTAAAGACAATATGGCTAACTCTTGGATAGCTGAAGATGGTTGGATACACACCCACCAGTCAAGCAACAGGGGTAGATAGCATCCTGTAAGGATTTAAGAACAATGGCATTGGCCTGCTGACAAGCATATGGCTATCAAGGACCTTTCTCAGTTTCATAAGCAGGGTAGAACTTAATATAGGGAGACACTGCCCACCACTCTGAGTTGGTGTGGGAAAGGAAGTCTTTCTCTTGCTGTCAGGAGATGTGAGGAGGCAGGCAAACCTCGAGTGAAGCATATGCCACCTGCTTGGTCCCTCCTTTGTCCTTTGTCTCTGATCTCACTATTTTTGTAGTGAGCTTTCTGTAGCATGGACTGTCTCTTGCTGTAGATAGGTGCACTCTTGTCTGCTGCTGGGAGATCCTGTTCCTAGTACCTCAAAGCAGTACAGTGGTTCAAATTATTAATAATGGTGTTGATAATGATGTCAACATATAATGCAGTACACTGAGCAAGCTTTGGGAGAAGACTCTTTGGAAAGTGGGATACTACTAGAACAAGGCTGTGTCCATCTAGCTTTTTTCCTGAGTTCCAACAGATGTTCTCAATGTCCTTGCATCAAATTTTGCCACTTAAAACCGCCAAGTGAGCCTGCAATACCAACAATGCTTAGTGCCAAGAAATCTGTAGTGTAATAGTCATGAGGATCTCAAAGTTGGACTGATCTGTGGGGGAGATGCTAGCACTGCTCACAGGGCAGGAATAAACCACTGGACCAAGGGGATGTTTTTATTTTCTCATAGCTCTGGGAACAGAGGAGCTTTTATTCTGGAACATTGTTATCTTAGAAAATATTACTGACTTGTTTGCTGGGGATACTAAGGAGGTCAGGCCAGCTACAGAGCAAGTTCATTTATAACTTATGGAAGTTTTTTATTTTTGTATGGCTTTTGACCTCAAGTTTAAAGGAAATGTCAATCTCCACTGTAATGCTAGGTCTAGGGAATGCAGACACATCAGAAATTTCCCTATCAGCTGCAAGACCTTTAGAGGTATGCACAGAGTAGCAGGGCTCTCTCTTGTGTGTTAAAGATAAGTAACAGATGGATTGCTGCTCAGCAACAGTGGAGAGAAAATCTTACCGGCAACATATTTCTTTCCTCTGCCCAGGGGTGAGAGATGAAGCACAAGCAGACACCTGAAAGAGGGAGAGCCTGGGGAAGGGTATGGATTGGTGTCAGAAGGTGGGAACTTTCATCTTTGCTGTGTGAGCTCAGAGAAACCAGTTTCCTGTTTTGGTCCTCCCGGTTCTGTTTGATGGTCCCATTTGTTTAGGTAACTTCCTGCTCCTGCAGGAAGTTTTGGGGGCAGTGACCTACAGCTTTCCCTTGCTACCAGGCTCTACTCTCACCACAGCAATATTAATAAGCTTTTTGGAAATAGATTTGGTCAGACCCTGAAAGGAAATCCTATTCTACCAAAAGTCTCTTTCTTAGACTTGAATACTTTTATATCCCTGTAGCCTTCCCCTGGCACAGCAGGGGCTTCTGTGCCACAACCTGGTCTTGTGGCACTCAGCTCTTTTTCAGAAGTAAAACCAAACCCCACACTGCTACATCCCTGCACAGCAAGTAGTGCATTAAGAGCCAGGCTGTGTCCTGTACAGAAAACAAGTTAGCTGGGTTTCTTTGGTACTTTTCAAAATACATTTAGTGTTGAACAACATGCTGAAGTACCAGTTCGCTCTTACTGCAGCATTTTTCTCTGATCTGCAAGCTGCTGACTGCCCTGCTTGCTTATATCAGAAAACTAAGAGTCTGCAGGGAGCTGGGTTATTGCTTTCAAGGCAGCCATGTAATTAGCAGGCAGCCTAATCAGACTAAAATCAGACAATACTTAAGAGGAGACAGTTTTCATCCCAGGCCTTCAATGCACTTGGCAGTCAGTACTTTACTTTTTAATGAGGCAACAAGGCCCTGAACATCCATGTTTTGGAGAAGGAAAGCGTCTCAGACATCCTGAGTTCCTAAAATATCTCCACAGTTCCTAACAGAGAGCAGGGCTGTAGTTCTAAATACTGTGCTTTTTTTCCTGGCTAGCATTACAGCTTGGGGAATTAAACAAGCAGATAGCAATGTGTGGAAGGAAAGCAGAGGCTCTCCCTGGGGATCTCACACAAGATCCAGGCTCCTGGCAGGGGTTTCCTTCTGCCATGGGGCTGCTGCAGATAGAAGGACCAGACAGCATGGGAAGGCTGGCCCTTGCAACTGTCTTCACTCTCATCCCAGGAGAGCCAAGAACAGGAAAATGGCCTTGCAGAGAGGGAACTCCAGAAAAAAATTCAGGTGTGAGTCAGAAAAAGACAAACTCCAAAACACACAAAAAATGCAATGGCAAAACACCTGATGGGACTCATTAAATGGTAAATTAGTGCTGTTGAAAGGAAATGCAATCATGGCTTGGGCTTTTTACTAGGATTTGTGAGTATGATGAAAGTGAGGCTTCCTCCCAAATACCCAACTGCAGCAGACCCTCCATAATTTGTTGTATGTGAGAAAAAGCCCACGTGTCCTTCTCACCCGTTCTGGTTCATGACTTACTTTTCCCACATCATGGGGCTTTGTAAAGACTGACCAGCCCTGACTACAGGAAAGGCTGGCAAGATTAAGTGACCCTTTGAAATCTTTGCTGCAAGCTGATTCCCTTCTCAGCACATTGGGAATGTAATCAGACTTGGACTGGCTTAATTGGCAAACACCTCAAAAGATGATTGCCTACAGGTTCACATCTGTTTCTATTTTGTGTGCATAGCGATGCACATATAGACTTCTGCTCTATTGTTCAATATTCCTGCAACTCAAATGTTTGCCTTAATATAAGGCTTGCCTCACTGACAGATGCCTAGTGACATTTAGTAGGAGAGGCATATTTTTTTAAAACTTAAGTGAGATAATAGGACACAATTATTATTGGAATTTTACCACTTCCAAATGTAATAGAAACTGTCTGGACAATTATTACATAGTTGTTAAACTAAATTCTTGCGCTTGGAGATTTCATGTAGGAAGAAAAGCTACAATAGAAAAATCAGATTATGGATGGATCCAGGGAAAAGGTAAGTCACTCTACACATGTATAATAAGATTGTTCTGGCCTCTCTTTTTTCCTTCCTTCCAATCCACGGATTGGCTTCACTTTGACTGCTTGATTCAAAAACTGAAATGAATGAGGTCCCTGGTACAGAAAAAGACCCAGGTAAGGACAGGTTTAAAAGTGTAGCTGAGCATAGGAACTCAGTTCACTTCTGCAAAGTGTTTTTTTCTTTTAGTGTAAGAAAGGACTTTGCTTTGCAAAGTCCAAGATAAAGCTGTTTCTGAGCAGACTTTTCTCTCTTCTGAGAATCTTCAATAACCAGACAGTTTGTACAAGTGTGAATCAGAACTGATGATCATTTAATTGTTCTTCCTTTTTCCCCCCCTATTCAGCCTTTACATCTCTTGTCAACTTTTCCTGCTTTGCCTTCCTCTTCCTCTCCTTCTTCACCCAACTCCACTTCCCTCCATCACTCTCAGTGCAGAGGCTGTAGTATTGCAACCCTGACCCCACAGCTGCCAGGACTTCCATTTTGACTCCTTAATTCATGATTAATGGAGTAGAAAAGCATCTGCTATTAGATTCTCACTGTTTTTCTTCTCTTTCTGCTCCTCTCCACCAGCAGCCAGGCCCCCATGGTGGCTTCCTGCTGCACTGAGTCCACTGTGCCACCTTTAAAGGAGAGTTCACCCCTTGTAGCCAGCCTTGGATCACTCACCCATTTCAAACATTTTAGTCCATCCCCATCAGAACATCTCAATTTTCAACTGACAAATAAAAAGAACTTCAGCATGAAGTTTCTCTGGATACCTGCCATTCACAGTGGGATACATGAGCCACTAGGAAATGTCCCAGTATGGGACATCTTAATTCCAATGTGGAATAATAGCAAGTGTGAGTGGACTGGTCTTACATGGCTTACCTCAATTCACAAGTCTGTAACTGGTTATAAGGCAATAGGTAAGAGACACAGACTAATACTCACTTGCAGATCCATGCAGTCTCACTCATTTGTTGTTCCAGTCCCCTCCAACTGTATCTTCCAAGCTGAAGACTAGAACAGAAATGGTGCTTTATGAAACCCTAGAACAGACATGAAGCTTTATGAAGCCCTAGGATGGAAATGATGTTTTATGAAGCTGACCTAGTAACAAATCAGGAAGCTGAAGAAATCTGCAACAGGGTAAGGATAATGAATGAGCTCAGTGCACAGCTCCATCCAACCCCAGCCTAAAAAGTCTCAAGAGAATACATTAAGATGGCAATTTAAATAAGATTTATGGCCTTCAGCTCTGTTTCTGGAGCACTGAGGGTTGTGAAGACTAGTCAGTCCACTCAAATCACTGCAAGTACCTCTGAGCTTCCTCTGTGTGGTCTGGCAGAAAAGCAGCATGGGGGTGGAAGACAATTGGCAGCAGGGAGACAGTTTATCAAAGGAAGATAATGCCAACCAAGGGAAGGATCAAAGGACAATGCACATCATCATTTATGCTGGTTCTTCATTCCTGCTAGCAGAGAAGTGTCTAGTGGGACCAAAAACCCTCTGGGACAGGGACTCTGACCTAAATCTGCAAATACACAGATATAGTGAATTCCCAGTAGCATTTCTTTGACCACTAGGGGCCTAAATACCTTGCTATAAATCCAAGTGCCTAAAAAAGTTTCCTATAATTAACCTCATCAGTATGCCTTTGTATATAACTAATGTATATACATGTGTGTGCATGTTTGCGATTTTACAGCTGGTGATGTAAAGATGTGACTCAGTCTGGAAACCCCAAAGGAAACATTCCCTGGCATAGGAACTCACTTTTTCATTTTGTAAAATTATTACCATAGTCCTGGCACATTTTTGGCCCTCAGCCAAACAAGCAGTGTCCCAGATAATGCCCAGACATGGCTCAGAGTTGTCAATACACAGCCTGGATGTGGTCATGCTACACAATATGAAGTTTGCATGGAAGACTTGGGCCACTCCGCATCAGGTGGGCTCACTGGCAGGGAACAAGTACAGACAAGTGTCTTTAGGCTCATCCAGCCACAGTCACTAAGCAAACTGTCCAGGGCCACAGCAAAAATCTGTGGCAGGAGAGGAAATGTTATATCCAGGGTCCTTGCTATAGTCAGTCCTTCCCATCATGGAGTCAGAAAGATCTGTGGGGTGGCTCAGCATCTCCAGTCCTCAGTTAACCCAGAGCTTCAGCAAGAGACTTGGACTGTTTCATAATAAAGCTTTGCTGCTGTTCCAAATACATTAGAATCTGAAGCAGTCCTAACCAAGCACAAATGAAAAGGCTGATACTGCTCTGCCTTATTTATGACCTCTTCATTAGGAGGAGTCAAAACACTCTGTAAATGCACTCTCTTTGCTCCAGGTGACAACACCAGATGTGTGTGGGAGCTCCCATGCCCTGAGCTGGGGCTCAGGGTGATGTTCCTCTGCCTTCAGCAACACTGGTCTGGTGCTACGACATCTAAATTTTGAGTCCTAAGTGACAAAAGGCATAAAGGAAAGATTTCAATCCCACTTGTTCACTTTTCTGTTCTTGCAGCAAGAGCTATGACTTGTCCCTACTTCACCTTCTCAGTGGACTACAGCTCAGGCAAGGGCAGGGGTGGGGAGGTGTGGTAGGTGAAGGCGAAGCACCCAGGTCCAGACTGCAGACCTGGTGTTGGAACCACTGAATACAATTGCTTCTCATGGTTTACACAGAGAAACTAGGCTGAGTTTCTCTATTCACACAGTTTGGATTCAGGATGCCTTTGGGCAGCTGAAATACAATGTACTGTGCAAACCAACTGTGTTAGTTCTATGAGATTTGCTGTCTCTCCCCAACCCTGTATGGCTCCCATGTAAATGACCTTTCTGCCCTTTGTATCACTACTTCTCTCCAACGTTCAGTTTGTTTTCTTATTTGCCCTTGCTGGGATTTCACTTGCCCATTCTCCTGTCACCACATGCTGGCCTGGAGGAACAAGAGCCCTGAATTAACACTGAGCCCCTGCCTTTGCCTATCCTTTCTCCCTAGTCCATTGTAGTGGTGCTATAATATAAAGACCTCATCTAATGTAGCTCTCTGCCAAGTTGATATTCCCACTGTGCTAAACAATTTGTAAAACCATGTAAGAGCTCCCCTGCTCCCAAAAGCTCATAGAAATTAACTAGCTGCTCAACATTTATATACCCACAGCCCTATAGAAAATGGCAAAATTAGCAGCAGTTTGTGCCTGTTGAGTTGACTGCAGTGCTGTCACAGAGCATGGAAAATGATGACTCTTCTCCCATTCAAGTGCTGTCCAGGCGTCCTTTGACTTTAGAGATGCAGGTGGAATAAAGGTGCCCATTGTTACGATATTCTCAGCCCACTGAGTGTGTCACCCATGGTGAGTTTCTCACCCTGTTGATGGGGCAGGATTGTGTCTGCAGCTCTTACCTAACACACACCAGCAACAGACTTCTTGGGAAATACTTCCTCCCTGCTGCCAGACTCTGTCACTATATATAACTCCACTGTTATCTGTGAAGTCTAGAGGGGGCAGAGTGAAAATCAATCAACAGGAGTATTTTAACTGTATGCAAAAATATCTTTCAAAAATAATTTTTGAGGCTGGGAGGGGATGAGTTTGTTTATGTAACATGTTATTTTTTATTTAGTAGTTGATTAATAATCAAACCTGACTATAGAAGCAGTCATTTTAAAGGTGGACTACTTTCAGGCTTGGTAAAGAAATCAGTTCAGGTTTTGTATTTAAGGCAATCCCATGTATTTTACCAAAGAAAATGTGGGGAGAATCAACAAGGTTCAGTGATCAGCTGAAAAGTGGGGCCAGGAGACAGGCACACACTGGTACAGTCTGGTCATCTTGCAGGTACACACACACGCAGAGCAGGATCCTGGGGACTGCCTCCATAACCACCTCAGGAAAGAAGACAGGATTGAGATTCCTGGCTACAGCTTCATTCCCATCAGTACCTCTGTTTGTAATAATGGCAAAAGACTTGTAAAGTGTTTGGCAAAAGCTTCCCATTCCCTCTGTGGCACAAACTGAGCTACCAAGCAAGCTCTGCTGAACACTCTCCTTGTAGGCTTTGCACTGGAAAGTCACTTTCTTCATTCAGGACATATGCCTGGTTTGGGGCTTTTCTTTAACTGAGTGCTAGAGTTAAAACAGATCTGTTACAATAAATAACCCCTGATGTGGCAATAAAGCCAGGCTGATTTCCATTTCTTGATAAAGTTCTGTCCATTTTCTCTCCCTCCAGTGCAAAGAAGTTGCAGGATCTGTCTCTCTATTGCTGATTTTAATTTCCTGATAATGTTATTGCCTTATAAAAAGAGAAATTATGCTGAAAAATATGTATATAGTATTTGATGTGTGTGTCATATTGGGGGAAAGTGCACTGCAGCTTTCTATCCTATGTATGAGATGATATGCGTTTACCTCCCCATTCTCCATAATTTATGGACTGAATGCTTACAACTCCCATCCAATCAGTGAGAGTTATTGATGTCCTTCACATCTGAAGTAAGTAATCTCATTAAAGAAAACTCATTCCAGTATTCAGAGACTTTATGGCAGCACAGGGCACCCATCAGGTCCTTTTCCAGTGACATTTTCTAGTAGTAATCCAAAGCACAGGGGAAGGTTTGTGTTTAGGGAGTTAGACTCTGTGATCAGGTACAGGCAGCAGTTTGTGGTGCAGCTCAGACCACACAAAAGACTTTTCTGAGCTTAATCTCTTGCTTAAAAGGATGTTTTCTAGGTCAGGGTCCAACTAGGCAGCATCTTGGAACCTGCCCTGAAATATTTGCCCAAATTTCTCTGAAATCAAGGCTGTTGCCTTAATTGCCTCTTCTTTGCTGTGTGCCTTGGTACTATCATTATCTTTGCTGTGTGCCTTGGTACCTCAGTTTTCTGAGGTATTTGTCTAAGAGAAATTAATGGAAAAAACCTCACTATAACTTCTTTTGCAAGTGTAGCAAAATATTGACAAAACATTTCCAAAGGGGCATTTTGCAAAATCCATGCTTTCCTATTGCCTCCTCCTATGTGATTCCCTGATAGTGGTAAGGGACAGAAGCAGTAACGGAAAACCTTGAATGCCATCCTCTGTCCCCTTGTTCCCTTTGATTTCTGAGCATAAGTCCAGTCCACAGTGGCACCAGATGACTGAGCTCTTCATACAGCACCTTCTCCATGAAACCTGGGTGAAACAGCCTTGGAAAGAGAAGGTTCCAGTTCTCAGTCAATGTGTTGCACAAATGCCAGAGCCAGCCTAAGCACCAGCCCGCACCAGTCAGTATCTGCTGCCCTGCCTATGTGGCATCAGCTCTGGTGACTTCCAGAGAGAATGTGATGGCTCTGCTGGTGGCTCACACGTGGCACTGTGCAGCAGAAGAACCACTGCTTCCCTTGTGCAATCTGGTTTTGGCACCAGGATTGATCCTAGAAACATCAGCTGACTCACAGAGAGTTCTTCTGACTAGAGTGCCCTCTGATTCAGCCAAGGGTTCCAAAATTGATTTGGGCTGATGGCAAGTTGAATTGAGCCCACAGCATGTCCTGGCAGCCAAAAGGGGCCAATCATGCCCTTACCACAAGATGGCTTGGGCTGTGCCTGTGCTCAGAGTCTTATAGTCAGAAAGAAAATCCTAGGTACAACCAAACTGCAACTTTTTGCACTCAAACATGTTGATTTTCACAATATTTTGTCATTAAAAACTTCAGATCAGCTCTCACCACATTTAGATGAGTAGGTTTAGACAGACAGTTGCCAGAGATCACACTTTGAGCCAGCATTAAATAAATGCTTTGAGTGTGACGCAGACTTTTTGCTGGTAAACTGTGCAGCAGATGGCAAGATCAGGAAACTATCGAGCAAGCAAGATAATATCTTACCTTTGCAAAGTGATCTGGACTACTTGGTAAAATGGCAACCATCTGAAAGAATACATTTGAATATGGGAAATTGGGTTTAAGGATCAATGGGCAAAGAAAGAGCATTTCTAAGCATGGCATAGTGAGATTGATGGTTCTTTGACAACAAAGCTTTAAAATGTGTTGACATCTGCTGGGTGTCAGAAAACAAAAGTTACAGCCCTTAGAAATATTCCTCAGCATGTTGTAAACTTTAGTCCTAAGGGTGAGAACTACAGAGGCAACACACTCCACCAAAGAGTCCCCCTTGACATTTCCTTGACAGCTGGAAGGAGCAGAGTGCAGCTGCCTTATAATCATAATTCCCCCAACACTAATGAAGAAATGCATGGCTTTGGACATACACCACACCAAAAGATTTGTGGTGAGTTCGTGACTGACATGATTAATTAGTGTTGAGAATTAAGAGAATGAGAAATGTCAGAAGACAAAAGTGTACATGCCAGTTGGAAAAGATATTCTGACTAATAAAAGAAGTTTAGAACATGGTATCAATATTTTCATTTGCAAAGGTCCCAAATGAATGACAATAAACTGACAAGAAAGGTCTTAAACCAGCAACATTTTAAACTTAATGGTGATTTTATCTATTTACTCTGTTTTTTCCTAACAGAAAATAAATATCCCCAGATTGATAATGTAGCCCCCATCAGCAAATGAACAATTATACAATGAAATCATCATGTTTATCTTGTAGGTAAATTATTGGGGAAAAACTAAACTATTCCAAGCAGTATTTTAAATTATATGTTTTAAGGAAGCAAATGCCCTTTCTGAATAAGTTATTGGCAATGAACTTCACAACTTTCTGTCTTTGCTAAATCCTGTATCCCTCATCCATGAACCCATTTTGGGAATGGAGGGCAAGTCTTCAGTATACAATTTTCTTTCATCTCAGTTTACCCAATACATATTGGCTTCCCTGTGGCACCATGTCCAGGACTCTGGGGCCACGTGGCAGAAAGGGCTCAGTTCAGGTCTGTTATGTCTGCTGTGTCCCCTCTCAGCTCCTTGTACACCTTGAGCCTCCTTGCTCACAGGGTGAGGACCAGAGGACCAGAAAAGGCCTTGACTCTGCATCAGAACTGCTCAGGAGTAATGGAAACTCCAGTGTGTTGTCAACAGTTTCCAGCACAAATACAAAACACAGCCCCATACAGCTACTATGCAGAAAATTAACTCTACTCCAGCCAAAACCAGCACAACACTTCACTGAGTTTTTCATCTCTTGTTCTTAGCTGGTTAGCATAGGTTGTCTTGAAGGTAAATAGAGGGGAACAGGCATCTTTATCCAAACAGTATATTCTAAATGTTTCATTCTGAGTATTTCTAAATGTAGTTTAAAACTATAGAATGACATGAATTAAATTCTGAAAGTGTCAGTTTTCCCCATAAACTGTAAAAAGGCTCAAGACAACTTGCTCAGATATAGATGCACAGATGGAAGGATGAATCTCAGGAATGGGGTCTAAACAAAACACACACAAAATTCCAGGTAGTACTTCAGCAAAACACACACCAGCCAGCTTTGAAGTCAACATCAGTCATGACAGCCGTGGTGCTCTGCACAGAGAAACACCATCCCCATCACCTCCAGTGGGTGGGATGTGGGAAGAGGAGGGTCCCACCACCACCAGGGCAGTCCTTTGGCAGCACTCTGTGGTGTGTCCACTTCAGCAAGTGGTTAATCTGCTCACAAGTGCAACACAACTCAGACAGTCTCCACACCATGATTTCTCTAAGGGCCTGAAAACATCTACTGATATCTGAGCTCCCAGATCAGGCTCCCTCAGCAAACCTTCCTTTAATACTTTCTCAATGGCATTAAATGTGATGTTATCCCTAAGAACATCAGCCTCAGTGTTTCTTTTCTCCAGTTTCCTGCTTTCTTTGCCTAAATTTGGTGTTACACTCACCCTACTACAGAGTGGGGAGACCAGAATTAATGCCAGACTATTCTGGGACAGCAGAACTTCCTGAGTATTTTCAATGATGCATCCAAAGGGAAACTAAAATGGTTTCTGTGATAACATGTTACAGATAACCATATCCTCTTCCAACACTTCAGACACTAAAAACTAGGTCCTACACTGACTCTTTTTTAACATGTACCTAAGATATTAATAGGATGCCACATGTCCTAACTGTTCAAAACTCAGGAAAATTACCCCATAAATAGTTATAAAAGCAAATTGTAAACCTGGGTGCTTTTCCTTGTGTTTAGTTGTTTTGGGTTTTTTTTTTTTCTAGTTGCAGAGTCCCTGGGGATGAGATTAACTACAGTATACATACCAGTTGGTTTCTTCAGGCTTTCTTTATAGTCCATGTAGAGAAGTGGGTCAGTGGCCTTGGTCTGGCTGGGAGATCCATGACCCTCAGGGCCACATCGCCTACCATGGGTGAAGTGCAGTAAGGTGAGGACGAGGCAGGGAACGCTCAGCCTGTCCTTCGGGGAAACTTTGTGGTCCTCCTAACCCTTGCACTCTGACACTGTTTCCAGGTGGTGGCCCTGCAAACTGTAGCAGGAAATCCTGTAGACAGCTGATGATTTTTGGCTTCAGCTTGGCTCCAGCCCACGCCTGAACAGAACAGCAGCACCAAAACACATCACCCACCTCCTACCCACACTAAGACCATCACTACTCTGACTGGTCTCAGAGACAACAAACCCCTCTCACCATGGTGTCACTGTTAATTATAAATGTTTATCCATTGTTAGCACTCAGAAGCACAAGAAGAGTGCCCCTTGGGCTGGGGGCTGAACAAGTTTATGACAGAAGAGACATTTGTGCTCTTGGTAAAGAACATTCCCCTAAAAAAAGCCCACAGTTCATCTCACTTATTCATTTTTTTTTAAACAAAGAGTACAGGCTTTTGACTCTTACTACTCAGCATTTGAACCAAGAATGATCAGAACAAAGAAGACTGTCTCTGCTTTCCAGAGATGTTCCCAAAACAGCAGAATGAAGTTCCTCTTTAAATTAATAACTTACCATCAGGAAAGGAATTTCTTCCATCATAATTTGGTTTTACTCAAAAATTTCTATATAGTGCAAGGAAATAGTGCAGTAATTGTTTATTGCTTCCTTTAGCAGTTATTTTCATGGAATAATTAGAATTATCCATATCCAAAAGGAAAATTTGTTTATGTAAGACTGTCCGCTGTATCAGTTTGCTGAAATCTCTTAAATTCTAAAAACATGAAAGCATTTTCCAATCTGAATCCCATGTTTCCATTCTCTCCTCCTGCCCTGGGGGGAGAAAAATACCTCAATTTGATGTCTTAGTTTGTGAACCAAGTAGAAATTAATATAAATTTTGCTACTGTGGTGAATTGCTAAAAAAAATTGAAACCTGAAGTTGAAATTCAGTATTCCTCTTCCATTAGCATAAAAAATATTTTTTGCTCAGAGTTCAGAATACATTTCTGCAGATATTAGTGTTTAAAATAGGTTCACTGGGCAAAATAGGTTCTGTTTTACAGTTGAATAAACAGAAGTAAGGAGAGACAGACAGAAGACTACTGATTTACTGTAAATATCAGACAGATCTTTCCCCTCTCAGGAGAAGCAGACACTCTATATATTACATATTTAAGAAATTGCTAACAGACCTTTTGTAAATTAGCATTTATATACAAGTGTCCCTTGAGGGATTTGGCTACTTTACTGTTCAGAGACAGGAAGTAACAGGTCAGCTATGAAAGATCACTCTTCCCTGAAACAGATCTGCAAACTGAAGACATTCATTGCTGACTTGAAACAAATCCCATACAACTGCACAGCAGCAAAACCACAAGAAATTGGTTTTTTTCCAAAAACCTGACTTTGTGTCTTCTCTATCACTTGCCTACAACTCAAATCAAATCACTCTGCAGTCAGTGAGAGTGTTTCCAGGGATGTGTCAAACGAATATATAGAAAAAGACCTACCTTTTGGTATCCTATGGAGCTGCTTATAGGGAGGAGAAAATAGAGGATGGATAGCTGTTTATAGTGAAGAGAAAATAGAGGATACATGTGAACGAAGCATAGACAGCAAAATATGGTGATAGTTTCTATATAATATTTATAGAACTAAGGTGCAAACAAGATCTTTCCATTTAGTGTGTAAGTGGTTTTTATACCCTAAGAAGATGCTGAATCATATTAAGGAAACTCATCCTTGCCAGTGAGTACGTAAGTGTTGTGTGCATTTCTGTGGTGCTGATTAATGGCTGGGTGAATGCCAGAGGGCATCTAAGAACTCTGAAAAGCTTTATTTGTTAAATGTTTTCTGCTGATGGCAGCTTTTCCCTTGCCCGACTGCTGGGTTACAGGTGAGCCATTCCCCACCTCAAGGCCTCTGGCACCACAATCTGCAAAGAAAGGACATCTGCCAACTCACACCTCATCTCCAGCAATGTCAGACACCTTACTGCATAAAAGGCACAGAGAAAGCATAAATTGCCTCCAGAGGCATCGGATTACAGCAGTATTCTTAGGATAACCAGGAAAATAAAGTCAGTGAGATTCTCAAAAGCACCAAGTACAGTTTTTTTTTACTCCTACTGAGTTCAAGCAAATCAGAGTTAGCTGAATACAGGCTGAAGTTCTGCTTCAGAGAGGCTCATTTCAACTTGGCAAAATTCAATTACTTTTCCAATCTCTACCTGACAGATTCTGCTCATCCTCTTCCAGATTTAAGAGCAGGTATTTGCAGACCATTCAGTAAATCAGAGTCTCAGAGCCAGGGCACATGCTACCACCATAAAACACAGCAAAGAGGATGGGTAACCATGGTATGACTCATCAGAGACAGAATCAGCACAAATCAAAAGAAGTATCCTATTGTAAAATCACTGTTGCCTCGGAGATTCTGGTAAACAGACCGGCTGCTAAAAGAGAAGTGCCTCTGTTCTTTTCACAGTGTTGTGGTTTAAACCCAGCCAGCAACCAAGGCCCACGCAGCCACTCATTCCCCCACCAGAGAGACTGGGGAGAGAATTGGAAGGGTAAAAGCTAGAAAACTCACGAGTTGAGATAAAGTCAGTTTAATAGGGAATGCAAAAGCTGTGCACCCAAGTAAAGCAAAACAAAGAATTGATTCAGTACTTCCCATGGGCAAGGGTGTGTTCAGCCATCTCCAGGAGAGCAGGGTCAGATCACATGTAAGGGTGATTTGGGAAGACAAAAGCCATCACTCCAAACACCTCCCCTTCCTCCTTCTTTCCCCTAGTTTTAAATACTGAGCATGATGTCATATGGTATGGAATATCCTTTTGGTCAGTTTGGGGTCACCTGTCCTGGCTGTGTCTCCTCCCAGCCTCCCATGCACTCCCAACTTCCTTGCCAGCATGGTACTATGGAAGGCAGAAAAGGCCTTGGTTCTGTGTTAGCACTGTTCAGGAATTAATGAAACATCTCTATATGATCAACTCTATGTTCAGCCCAAATCCAAAATATAGACCTGTACTAGTCACTGTGAAGAAAGTTAACTCTATCCCAGCTGAAACCAGCACACACACTCAGACATTTGCTGCTTTTCAAACATTATTTTTTTCTCTTAATATTGTTGATTGATCTGATGCTGCAGATAGGGTGTTTGTAAAGAGCATTCTCTTTGTACCCCTTCCTCACACTCCAGTTATGGTAAAAGATTACACAGTATAATCATCTATTGGTTTATACTCATCTTTTTCTCAAAAATATCTTGGCTGCTGCACAAAACCCCCCACTTCTATTACTTCTAGGTAAGCTGATATTTGCTGCTTTTGTTCATATTGCCAGTCAATTCTGGAACATCTTTCCATTTACAGAGGTAACAATTTTTGGCATAGAACTGAGCATTTTGTTTGTGGGATTTGCTCTTTAGGTCTAAACTCTTCATGCTGCTCTTGCAATACCAAGACATTTAGAAGCTGAAGTCCATACAGGAAGGCTGAAATCCTAGTTACTATGGGGAAGAGAGAGGGGGATTTCAGTGAAAACACCTGTGAGTTTCTCAGGCAGGCTGTTTCTTAAGGACAGCCCCTATGTGCTTAAGTTCATGTTGTCGCTCATATGAACCTAAAGGAGAAGTTACATATTGTTAAAATGCTCTTAAACTCTTAACTGCAGATTTATTTCTAGTATCAGGTTGTAGGTTTCCAGCATGGCACACATGTTGGACAGATCCTATCCAGCAGCGGGCTCCCAGGACCCCCACAGAGCTAATACATAAGCAGAAGAGTTTCATCCATTGACCTCTTCCTGTAACATCTTCACTGCAACATGTCCCATGGGAAAGCTTCCAGTCTTGACTTGCAGATTCCTAGCGACAGGGAGTGGATTTTTCAAAATAAAAAATTCACAAAGTAAAGCATGTTGAGTCAGGGGTGTCAGCTGTTGCCCTCATAATTCACTGCTTCACTCTGCTACTGTAAACCAGCATGGTTTCACTGTAATTAGTTTTCTGCAGCTCTTTATTCATGAGTAACCACAGGCCAAAAAGGAAAAATAAAAAACAACAACTCACCACTACTTTTGGATGGGATGTGGGGAAGTGCCCAAATTGAAAAAGGACAAAAAGAGGAAAGAGACCTTCCCCTTCTGTCAGAGTGAGCCAGGGACAGCAAGCTGAGAGGCAGGACCCACGTGAGATGCTGGGCTGGGGGGCAGGGGGCAGAAGGCAAGAAAGTCCTGCCTTGCGTGACATAAAGCAAAACAATTTTATCCCTCTTCCCCTCTCATTCATAGCCTGGAAATAGCAGCAGCTTCCCATCCCTCAGCCTCCTCCTATCCCAGCTATTCACACTGTGAACTCTTTGGAGCCGCGCCTCATCTTTGGTATCCATCCTTCCAGCGCCAGCACAGCTCGGCCGCACACACGGAACTGCATCTCTCCCCAGTCCTTGACGCAAAACCAGGGAGAAAACGTCATTCCCGAGAGCTGCCAGCTCACCTCCCATCCCACGCCTGCCTCTCCTTGCCTCTGCAGGGCAGGTGGGGCACAAAAAAATGTGCTCAGTGCTGAGTATGAATCCTTGAGATTTCTCCTCAAGGTTTTCATAGTCATTTCATTCACTTTAGATTTCAACTGAGCATCTCAAAATGATAGTGAGGAGTAAAAACTACTTGTGTTATAATTAGATACGCTAGAATTAACCTCACCTTTTTCCTGACACTGCTTAAATTAGTATTCACTGGGCTTAAACTGCTGTGAATAAGCTAATGAAATGATTCATCCATTCATTTGCCTATGCATGTTGATAACTATAAGCCAAGAACCCAATGATTTTTTAACAGCCTCATTTATTTTAAGGAAGCTGCTGCCATTCATAAAGCATTGGCCGGCTGCCATGCATCCCTTCACCTTTCCCTGCTGCCTTCATAAATTCTGATTGACCTCTTAAGCATCTTGGGCATTTTTGTGAGGAAAACAGCAGCATCTGTTTGGAGACAACTGCTACTCATCTGCTCACCTTGCAAAGGTTTCTAGGCCCCTGTCCCCATCCCCTGTCCATTGCATCCTGCTGATGCAGCTCATTACTTCCAGACTGCACAGACATTTCTCATAATCATTTGATGCTATGACATTGCTCTGGAGAGAAGAGGAAGCCATAGCTCTCCTCATCTCTTAACCAAGCCAAAAAAAGTAGTCATAAACCAGATCATTTGCTCTCAGTGTGATTCTCAATGAAACTCTTAGAAGTTGCCATTATTCTCCATTAGGTAGAATCTCCATTCTCCATAAGACACACAAAAGAGTTGTCCTTCTGCTACTGAATTTGGCACAGAGGCCAGCAGAAACCAGTGACTGGCAATTTCCCATCCACAAGCACTGTTGGTGCTCATCCAGACTCTCTGGATATTTCTGAGCATCCACGTGAGACAAGTGAGTCTGTGCCATTATCTCATTTTAGAAGTCAGCACTTGAGGCACAGACCTGAAATGGCTGTTGAAGGTCACCCAAAAAGCCTGATCAAAGAATGGAGGGTGTGTTTTGCCTCCCCTAGGTTAGATCAAATCCTTCCATTTTGGGCAAGTCAGCCACCCGGCCCAGCCTGCTCCTATTGCTTCAGGAGATTTCAGCAGGATAAATTAAGATGGGCCTATCTTGGGAAAATCTCCCCTGCTTTTGAAACAGGTATCTTCAGTTTTCTTGGTGGAGCACAGTTCTAGGGTCACTAGGACACACTATTTCAGGTTCAAAGGAGGTAACAGTCCCAGTACACACAGAGAGGAAACACTTCTACATCAGTTGCACAGATAAGACATCTTCTTTCCCTATCCTATAGGTCCTCTCACAGCCAACCTGCAACAGGACAGTACTGATGAATGTGGCAGGCTTTATTTCTGCCACCACTGAATGACACTGTCATCATCTGCCAAACAGTGTTACAGTTACTGGTCTCATTTTGCATTGCAGTAGTTTACAAACTATGGCCCACATGCCCTTCACATCTGTTAGCATTCTGTAGCTGGCAGATTTTACACATTAAACATTCATACTTACAAACTCAGTAATTAGAAAGAAGTTGGATGCTATGGACACCTGACAGTCCAGCAAATGATGAAAGGGTAACAAATGAGTCAGCCCCAATGTGGTTTGGGATTGTCTGGATCTTTATTAATGAAAGGAAAATATCTGCATCCTAGCTTGTGCCCCAGGTTTGCTTGTGTGTGTAAATCAAAATATTTATAAAAAGATACTGGGCTACCAAAAGGAGCTGAGTGCATTATAAAGAATGGTGAATATAGAGCAAGGGGAGAAAGGAACCATAATGGTGAAAAATCATGAGACACTTATAGGATGCAACTTTCACATGAGATCAAGTGTTGGTTAAATCCTTATTAGTCTTTATAGGAATGAGGATATTCCTGGGCCTGGGTGTGCTCAGAAGCATCCCTTGGTCTGGATGACCTCAGGAAATCACTCTACATTTCAGGTCTCCACAGTGAGCTCCTGAACTTCCCCTGGTCCTTCCCATGCAATGTCTTGTGCTGCAGACAATCTGTACTTACAGTGGCTGCCATGAGACCCAGCAAGGAAGGGTTTGGCAACAAGAACCATGACACCTTGGGACCAGATAAAGCCTCTCCTGCTATTTTCCAGCTCCCTCTCTAGACTGAAGTGACATGTGTTCAAGGTGCACTAAGTAGGGCTGGAGTTTTGTAGTGATGACTCTGTAGTCTCACTAGCTTGCAAATACAAGACTGATGCATAGCACTGATGACTTTCATCCTGAACACCTCTCCTTCATGCTATGCTTTCCTCCATGTGGGATGCATCAGTAGGACATGTTTGGAGTGAGAATCAGCAACCTGCAGTGCTTTAGCTGCTTGGGATGGCATACACAAACAATTGTTTCTTTTTCTGCCACCTCCCAACTAAATGGTGTATGAGGCTTCAGAGGGAAAAAAACGCTTCTGATTTCATTACCGATGTGTTAACCTGGTGTTGTGAAGCAACCAAAGGAAAATTTAATTTAAAGTGTGCAAAATTGAAGTGTGGAAAATGATCGAAGCAGATAAGAATTTTGCTGGTTGGCTTTCTACCAAATGATGTTGAAATTCTGCACAGGAGCGACAGCAACAACTCTTGATTCCCCTTATAACTGCCCAAGTGGAGCTGTGCTACCACAGGCTGGTATGGGCAATCAAAGGTTGCAGCAGAATGTCTCTCACTGGCATCTTTTATCAGCAACTGTGCCCTAAGGTTGTGTAGTGCCAATTCTGCAGAAAAGTTCTATCAGGATAATATGCAGTTGGATGCCAAGAACAAATTCATGGCTCCCACATACCCACACCCAGCCCACGTCACCTGGGGCTATCACTTTTAGAATCACAGATCAGGTAGGAACTGATCTTGAAAGGTCATCTGGTGCAACCTTTTGTGGAAAGGGGAGCCTGGATGAGATCACCCAGCACCATATCCTATCACATCTTAAAAACTGCCAATGGTGGTGCCTTTGCCACATCCCTGAGGAGATTGGTTCAGTGATTGATTGTTCTCACTGTAAAAAATTAACGAATAATGACTAATGAAATGTTGTCTAGTGACACTTGTTGACTGTCCCATCAGAAAGTTAGTTCTATTCATTTTTTCCAGCACACTGCTCCTTCTGACTTCTACCACAGCACATCAGAACACTGGGCAGACATTTGGGTCATTGAAAGTAGCTGGTACCTGCTACTCCTGCAGCAAACAACTGGCTTTCCCCTGCTATCACTCCTACAGCAGCTGGTTCCAAGACATGTGATGAAAACGACTTTCCAGTGCTAAGCATCAGTGGAAGACTTCTATAGTCACTTCAGCATGTTTTGGCAGTCCATGTTTACCAAAAGGAAAGGCTATATCCTCCAGCCAGGGTAAGCGTTTCTGGTTTACACAGAGGGATACAGGTTTTCCCTCCCTGCCTAGTAAATCAGATCATAAAGCAGATGATTAGAGAGCTAAGTACTGGTTTTAGTATTTTTAGAGCTTTTAGAAGGACTTAACCTCTATGTATTTCCCAATTGAGCAGCTGGTTTCATGTTACTAACTTCACAGCAAAAAGTTACTAGAGAAAGTACTAGTAAAGAGCTTTAAAAACCATCAATTTTCCTGTAAAAGTCTGACAGAAATAAAATGGACATGTTTCTTTTGGAGAACCCATATAACTGATGTCAACAAAATATTTCTGCCAGATACATATCTGAAAGAGAGAAACTAAACTCCTGAAAGGTCACATTTAGTTTAGCTTAGACTTGTGCTTTTGGTAGTTCAGCCTGCATAATTTCAGTAAGTAGAAACAATCCTCCTTGTTATTAAATCCAACTGATTTAATGTTTGGACTATTTCTGTTATAAATTATTTCCTTAAAATTAACTTTTTAATTTTATAGCATGTTAAATAAAAGTCATCTGGTTGGTTGAGGTGAACTGTAGTGAGTCAGCATTGCTTTTGGGTATGAATCATCATTAAATCAGTAGTAATGACAGCAAAGTAATACTGCCTATAATTTAAAACCAGAAGACATATGCAATGTGACCTTTCAGGAAGACCTTTGTCATAAAAATACCTGCCACTCCTGCAGAGTAAACAGTGAAGGGGACTCCTCATGACGCAGTCACTGGGTCTCCTCAGAAGGTGTCAGCAGCAGAAGAAACAATTCTAGACAACAAAAGCCAATGCTACAGATTTTCATGCAAATTATGTCAAGAGCTTAATTTCCATGCCATCAACATCTAGTGAGTTTCCGCACACAACATTCTACTTCAAACCCAGATGCAAAAGACCAGAGCAGTCAAACTCTGAAAGGCAGCAGAAGAAAAGAATCAAGTCCTCAAGGGATGTTAACCCCACGACTGCCTTTAAATGGCCAGGAACGCTCTCACCATCACTTGATTGCCCAGTCTCTGTCCCATCAGACCCCTTTTGATGAAAACAGCCAGAGGATCCCATTGCCCTCACATAGTTCATGGAGAAGCATTGCAGCAGGGCTGGGAGCTGGGTTAGCATTGGCCTTTGTGGATTGTCCCATAAGAGAAATCCAAATGAAAAAAGGAAGTGCACTGGGAAAGCTTCAGCACATGAAAATGAACTGCAAATAAATACCTTGTGTTTTGTCCAGGCAGAAAAAAGAAAAAGAGACAAGTAAAATGCTGGAGATCCAGACTCAGACACACAAATTCAAGCTGAAGGTAAGAAGTTCAAGAGGATTTTTTTATTCTAAATCACTGCTTTCTGCTTAATAAAAATATGTTGTGACAATATGTTGTGTTAAGATAGAGGAAGGACTTAGTATTTTGAGAAACTGTCCCAGGAGTCCATCAATCAAACTTTGCCTTTGAAACGTGGAGGTGATTAAATCTTATGTTTGCTGATAATTTTTAATGGCATAATAATAAGTCATAATAGAAAAAAATAATTATTATTTAAGCTGAAAGGGGTTGGAAAGAGAGATAAAATAGACTATTTAATAGGAATTCTTATCTGTATGCACAACCACAGAAAAGACAGATTAGAATGTATTAGCTATATTCATGCTTAACTTGAAAATTTCATTTGTGAGATGTGTTTAAATGGTATTTAACCCACAGGCATAAAAACATTTTTGCTTTGTTATTTCACAATCAGTTCAGAGCCCACGTGACAGGTAGCCAGGGAAACATAATGAATACAGAAAAATATTTTGGCTATTTGGAATGGTTTTAGTGTATAGTGCACTTCACTAAGCTCAGAGTAGATTTGAATCAATGAATATAAGGGCATTTAAGGTCACCTTCACCAGAGAGAAAATAAAATTACAAAATTACAGGTAATTTTGAGAAGGTCTTTCCAAAACAGCCAAGATCCTGCTGGGCAAGAGGCCCGTGAAAAGCTGAGCAATAAGATCTTTGCTTTGGGTGGATGTCTAAGAGCTGTCAAGTGGACATCAGCAATACACTGAATGACAGCTGTCAGCAGAGTCATTTGAGATCCAGTTAAAAAGTATAGATTTAGCACTGTTCATTCAGACCATGCCAGAGAGAACTGCAGCACCTTATCAGTGTGAGAAAGACCAATTATCCACACTGGGCTCAGTCCCACTGAACGAGCCACAGAAATCCTGGGGGGCTTCTGCAAGTGCAGGAGTCTTCCTGTGTGGTGCCCATCACCTATTAGGCACATGACAGTGGAGGTCTGAAAGGTCTTGGATGAAATCATCTAAATTTAATCAGATTTTTGGTGTGGCTTTTTTCAGCAAGGCCTGGATGGGACCCATTAAAACCAGGGAGGGCTTCACCCTGGGAAGCAGAGCTAGTCAAGCCAGAGGTCTGTAGTGTTGTCACTGTGTCACAAAGAAAGGAAAAACAAAAAAGAACAAAAGGACACTTTTATTTCCTAGTTCAATTAAATTATTAACGTAAAGTGTTTTGTCTTGTTCTACAAATGATATTTTCTCACCCATCAGTGATTTTCCCAAGGATACCATTTATCTTTGACCACCTCAACAACACTCTTCCCACTAGCTCCATTTCCAAGTTCGACAGCTTGCACATTAATGCCACTAAACATTGGGAAAGGGAATACCTTTCACATCAACCACCAGTTCAAACAGCCATAAACATGACCCAAAGTTGTATACTTATGCAGTTAGAGAACATACCAAGGTTTCTGAGAAAGTAGATACACATTTTAACCTTTTTTCATTATTTATGTTGTCTTTTAGTCAATGCTGTGTGCATAACTGGCCAGTTACCTTCTCCCTTTACAAGAAAATCCTTACAGTTACATCAGGAAAAACAAGAGAACTTTTTCTCAATGGATTTTAGGAAATTACATATGAATGTTCACCTGGCAAAGGGCCAGTATATTCTTCACATTAATTGCACAATATTTATGCCAAATGAAGACATGACCCACTAAGGAAAGCTTTAAAAATTCAGTAACCCTGAAAATAACACATAGTATCTTTTTTTTTTCCTCCAAGGCATGCAGTTTCTCTCTGAAATTGTATAAATCTCATTTGCAGAGTAAATAATGTTTAGTCTTTAATAAACACCAGATGTATCTTACAATCTCTGGAAATGAGAGTTTCTTAGTGCCGTATGAATTAAACCTCCAGCATGACTCATGCTACTCTCTGGAATTTCCAGTCTTGTGAGGATGATCAGTGGTGATGCCAAAGCACATGCACTATCTCCTCCTCATTGTCCACTTGTTCTGACCTGAACCACAGTCCCTGCAAGCACCCACTGCTCCTTGAGTCACCTGCTGCTGGTGATGCTCTGCAGCAACACTTGCATCTGCTGGCAGCACCCATAGGATGCAAAGAGGAGGGAGCACCATGTGTGTGAGCAGGGAGATGGTCTTGGTGCCTGAGTCTTCTCAGAAGGAGAAAATGAGACATTTTCTGCTTCATTAATAGACAGAACAGCCAAATCAGGGTGACCCCGATGCCATCTCACCTACCAGCACCTGCCATGTGACTTTTGGACACCCTCCCTGAGCTGCTGGAAATGTGGAAACAACCTGCAGTACACTCTCATGTAGTCATTGATCAAGAAAAGCCATTGATGTCTCATTATATACTTATTTTTATGTATCAAATGTTTTTTTTCTCCCACCAAGCTTATAGAGAAAGACCTGCAACAGATAGAGGGCCCTGGCTTTGCAGGCTGTGATGTGTGGTGATTTGGTGGCATTGGGTTTTCAACAATTTTTCAGCAAGCCCTGAATAATTCAGTGGTAGCTTTGCTTCTTGTGAATAATGTACTCAGTCTTGAACTTGAGCCAGTAAAAACTTACATTGCATCCTTGTGAATTTTCTGCTGTGCACAACACCAGCAGTGATGCTTACAGATAAATATCTAACAGGTTTAGGGCATGAATTTGCTCTGCCTGTTCTACAGAATAGCCATACCCTTATAAATAACACCTGCTTATCATTATTTAAATGCTCACCTGACACGTTTGACTAGAGTTTTTAATACCCTGAGCTGACTGTCAACCTGATTGCCTGAGGTGGTTCAGGAGTCCCAGAATTTTCTGCTCTGTCCTCTTCCTACTAAATCCTGGGCACCCCAACTTGGCTTTTTGATCACTGTTG
>JAOXXN010000395.1:142115260-142129531 GCA_026770055.1 Myrmophylax atrothorax
GCCAGTCAGCCAATCCCACACTCGCTACCAAAAATAATGTCTTTATTTTCAATTTAGTAGTGTCTAGTCCTGAAGGTGAAAGACTTTATTACAGCTTTGAGTTTGCTCCAAGTTTGGAGCATGGTTGTGTTAAAATAAATTGTCTCATCCACCACCATTATTTTTCTCTTCACCTACACTGATTGCAAAAGTCACTCATCTTCCAGACCCTACAAACTATGTATCAAAATCATCATATGGTCAGGAGTCAGGGAAATGAATGTGGGACAGCCCTAGGAGGTATTTATCACATCTGCAAGCATCCATTTCACTGGGCTGGGTCACTGCCATGACTCGGACGTGCAATAGTCTTTGCAGGTTCACCTTCTCCCAGGATTCACACTGGGAGAAGAAGCAAACCTTCAAACCCAGTCCCTAAACCTGATGTGCCATGAGCACAGGATCCAGTACTGAGGAGCCAGAAACTGCACACAGTTCAAAAGCCACAAGGTGTCAACACTGGATTTACCTCACCTCCACCCACAAGTCCAAAGTTCGGGGCATAATTTACAGTTATCAGCTATTCCTCTTGTTTGGAAGCAGGACACAACATCCTCCCAGGATACCTGTCTGACTCCCCACATGGTTCAGAGGAATGTGTAACTAGACAGCCACAGTTAAGTGAGACAAATCCTACCCTACAAACAGAATGACAAGCTGATGTACCATAGGTTCCTCCAGCACTGTTACCAAGTGACAAAACTGCCAGTTTTTATAAACTGATTCACTAAGATCAGCAAAAATAAGAGTTTGCTATCATGGATTGAACATTTAACAGTTCTTGAATATGATGAGGGGGAAAAAAAGGGAAAAGACAGACACAAAGACTGTGGAGAAATCCAGCAAAAAATATTCATGGAGGTTTTTGCATGGGTGGTCAGTAATGCCAAGAAAAAGGACAGTTTGACATAACTGGCATTTAGAAGACAGGAAGCAAAGTATTAATGTTAATAAATAAGTAAATACGTTTTCCCCTCAAATACTGCTTACACTTCTGCTAGGAACAGGATGCTGTAAGGAGGATTCAAAGACGTTAGAAGGAAATTGGAACATTTTAAATACAAAATACAATCTAATTGCATGTGCTGAAAAAAAAACATTTGGAACAACAACCATTTAGCATTAGGAGTCATCAGAGTTGAAAATTCAGAGGTGAAAGAAAATTAAGAACATTTGCTCTGTGCAGTCATGAAGGCTGACACAATTTTGACTGCGCAGAGAGTAGTACTGGGAAAAAGGGAAAGTAATGGCAGTAAACTTTCCTATTTTTTATAGCTATTTTATGGCAATTCCTGGAATACTTCATCCTGTTTTAAAGCACATAAAAATGTAGCTTATTTACTTGAAGAAAGGATAGTGCTACATGGGATTAATAGGATATACAGAAAAGAGCAGTTCTGTTCCAATAGTGACTAAGTGTGGTTAAAAAAGGGATATCTTTTCAATATATGAGTATTTTTCAATATGCATATACACCTACCATGGGGAGGAATTACTCACTATGACACACTGAGGAGTGCTAATTCCAAGCAGCAATCTAGAGAACAGTTGAAAAATAAGGTTAGGGGAAAAACCCCCACACAACTGAAAGCAAAATACATCAAAGCTGAAGACCAGAGTTTGTAAAAAAGCTGTGCCATCACCGTGCCTGCAACATCCCAGACATGATACCGCCCAGTGTAGCCAGAACAGTCATCCATGGACAGCAGCAGTCACAGATACAGGTAGGGGGGGGTTATTTTTTCTAACACTTGCACATCTTCAGAGCATCCACGAAAATTAAAAAGCAGGTTGAAGAAACACAGAAACTCTTCCACTTTTCATTCTAACCCTCTATGGTATCACTGCTCCATCTGCATTTTCTTATAACATGGAGGAAATAAGAGCAATCATGCCATCACCAATATAACAAAAGGAAGTTACCACCAAATACACCCAGAGTAGATTGGATAAGGATGTGAAATAAAATTTGCAAAACCTACAGTGCATACTGAGACAAAGACCACTTCAGATGTAGGCAAGATCAGGACACAAACCCTGGCATGTTGGAAGACACCAAGCTATCACTTGTCCTGCAGCAGACTGTTTCTTTCTTAAACAGGTACTTCCCGGCAACAGGAACTTTCCAGCCTCTGAGTTGCTGCCCTTGTCCTCTGCTCTCTGCTTCTACAGGTGAAAACATTGGCATGGCCCCATGCTTGAGTTCTGCTCAGCACAGAATTACGTCAAGTACACCTGAGCTCATCAGAGTAAACAATGTGTGCAGGAGTCAGACTCGATGACCCTTGTGGGTCTCTTCCAGCTCAGGATATTTCATGATCCTATGTGGGAAATCTCAGAGCCTGCAATGCAACGTGGGCATCACATCCCTTGTGCTGCCATGCCCAGGCCCACAGACTGCACATGCATTACAGTCCCAACCTGTCCACTGGCAGAGCTGGATCAGATGATTTCCTAAATACCTCTTACAAAAACTACAGGAACCGAAACAGGGATTTATGACTCGACTAGACCACATCACAAGTGTGTGAGTCACAGCATATCCCAGAGACTTATATTTAAAGGGCTTTCATCAGAACATTTATAACTTGATTTGCTTGAATTGATGACATAAGCCAAGTTATTTTGGTGGTCGATTATACTGAAAAACTCCCTTCCACAACACTCACAGTCACCTCACTAGGATATACAGAAGATCACTGACCTAACAGAAAGCAACAGAAGGCTGCATGTTTAGTTCAGAGAGCAAGAAGGAAACAATTTCTGAAACCACATAGTGGACAAGTTGCTACCATTGCATCTTCTGTCATGGCTGAAGAGGTCTTGAGGTCTTTTAAAGTAAATAGTCAAATCATAAAAGTGCACTAGTAATTACCATGACTTAATCAAAGTGAAATACAGTCTGTCATTAATGGGGAAAAGAAAGTGCATCCTACCAACTATTCTGGTTCTTGATTCCAAGTGAGCAAAGAAAATGTTTATGTGTGACACCCTCTGAACAGCATTTATCCATATAACAACAGTTTTAAAATATGCTGAGCATTATGTTATCATATAGGAAAAAATCCTGCACTCTATTACTCTCAAAAATCATTTACAATAACATGAACAAGACAGAATCAACTCTTGCACTTTCTCAGGCTGCTTGCACATATAAGAAGTGCCCTAATTTACAAAATGGGAAAATAGGATTAAGAAATAAACCCTGCAAAATCCCTGATTTCTGTCTACTAAGACTCAGTTTAAATTAGATTCAAGTCAATACTGGACCTGCACCAAAGGGGTTTTCATCATCTGGCACTTGGAAACCTTCTACTTTTGCAACCAGTGGAACTACCAAAAAAAGAAAGATACTAGTTTAGACTGCAATACTGCTATTGTAGCTTATTCAGATATTTTAATGAAATTAATATTTTGTTTGCATTTCTTTGAAGGGAGGGTTTATTTCCTTTCTGTGTTCTCTTCTTTTGCAATTATATTTTTCAATGTTTCATTATGTGTCCCTCACACTGGCATGAGAACCACAAGTGACTCAGGGAGACACAAGCAAATCCAGCACTGAAAGGGAGCATCTGCAGAATATTAATGAAAATCATCATAGTTTTCTTGTAGGACACAATTCTCTTAATGATTCATCAGTCACACTTTTTACTACATCACACCATTGGCCTACCTTGTGTTATACCAACTTTCAGCAACACCCAGCTGACAGATTTTAGCAGCAGGTTAATTGTGAGTATGCTTTAAGTTCCTTTTTGTTGGACAATCTGTTTCTTTTAGCAGACTGCATTTTTCAAGCAAAGTAATTTACAACAGAGATCCCTGCTGCTGCATGACATGCAACACTGGCATCATTTGTCACGGCAGCTGAAATGAAAACCAAAAAAAAATAATCGTAATTTGCTGCCGACACGGAATATCAGAGAGAACAGCCACCCAGAAAGGAGCAGCTCTTCCCTGCCGGAGAGTCTAAAGAAGTCATTTGTTACGCTGTCACCCCTCTTTGCTACCCTCTTTGCTCCATTCGCAATTAAAGTCTGTTTGCTTTACAACAGTAAGCAGTTTCCATCCAATGAACTAGTTATTTCATGTAGAAATAAACAATTCCATTTCATGTACAACCTAACTCGCGCAATTAATAATTTCACTGGCCAAAAGCAACATGGCACAGACCAGCTCAATTAAAACCTGCGCAAACTCCAGGCAAAAGGCAGGGTTGAAACTCCAGTACACTCCAAATACTCACCATGGCTTAGAGAATATTAGAAGACAGTAAGAATTAACATCAACACTGTCTTTTTGGTGCAAAGGCTGTAAGCCAGTAACCTCCTGCCTGCAGCATGTTAGCAGTTCCACTCTGAACTGCAACACCTACAGCAGACAAAATACACTCTCCATGGCTGGTTTTACCATACACAAAGGGGTCACAAGAGATGTAACACAGATGATATGGCCCAGTTGCAACATGGAGAGTCTACATTTAGGCAGATAAATCCCACTTCAGGAATCCCCCATATATACAAAACCCGAGCCATGAAGCCTGCAGGATTATCCACAAGTGACGAAGTTCACAAGTATCCAAACCCCTCACACATCATCTGGGTGACCCATAGAAACACGACATTCAACTGCCTTTTGGCTTTCCCAGGACTTTGTAATCTGTCGCAACATTCAGCCAAGCCAAAAATCTACTGCAGACAAGGAGATGGCTATCCTAGATGTTAAGGTTTCCAGTGTAGGTCAGGAGGAACCTCTTCTTTGTTTTAATATCCATATGGAGGACTGCCCTGGTCCTCAGCATGTCAGCACAATCACCCCTGCCATAAACTAAGAAAATCCAGCAAAATAATTTCTTTTCCCAGAGGAACTATCCCCCTGTCTGCCTGCCTTTAAAAGGCAACTGAAAACTACAGAAGGTGAGACTGCCTCTCACAGCATGAGCTCTTCTTGGGATGTTCCTGCCTGCAAAAGGCCTTAATCTTGGCATCACCTACTTACAGGAGAAATACTACATGAGCACTTCAACATACACACACGTACACACATATCCCTGTCTTCCTAAACAAAACAAAAAATCCTTCTGCCTGGCTTTTAAATTCCAAGTTTGCCCCAAACCCTCCACCTGCATCTCCACCCTCCCACTCCACATGATACTATTCTGAAGCAACACTGTTGATGCCAAGGGTCCTGAACACTGATGCAAGGGTAAAAGCCTTAACAAACATTAAAGACTTTAAAACAAGAGCTTGAGTTTCTGTTACAAGAGCTCTAGCTATTTTCTTAGTATTTTAGGTTGAAAAATTCCAGAGGCATAAGACTCTCAGAGCAGGATGATAATTACTCAACACTTTATTAAGGCCTTCAATTTATATAGTGCTGCTTTGTCAGCTTGTCACTAGACCATGTAAAACATTAGATCAAGAAGAGAGAAACATGTTGGGTAGAAGAGTGACAGACTCTCTGAACAGCACTTAGGAACAGTTCTACAATGCAATGCAACCAGAATAGAGTAAAATAATAGCCAACCTATACAGGTTGTCAAAATGACTTAAGACCATCCTTGCAGCACAGATGTTTTACTCACAGCACTTCTTCATGCGCAGACGTCCACAGAAGAGACTGACCCAGGAATGAAAAAAATGTGGGAGGCTCCAAAGTCCAGCAAAGTTCAAAAAGGCTTAGTTTGCATACAAAACCCTTAGTTAATTCCAAAAGCTCCACTGGACTTCTGACTAATATTAATCACAAACACCACCAATTTATCATGCAAACATTTTAATTATTCAAATCACTCTCTTCCAAGCATGAAGAGAGAGAAGTACCACTCCATGGTGGTATCTCCTGTGACAGTGACAAAGGACCACCTTCTTATAACTTAAATAAAAAATTCCTGGTTTGTACAACTGAGGCTGAATACCCACAGGATATTATTAATATCTTCCCTCCAGCATCTGGTCTAATAAAGAAACACAGAACAGCTTTGCTGTATTACAAAAGTTTACAGAAAGTTCAACAGTTTAATTAAAGACAATACAAAATATGTTGTCTGAATTCAAATAATTTATGTAAAAGTACATGCATGAGAAAATATTGGCGAGAAGATTTGGGTAACCATATTTATCAGATGTTCTTTGTTCCTAGAGATAACATACAGTCAAAAATACATTTATATTTTAAGTTACAATAAAAGACAGCATTTTAAATACAATTTCGGGTCTACCAGCCCTTTAACAAAAAAAAAGTTCCTGTTAACAGAGGACAAACTGATAGAACAAAAAAATGGAGCAATACTGAAATCTCTGAACAAACCTACAGTGTTTGTTTTTCCTTTTATCAAAGAGGGAAAAGACACCAGAAAACAAAGGGGACTCAGTCTTCTTATTTAAGTTTTTAAAAACTGTGATCAGAGCATCAGGGATTACTTTCATCCATATACCCGAGAAAAAACCCACCCTTCTTGTGGGGAGACAGGGTATAAATCAGGCACAGATCTTCCCTTCCACACAAGCAGTACCATGTCCACACAACTGTGGATCCTGCAGGCCAAGCAGTACCCCATGGCACTCAGGGGGGCAGCCTGGCCCCAACATGCCCCTTCTCTCAGCCTCCAGAATTGCCACTAATCCTTGCAAATCACAAGGTATTTCTTCACCTTTGTCAAATACTGAAACACCTGTTGTCACCTTCTTGATTATGGTATCAGACAGACAACAGCCTGAAATAGCCAAGGTTTCTTACCATGTGTCACTTGTCCTCCACATTTTTGTGGTCAGTTAAATAGTTTAACAAGACGACACATGATTAATTTCTTTCAAGATATTTTAGTTCATTGATTCTCAATAAAAGCATCCTTGCAGTACAATACTTTAACATACAGCAACAAAAGATACTCAATTTACATGCACAAGCTATTTAACAATAGTACACAGTCTTTCCTATTGCCATTATGAAACAAACACTACTGTGACAGCTGGCACAGCCTTCCAGTTGTTCTCGTGAGCTCTAAAAAAAGTGATGAGAACAGCATTCCAACAGTACAATGCCAAAGCACAGAGGTTTGGCCACTGCTGAAAGATTCCAATCAAGATGCCAATATTGTAACAGGAAACAGTGTTTGAATGACTGTAAAAACAGCTACAAAAAAAGCTAAGCAAAATTGCTTTGATTTGTACTTCAGTGTGAGAAAAGTTAATGTGAGAAATACATACAGCTTTGTATAGAAACAGAAGTACACACAGAGGCAGAAACGTAGTTTAAGGCAAGACAAATGGGTGGATGACTAAAAAATCTCTTGATCACTAAACTACTGCAAACCAGCAGCAATCTGTTGGGGAAAGAGTGCATAGTTGCCTATCTGGATTTACTTTTTGTGGTTAGAAGGGGTTTTTTTGTGGTTGTTTGTCTGTTGTTTTATTTTATTTTAATAAAGCTTCCAACTTTGAAAGTGCAAGTCAAAACTCCCCTGCATTTATGTTTGATGCCTGGCTGAGCTTTTCTTGAGCTTTATAGTTTGGTCCAGATTCTCATGGTTTAATGTACAAAGTATAGCACATGCTACTAGGACTACTCACTCCGACTTTTCAAAGTTTGTTTTTCAATAAAGAGAGACAAAAGGGTCCCCTTCATTGTAAGTCAAAGTTTCAGTACTGCTGTTAAAGGGCTTCTAGAAATGAGAACAGAAAAGTCAGATTTATGACAATCAGATAAGCAATGACCTCTGTAAAACATACACATGCTACAATAAGACTTTTCCTATAGCAAATAAAAGTCATCAGGGGACTTAATTTTTTGTTAAACATTTCCTTATAAGTTTCAGAAGTACTAACAATTCCAGCAATAAAACTGTCAAAGTACCCTGGCTGTGCCTCTTTTTAGTGTCTTTTCCAAATGGTATTCAAACAGGTGAGACACCTTCACCTCTAAGGGACCATTACCAGTTTAGCATTATGCTTGCCAAGTCAGATCCTGAAGTACTTGAATATTCGAAAGTTGTCATTTTATTCATGTCCATATAAAAAAGCACAGTTCCATGAGACTGCACTATCAGATCTATAATATACCAAGTAAGACTGCAAAAATAAAAGGCAAAAAAGTAAAAAGGCCTCAAGTCTCCTTTTTTTGTTGTTTGGGGTTTTTTTTACTAATTGTCTCACAGCAAAAAAAAAAAATTAGCAAAGGCTTAATCTTAAATACAAAGTTATCATCAGCAAATCAGGTCCTCTAATCCAGACTGATGGTACACTCATTTCAACTGAACCACCCTTTACAAACTTGCAATGCCAGCTCTCATTTATACCCTGACCTGTTCCCTGGCCTCATCTACCCAATCAACTATTCACACTGTATTTTAAGCAGAACAATTAAAAAATGTGTGGTTTTGAAATAGTTGGTCTGAATTACTTAATACCACAGTTAAAACATGGGAATACATATTAAGGATATCTCAACTCAGTTCTCAAAATATTGGTTACAAAGGAAAAAAGAGGCGTCAATATGGAAGTACAGAAGGTGTTAAAACACCACTTTAAAAATGGACTTGGTAGAGACCCAACACTGGAAACACTTACCTTGTCAAAGCATCAACACAATCATCTCAGAAGACAATTCAGAGACACTTAAAATTGGGGGGAAAATGCAAAGTATATTGTCAAAGATCACTGAAATATCTAATCTAAAGGCAGTGCAAAATAATGGCTGGTGAGGGACAACCAGTCATCTTGCAAAGTGAGGGACTTCAAAGTAGTCGTCAATGACCTCTTTAATAATCTGCATTGAAGGACCTGATGAACACCAGTGATATTTCTATCATGCAATTACAACTGTTAAGCAACCAATATGCAACTCAAGAGTGATACTGTCATCCAAGGTGGATTATTGAAGTAATAATCCATTAAAGAATAAGGTCAAAGGGGAAAGTGGTAAACATCTTGCTATAAGTGAAAACACTTCAAAAATTTACAATTAAATAAAAAGTTAGATGGTATCTTATAAAAAGAAGTACTGAACACAACAAAGCCACAATAAATTAGTGTTTCCATAAAACGACATGCTGAAGGTTTTGTTCCCAAGTCTATACATTTTTTACTGTCTGTTAATTCCTAAATATTGACAGCATAATTGAGTAATTGAGGTACAGTAGTTTACATTTTTATACGTCTTGTAAAAAGGTTATTATTTTTCTTCCAGTTTTTCTTCCTCCTCGCCAAAGAACAACAAAGGAAACATTCCTAAAATGCAGCCAATGGTCACTCCAATAGCTTTACCCTAGAGAAAGTGGGAAAAAAAATTAAGTTTCTCTCTGATCAGTTGACACTCATTTGCCATGTACCAACATAACCAGAAAAATCACACCCACTGTGAGTCACATTTTTCTTAGCATGCAGCCTAGAAATACAATCTATGAGAGACAGACAAATATGACAATGTTAGAAACAGTGTTTGATGTGATAAAAGACAATTCTGAAGCAAGAGGGGGGGAATGCTTATGAAGAGCTGTACAAGTCATAAGGGAGCAGACAGATTCAAAGGATTAGTAGGATGGCCAGCAAGACAGGGAAATTAAATAAACTAAAGCAAAAAACCCAAACAACACCTACACATATTTTAGGCACATTTATAAATGTATCAGATAGTATCTGGTAGTGCAAATTATCCAAGTCAGGCATGAGGAGCACTTTGCAAACGTGATGGTTTGCAAAGGCACAAAGCAAAGACAAAACCAATAAAAACTGGAAAACATTTCATGGTTCACCTGGATATGTAAGTCAAGAGAAGAGGAAATAAAGTAAGACAAGCAACATCCAAACCACATCACCAGCACAGGTGGATAGTGTTGAGAAACTTGAGACAGCAGATAAATCATTAAAAAAATGCTCCCATGCAGGCGAAGGTGCTCAGAAGCCTTTTCGCAGAAAAGTGCTGGGAATGAACTGCAGTGCAATGACAGGGTTTGCCACAGGCACAGCTCCCACTGAGAAGACTCTTATACTGGATATACCATCAGGCAGCTCCCTGACAATATGCCAACCCTTTGCTGCTCAGTGCTTTGATCTATCACTGCTGAAACCTGACTTTTCCCACTCTGACTTTTTCTTAGCAAGTGCTACTTTTCTTCCCTTAAATTTGCAAGAATGTTTTTCCCAATGAAGGCTCATTTTGACAAAGTGAAAGAAATATCTGTTATTTTTACTCAGTTTCTGATAATCTGTTTCTTTAATCAAAATAAAACTAATGATCTCATTGCTGAGGTGGGACCACTTCAAATTTTAAATGCTAATTAAGTAACCACCCTGAAAATGAATCTGCAAGATAAATGTCCTGTAACTGTAAACACAGGCAGTGAATATTACTGAATTGCTAAAAGTTTACCCAGGGAAAAGCCAATTTCATATCCAAGCTAATTATAGAATATTAGAAATTAATACATACCAGCACAGGTATATGAATAGCAAGCATTTGACAAAATGTACAGGAGTAAACTAATAAGGGGTCATAACTTTTAAGTAAATTATCTTAACACTGTAGCCAGAGCTCAACCCAGGTATCTGCACAGCATACATGAAGTCATTGCAGAGATTATCCACGTCACAAGCCACTTGTGGCTCACTGCATACAAAAAAAACATCCAAGCCCAAAAAAATCCAGTCTTATGATGCTCCCTGACATGGGCTCACAACTAAACCTTCCAGGAAATGTGCACAATGCTGGTGGTCAATAAGTATTTAATGCAAAAAGTGACAAAAAGGATTTATCACTTACTAGTTTGAACAGAAAAAGCTCCATGCCAGCAGTGCCTACCTACAGGATACTCACCAAGTGTGCACTGAGACGCGTCTGCCACATATCAGCTTGTTTGGGTGTCAGGTCAGGGATTGACAGACCCAGTCGTGAAGCTAAAGCTTCTACATAACCTGCAAGACTGGAAGAACAAGAAAAAACAATTTTGGATCTGACAGTATCTTCTAGTCAGGATCTTGAAATATTTGAACTTGAAATCAACAGCTCTTCCTTCAGCATAGTGATAAAGTCATTGACAGATAAATAAGGGAAAGAGTTTAGACTTTTAAAGGTCACAATTTGCAAAGTGAGTTAATTATCTCACTGATTTAATACGAAACACTTCCAGAAAAACTGTACGCAGTACAACAAAACTAGTGTGAATGTTTCTGCAGACCTTTAAACAACCTTTACTGGAGGAAAGGTCACACACAGACTAGTTAGTAATAAGCCTTGTTATTTGCAGAAAACAAAACATTAGAGGGAAAGTGTTAAAAACAGGCATAACAAACAGCTCTACTTTCAGTAATGACACAGAAATTTCCTTTTAAATCTAAAAAAAAGGTCACTGTATCTGTTTATATCAGAAAGAGATATGTCTAGATCTGAAGACATTTCAGACATATAGCTGTTTCATCTGAGGAGAAGGAAATGTCTTCACACCTGGGCATAACAATCTGAGGAGGTATATTAAGTACAGCAATATATTGTATCACCAAAAAATGTATTTTTCCACATTGCATCTCAATTAATGCATTTAATATTCTTAATATAAGTGTATACATACCCCAGTCCAGCTAAATCTGAAACAAGGTTTCCTAAAGCTGCAGCTGGAAGGAGGAAGAGAGAAGAGAAAAAGACAAAGTATTATTTTCATTGTGAACAAAACTGAGCAGCTCCCCTTCCAGTGACCCTGGCTATTCTCAATATATAGGATGAAAGACTAGAACTACCGTCCTTTCATTTTAGTTTTTGTTCTCACCTTATTACCTAGTTTAATAACAGCAGGAGATTAAAAATGACAGACAATGCAACTATTTTTCTTGATTGACACAAAGAAACTTGACAAATACAAAAAGACAACACTAACACCTGGAAATCAACATAATAACTTTTCAGATCAGAATTAGGAAGAGCCATGTGTGGGTGCCAGTTCCATGCAGCCAATGCTGGACACCGAGCAGAGGCACAGCAGCACTGGAAGTAGAAGGAGCTGCTACTCAGTTATGTGGCTTTGATAAACACAAACTGCATCAGTTTAGGAATAAATACTGTGAATGAGTGAAGAAAGTTACACGCAAAATACATGATTTCACAGCAGATCTTACTGACATAAGCTTCACTGTGACAGTGTCACATTGCAACAGAGGACTGCACATTTCCAAACCATTCGCTTGCTCTGCTGTAGATACTTAGATTTGAGCTCTCTGCATGCTTTGAGCAATGCTGCCCCTGCACTTGGTGGACCCATGAGCAGGTTTGCAGACGTTGCAGAGGCACCACAGCTGTCGAGCAGAGCTTATCAGCTGTGGGTCAGTGCAGGAGCAGGGTGGCTCCATGGCCTTCCCATATCGCACGGAGCAGACAAAGTAAAGGACACCAACACTGATCTCCACTCAGTCCTGCAAGCAAACAGCAATGTGCAAATAGATACACAGACATGTATCAATACTGGACCCTGGGGAATTTAGAGCACTTCTATTACAGAAATGCAAATACACTTTCCCAAGTGACCCAGGATTTTAACTATTAGGTTAAAACTGACAACAAGCATTTCAAAAGCTATTTGAACTGAAATTCCATTTCTGCATATGGAATATGTCCTTGCTTCACCCATAGGTTGATTCTTTAGTAGGAAAGGCAGATGGAAGACTGAGGAAGAGCCATTTCCAGCCCTGTGTGCCACTTTCAGAGTAAAATATAGGAATGTGCCATATTAGTCTAAACATGCTGCATTTTGAATACTTGCCTGCCATAGTTGAAATTCCTAAGACAACTCCAATTGACAATTCTATTTGGGTTCCCTGAAAAATAAACAGTTTTATTATTATTTGAGGAATTTGGAGTTAAAATACATTATATTGATGTAACTGACAGAAATATTGCTTCCTGCTTGTCTGTCTTACAACTAAAGGGAAAAATGGACATCACTTCTATTAGATCTAAATGGATCCTATCCTCCTGGCATATATAGATTTCCCTCTAGGACAAGAACCTACTTCCAATATTCTTTTAATATTTATTTTATACTTTTTAACAACAGGCACCTAAAGGACAAACCTGCAACCCCCATCTCTCCATACCATCTTACCCACTGTAATTCTTAGCTGAATGTACAGCTCTGAATGAAAACTTATACAAATACTGAGCAAACAAATAAAACACAGTATCACAGCTCCTTACATTTTCAGTTAAAGAAACAAAATCAGTGAACTGTACCATGAAACAGCAGTACGTGGTCCAAAGATGAGAGACAACAAGCATGAATTAAAATGAGACATGTTCCCGTTGGATATGGCAAAACATTTTCCACTGTAAGGATGGATGAGCATTGGAACAGGTTGCTCAGACAGGCTGCCCTTGGATTTTACAAGTGCCACAGGATAAAAATATGAGCAACTTGGTCTGGCCTCATAGCTGATTCTGCTTTGAGGCAGGAGGTTAAACTGGAGACCCTGAGAAGGTCCTGACCAGGAGCACTTTCTAAATCAGACCTCATAGTCAGGCCTATTCTATTCTCTTGACCAATATCAATCTTACTGACTGGACCAAGGAGTTAAATAATGAACTTACCGCAGCAATCATAATGGCGTTATCCAAAAATCCAAACCCTACAAAAGGTAATGCATTGTGGAAGAACACTAAAAGAAATAAGTAAAAAAGAGAAAATAAAATATTTAAAGAGAGCTCAGTAGTTCACAGAAACAACTGAAATGTCAGTCTAATACTGCCTTTAAGAGAAAAAAAGACAACATACACAAAATTCCTTTCCTACTCATTCTACTGGAGACCTTTTTGTTGCTGGTAGGTGTGACAAAACCCTTTGCTACACAGAAGTGTTACTAACTGCTTGTGAAGAACCAGGTAAAAAAAAATTATTTTGCAAAAACTTGTTTCAGGTGGAAATCCATGTCTACTACAGCATACGAGAAATATTAAAAACTACACAAACTTGGGTAAGATTGACAGACCTTCCGACTGGCGTTGGGGTATCACTGCAGATTGCCAAACTCTCGTCAGACTCCCTGCATTCTCCTCTTGCATGAAATAAAGGCCCTTTCTCTGCAAGTCCCTTGCTACTGCTGTGCAAGAGCTCCATCTTCTTCATGTATTCCTAAAAATTCGTATTTTAGGAGCATTTCTGGAGCTAGACAATTCTTATCAAAACTCCTTCAGCTAACTCTACAAACGTTAATGTGGTTTTCACTAATGTGTCATACAGTGTTAATTATTTCA
>JAOXXN010000395.1:142138968-142153319 GCA_026770055.1 Myrmophylax atrothorax
CCAATATCGCCAAAGGAGATGTTCCGCTGTGCCTTTTGTGACCGGACTTGCCTATCCCATATCAGCCTTTTTAGCCACCAGCACACTTGCAGCAAGCGTGGGTAAAGCCCTTCCCAAATCTTCATTCACGAAGCCTAGCCATGATGATGATTAACTACATGAGGGGCTTGTGTCTCAGAGCAGATGTAGTGGGCCAGGTCCACATTATACTCCTTGGATTTTTTCAACACATTTGCTGTTTATACTGTCATTTTCAGGCACAGAACGTGAGGTTTTAGCCTTTGAAGTACACAAGGGTCTTGAAGTGAGAGAAAGTCATTTGGTTAATACTACAAGAGACGCTTACTGTCAGAGGAAACCCAAGGCTGGCAACAGCAGTACTTCCCACAATCCGTGGTACCAGCAGCATCTCTACTCAGACAGCCAACAACCCTTCCCACGGCCACTGCCACCCACAGGCAGCTGCAGCAGTGCAGGAACACCAGGTGGGCTGCTGGTAAACTAAATGCATTTGTTTGGATTATTTTTTTTCCTGTTAAGAGAACTCAACTATGATCTTTACCGAAAGCTGAAGACAAACTGCTATTGAATCACACACCATTAAGTACCAACGTTCTGGCATGCAGAAAGTTTCATTCCCTGCCTAAGAACGACCTTGGAAGCAAGCACAACTGCAGAAATAAGCTCCTCTCTGAAATAATTTTGAATGCATGTAGAGTTTATTGCTTTTCATCTGTCTCAGAATGAAGAGAGGTACTTAGAATAAGAGAGACAGAGAGGACAGATAAACTGAATGATGTTCAAACATTTTGTTACAGACTCACATTAAGTGTAATTACATTCCTCCTAATTTTTCATTGCATTGGGGCAATAAAGAAAAAAGTATAAGCTGCCCTGAAGTCCTTAAGAAACTATTCATACCTGTCAGCAAAAGGAACCCCATAAGAAACCACTAACAGTTTAAGTGCCAGCCACAAATTATACTCAGGTAATTTGTACCTCTTTATATAAATGGCTAATGAACACAGACTGCAGTAGCAATGAAGCTGTTCTTAACTCTTCACCTGCTAGAGGTAGTGCAGTAGATTCACCACTTGGGTACCTTCTTCCCTTCCTCATGTAACTTAGCAAAGCTTCATTTGTGAAACCAGCCTGACCTCCCCATTCAACTCTGTCCTAGTTACAGCATCTGAGACCAGACTATCACTGTGTGGATTAACAAAAACTGTGTATTCTACATCCTCTGTGTCATTTCTGACAAACTGTTAATAATGGACCATTTCCAGCAGCTGCCCAGGGCACACCTGACACCTCAGGCTACAATCTGGGTGTTAAAGAACCCTGTGAGGCAGGGGAGTGTTTCTGCCTTCACATCAGTGACTCAGCTGTGATAATGCCCCTCCAGGGAGGCGTTAGCATCTTCACACCCAGCCTGAGGGGTCATGTCTGCTAATGGGCTGTTAGGGACTGGCACAATAGGCAGCTGCAACAACCTAGACCACCAAAAATTCCAAAAATATCCCATGACTCACAGAGTTAAATCAGCCACTGTGGAACTCCCCATCCTGGGGGAGGTACTGGGCATTCCCACCTGAACCCGGAGCATATAATCTTGGGGTTTGGGGACATCTGGTACCACTTGTCGGATCCAGGGGAGGACCAGAACCTCAACAGGACTGTGACTGCCACTTTCAACCAGACTGTGATCATCATCCTCACCAAAGGGTTTTCCTTTCCTTATATTTTGTACTCAGGGAGGCTCACATGGCGCTCAGCATAGGGGCCAACAAGCACCATTCTGTTTGTGCCCCAGCATGCAGGGTTACACATCTGGTTTTTGTGGGTTAAAACCAATTTTTCTCTGTATCATTGTATTTATTGTAATTTCTTTTTTAGTTAATTGTAACTCTGACTTGTAATCTCTCCTGAGTTGGGTTCATTTTTCCCGTCATTTTACCTTTAAACCAGCACAGACTCCCTGCATAGTCAAAGCCAAGGCACAATGACAGATGTCTTTGACAATGAATATAATGTTAAAACAGATAAAATCAGTTTACATGGAACTTTAAGTATTTTCTTTTGGCTTTTATGTTACAAGAATATGGAATATCTGCTGAGTTGTTATGCAGCTGCATTTGCAATAATTTACTCTGCATATGAATTTTAAGTTCTAATAAAAAATCTATTCTGTTCACAAAAGTTATCTAAAATTATAAATATACTGGTCTTGTAAAGAAAGTAATATAGATAAGGAGAGGCAGAAGAGAAAGACCACTGTGCTCTACTCTTCCTGTAAGTGAACAGTTCTGACTAACCTCACTTTTGACTCTTTCAACCAATTGCCTTTATTCTGCAAAACAAAAAAAGGAAAATCCTGCTCCTGGTCAGTGTTTCTGCAGCCTTTGGCAAGCACAAGGTCACTCTCAAGAGGATTCAGCTGCAGGAGCGTCCCTGCAGCTTCCAGCTGCGGAGCCAACACAATGTTCGGCTCACGTCTCACCCCCGCAAGTGCCAGCTGTGCACACACTCCCTCTGAAGCCACTTCGGGACTTTTGCTCTATGAAGAACTACACAGCTGGTCCATCTATTTAATCCCAGTCTTTCTTAAACTTTCCCAGGAAACTAGCCAGTGCCAGTTTATGAAAGACAGGGTTCCACCACTTAGGACAGGCTTTGTTTTTCAACTTTGCGCATTCTCCCTTTTCCACTGCCAGGGTATTTTCACATGTTCTTTTGTCACAGCTTCACTGTAAGTGCACAGCAGACTCCCCTGGGTGCTGAAATTATGCCCTTCTCCTCCAGTTCCGCTAATCCATTTGAGATTAGTAAACTACAAACACAAAACCACAGCTGAAAAAAAAGTTTTCTGCACATTTCTGCCTGTTTAATTTTCTACATGTGAGAAAATCTGGAACCTAAACTATTTAAAGCTTTCCCCTTGGCAGTGGAAAGCGTGCTGTGTACTGCCTGCATCAGTGACATACCTGCAATGCCTCTGTTTACAGGAGAACTCAATGAAATCTACAACCCTCCATTTTTTCATGCTGTGAGATGGAGGCTGATCAATGTGCCTTCAGCAACCTCCTCTCCTCTCTCAGGTTCTCCAAAATCGTGCAATGTTTAGACAGCCCCTTTTGCAGCAGCAAGGAAGAGGATGGATCCAGGCTGAGGATGACTTTTGCAGTGCTGAAACAAATTACTCTGTATTGCATGGGGTAGCCACTCAGACCAGGAGGAATAATCCTGGACAGAGAGCAAGAGGCAGGAAGAGGAGAGACAGTTCCCTATCTAGTCATAAAACAAATTCTGAACTAAAAAATATAATTGCAAGTACTTGAGAAAAGTACAAAAGCAACCTGGGAGATCAAACCAGTACTGCTCACTCGTGCAAGTCACTGTGCGTGCTATCAGCAACACAGACCCCAGAACAGACACCTGCCTAAGGCACAAAATCCCTTCCCATGAGAAAAGGAAAAGACAGAACCTTAGGTCACATACAAAACTGCACCTGGAAGTGGCCTAACATCATGTTGCTGCTGCAAGGAGTGACTCTGTTCTTTTCCTCCTGTTCCTAAATTCCCTCTAGATCACGTATTTGGGACTTCTTTATTGCGGCACTTGTACTCAGTCAGGTCCACAGCCAGGTCCAGAGAAGAGCAGTGCATGGAAAGCAGAATCCTGACTTTCACACTAAGAGGTTTTCATAAGAGGGGAAAAACAGAACTCCCTTTACAACAATACAGGTGAAGCCAGCAGTAAATGCACATGGACAAGTCACATCTGCTACAGCTCATCTAGGCCTGCTCTCACCCCGTGTGGGAACCCAGGAGAATGTTTTTCCTCCATGGCTGGGAAAGTATAATAAAAGTGAGCTTTTGGGTTTGGTTTTTTTTTTCTTTTTTTAACTGAGCTTTTAACACAGGGTCAGACATAAATCACAGTAAAACTCAGTCATATTGGTGTGCAGCTGCAAAAACCTGATACAAGCGTGGAAACAAGGCAGAAATGATAGGTTCCTAGCATCCAACCCTGAGAAGTAATCCCACAGTGAAAACTTTACAAATCCAAAGACTGTTTTTCTTTCTGATAAACCAGATTCAATAAATGACTAAAAAACAAGTGACAAATATTTCCCACCGAAAGCAGTAATTTTTGGCCTGGGCTACTTGTGCTTTATGAGAATCACAAATGCAACTTTTCGTACATTTCTTCTGTTCAAGGAGGAAGATGCAGAACGGAAAAGGTCACCAGGCTGATTTATAACACCACCTTTTGCAGCTACTAATTTACTTTATTTACTTTACTCCATAAAATAATATAAATAGGTAATACAAAAACTGGGGAAGGGGGTGATGGATTTCAAGCTGCTCTTCTAACTCTTCCTTCTGGCAAAAATCTTTATTAGGCAAGATGGGCTGTGGATCTAGCTGCAAATTCTTACAACTCTCAATCTTGAATGAAACAGTTAATTTTACCTTTGTAACACCACAACTTTACTTGTGTTTTGTGAAAATCAGCCTGTTGCCAGAACTTATTGAAGCAAAGAAACAGCTGGATTGAAAGGTTAAATGTAATCTGAAAATACAAGCTGATGGTATTTGAAAGAGCAGCCAGCTAAAGAAATCGGTTTGTTCCACACACATTTCCCTCCAGTTTTCCACAGAATCAAATAAAGCCAATAAAACACAACTTCTACCCACTCAGATTGTTATGAGAGATGGGATAATACCCTCATAAAGACTGATGATTCACACTCTCAGTACAAGTTATAGCCACCCGGCCCACAGAAAGGGATAGATCACTACATAAAGTCAAAAGCCACCAAGTGCAAATAATTAAAAGCCATGGAAAAAAGTTACTTTGACAACACAATAACCAGAAATTGATAATTTCTAAAAGAAAAATGTAGTAGGACAAAATGCAACAATTACTTGTTGGTTCCCAGCAAGCATTTGGACCTGAGCTTTGTGGTAATACAACTTTACATATGACAACACAACCCAAAGCAGAGACCTCTGTCTGTGGCATGGACAAGAGTCACAAAGAATCACATATTAAGTCCTGTGTCTCCTCCTAACCCTGCCTGAAGGCTTCCCAGAATGTTTCGAAAGTACTGCTGGTGCCCAGCCAACAGGTCCCAGAGTCTCTCTGAGAGCCTGAGCCACTGCAGACACCCATATCTGGCTCCTCTCAGTTCAAGCTGGTCTCACCATACAAGCCTTTTTGTCTCAAACTTTTCCATTGCTTCTGAAATTAAAAGGATTTTTCAAAGCTTTGTCCTTCCCCCAGGTCATGCAGGAGCCTTGCACCAGGATCACTGCCAAACAGTAAGGCATGTTTTAATTCTGGAAATGCCTGTGCTCCTGGCATCCTAAAAGCCATAAAGTATTTAAGAGCATTGAGGAAAGGTTCTATCCTAGATACGAGCAGTAGGAGAGAATAAAACAAACCACCTGCTTCTTATGAGTGCTTTAAGTCGATAGGAGAGTCGATACATAATATGTCCCATCTCAAAACACGCAGTCAAATATGTTCCTATCTGCCCTTTTTACTATCTAGAGAAAAACATGTGTTAAAAAAAAAGACCTGTTGGAATTTACCAGAAGTACCTCAGTTTGTCAAAATAAAATTTAATAAAAACTGAAAAAATACCCAAAAAGGAATGAACATGATGAGCCCATCACATACACACGGAAACTGGCAACTGATGCAGCAAAAAACACATAGCAAATATTAGTATGTACTATGGCTGAGAGGGTAGATATTTCATTACAATTAACATATAAATATCTAGGAATCCAAAGTAAATGAACACTGGAAAAAAACAACTATGGTTTTACATCCCATAGTTTTGCATGAAATATGCACTCTGCTGGGTTGAAAACAGTATTTTGTGGGCTTTGATTTAAAATGCTTCCCCAGGAGGAAGCATTTCTTTTGGGCATGTGTTAGTTACATCTCAAAAATTCCAACGGGCTCATTCAGCGTTAAAGGAAGTTCTCGCACATAGCAGCAAAACAGAAACAGGAACACATGCTTTCAGGTTTTTAAAATAACACCAAGCTAATTTAAGGATAAAGAAGGGAGGGAGGCACGAGGCAGCTCACACACTCCTGTCCAGCTGTCCCTAATAGGAGCCGTTCTTGTAAAATAATAAACAACACCAGAGCTATCCCAGACAGCTTCCTTATGTACTGTGCTTGCATTATATACTTATGTTCTTTTCCTTTTACTTCTTGTTTTTAGAAAACATTTTCTCCCAGACAGCAGCTGCCTCTGTAGTTCCATATTTAGATTGATTAAATAATAAAGAAGACTGACTAAAACTGTAAGTTGTCAGTTGAATGAATCAGCTTTAAATAATTTCTTTCTTAGAGAAACTGGTAGACTTCATTTTCTTTTAATTTAGGTTACACACTGGAACAGTACCTCTGTGTTCACAGAATAAACACAATTCATTTCATTCAGGAAGATCTAAATGTTTTGGATCTATCACTCTGAAAGGTTTAAGTTGCCTTGTAAGTAAAAGCTGCATTTTAAGTGGTATTTCCTGAAAAGCCCTAAGTCAAAAGCACCCCTTGTACCAGACAAGATAGTTATTGGGAGACAGATTTTCCTTTTAGCTATAAAATGTATTATTTTACACAAGACACAGTGGAAGAACAATGGCTCAAGATTCAGATATTGTTCTTCTGATTCATGATTTAGAAGATATTTGTATATGACACCTTTTTGTAATCATCACATGCTTAAACATATGCAAAAGACAAAACAAATTTTAATTGGAGCAATCTTATTTTACATTTTGCAGGGAAGGGAAAAGGCAGCTAACTAAATAATAATCTTTTCTAACAATAATATTATTTCTGCATTATATTTGGACCATGTAATTTAGTGCACATCACTTTCCAAGGAAAAAGCATAAGGTAGCTGACAGCAAGTTTCTTCAAATAAATGAAGGTGTTTCACAATCTGAAATCTCTGATCCAATATTAAATAGAAACTACGGTATAGCTCAGGAGCTTCCACAAGACCTGAACTTGAAACACTTTGGACACATTAAGAATAAGTCCCTCAAGAGCTGATCACCAAAATCCTTGAGACTGAAGGCTTTATATGAATATGAACAGAAACAGTACTTTTGTTTCTTGCAGCACTACATGCCAGCTGCATCAAAACAAGCAAGCGAGCAGTCTGTCACACCAGCAGCCTGCTGGCCTTATGCAACACACGTCTCAGCAAACACACTCTTCTGCTTGGGATTTTTTACTGTACCAAAATCACTGGTGGTCTCTGGTGACACTACCTCCTCTGCTGGCTTCTCAAGTGGTACCAGTGGTTTAGGATACCTGGACGCTATAACAAGTTTTCAAAAGCAAAACAGCAATAAGTCATTAATTAAAATCTTCCAATCAATACTCAAGTATCTGCTGGCAAGGAAAGATCTCTTAGAAATATTAAGACTGGATTTCTCTAGATTTTACAATTCCACTTGAATGTTTGCAGGCTTTCCTCTGCAAAAACATATGGCAAAGTTTCTGCATATAGGCAGAGAACTCAGACTACAATCTGCTTTGTTACATGAGCAAGTAAAATTTCAGAATATGGAAGCAAACCAAACCACAATAGCAAAACCAGCATGAACTTCAGAAAACAGTACCTTGCTGCAGGTGGCTCAGAGACAGACATTTACATCTGATGTTTTCAGAGAGAAATTTCAGAACAGTTTTATCATGAGTGAACAAGCATCAATTTTCTTGTTTATGACATTAAACCTCAGCCTCTAAATTATAGAATAGTTTGGGTTCAAAGGGATCTCAGTGAACATCTACTTCCAACCCCATGGGACATATTCCATTAGACCAGGTTGCTTAAAGCCCCATCCAACATGGCCTTGAACACTTCCAGGAAAGGGGCACTCACAGCTTCTCTGAGCGATCTGTGCAGTGTCCCACCACCCTCACAGGAGAGAATTTCTTCCTATTATATTATCTAAACCTACTCTCTTTCAGTTTAAAGTCATTCACCCCTCTCCTATCACTGTATCTCCTTACGAAAAGTGCATCTCCAGCAAACTTGTAAACCCCCTTTATGTATTGGAATATGCTGTAAGACATCCCCAGAGCTTTCTTTTTTCCAGGCTGAACAACCCAAACTTCTTCAGCCTGGAGGAGACTGAGGAGAGAGGTCACTGCAGTTACAACTTCCTTGTGATGCGAAGGGGCGGGGCAGGCACTGATCTCTTCTCTGTGGTGACCAGTGACAGAACCCAAGGGAATGGCCCAACGCTGTGTCAGAGGAGATTTAGGTTAGATATTAGAAAGAAGCTCTTCACCCAGAGGGGCGTTGGGCATCGAAACAGGCTCCCCAGGAAGTGGTCATGGCACCAAACCTGACAGAATTCAAGAAGAATTTGGACAACACTCTCAGGTGCATGGTATGACTTTTGGGGGTGACCTGCACAGGGCCGGGACTTGGACTCGATGAACTCGATGAGTCCATTTAAACTCAGGATATTCTATGATTCTGTGATTCATGAGACTCACACGTTAGTGAAAATGATCAGCACTCCCAGTGTACCACTTTTCCTTCTGCACTCTGCCTTCATGAGAGGGCTGCCTGACCGGGGGGAGAGGTGGAGGGTATATTAAAAAAAAGTTTCAAAAGCAAAAAAGCACATCTCTCTATCTGAAATGTGACATTCCTTTCACCACCAGATATTTTTGACTCAGCAGTGAGATTAGCCATAAGTCCTGGTGTACGCTGTGATGGCCTAAGAACACAAAGGGACTCACACAGGCAGGCTGGCAACAGCTTGTCAGGGCACTTCAAACTTGTGCATTAGACAATTGCCAGCAGTCTGCCAGAAAATCTTTCCCTAGAATAGCAATCAAACACTAGAGTTAAAAATGTCTCTTGACCTAGGTCAAAGCAACAGAGAGAGAGAGATGGATGATCTTCCTCCCCACAGCATGGAGCTCACCTGCATATGTTGGGTCTGTAAAGGAGAGAGGGAGAGAGAACTGTCCCCACCAGGTGCCATGGGACCTGTCAAAGCACTAAAGCAAGATCAACTCCTCTTCTCCCAGCTCAGCAGGCTGGGCAGTCCTCACAAGAAACTTCACATTTGCACTGTGAAATCTCTCTTTAAACATGACAAGTACTTCCAGAAGGACTGAATTAGGCTTTGTTGCATTAACACAGATTCAGTTCTAACAAAAAGAGGTACTAAAAACCTGAGTGGTTCTAAATCACCATGGCAGATGAACTGGTTTGGTTCTTATTAGGAAGAAGCATCTGACTCATGGAACAAAGGGAATCCTTTTCACAGGAGATTATGTTTGGAGTTTCTAAAACCTTGACTGAAATTCATTTGTCTTTGATGACATTTGCAGTCTTTTGAATTAACTTTTCTTTGTAAAGCTGTGGAAGCAGAGGCACATGGGCTAAAACACTCCCTCAGGTATTCCAGTAAACTGAACAGCTCGTGAACTTAACACCGGATCATAAGCCAGAGAGGTTTCTTCTGTCACCAGAGTAAGACTTTACCCAACAATGGCTAAAATCTTGCTAATTCCCCCAGAGACTCAGTGTCAGCTGCCAGCTCGACTGAACACATGGAGGTGAAGCCTTTTACCTGCACATTTTTTTTTTTAACAAGAACAAGATGCAGTAACTTGAAGTTTTCTATCAGAATGTGCCAGTTCAGTCACATTATTTATGTATGTCAGAATATTACGTATGGTATGACATACCATAGTGCCTTCAAAGAGAATTTAGCTACAGACTGCATTCTCCAAGACCTGCAAATTGAACAAAACCAGCTGTCAAGACTGCATTGCTGTAGTTTTTTTGCATGTTTTCCAGTTAATACACAACCTTAACTCACAGAGAAACAAGACATTCCACTTCAAAAGACTTTTTATTTAGTGATCGCATCACAAAAGTCTTCCATTTAAAATGTAAAATACAACTCTGTGCTTTCAAGAAATTGTGTTCAATGTATATATATTACATATTAAAAATATCTATTTTATATATTACATACACACACATATATATAGTATATGTACATAAAGATAGGAATTGTTTTCCCATCTTTGCAACAAAGACCTGAGATTTCTTAGATGTCCTATATGCCACCATGTTAGTATTATTAATGAAAATTGGTTACATCTGGGATCAAGAATATTGTAACACCACACAGATAAGACCAACAGCATCCTAAGAAGCAAAAAAGATGCATCAGACATGCCAAGTTTATTATTTCTTACCTAAACAAGGCAAACCCTTCAGCATTTTTCCTCCTTGTTATCATGCTTACTGCACTGCCTGTAAGTGCAGCTTCCATGAATCATCTCATACAATAAACTGGAAACTAAAGGTAGAAAACTTGAATAAAAGCCCCTTAAGAGAGAAGTTGCATCTTCTTCCTAAGACTACTCCTGTCAGTGGAATATTGCTATAGAAGGTCAGAGGCATGAAGTCATTGTCCATACTGCCTGTATGATTTGACTGTCTGTTGTTAACAAAAGTAAGCCTTGATTGTGGGCCACCACTTATACAAACAGGAAGGCAGAAGTATTACATTGAAAATGAACTGGTCTACTTGCTACTTCAGAATTCTCGTAACTATGAAACAGAAATACACAAATTACTGGTATGCAAGTCCACATGTATCACCTCCATCGAGTGTGACTGGGTGTGGCTGACAAGCTTACAAGAAACACAAGCTAGAATTTTAAAACTTTGTTTCAAATCTCTTCCTGGGAAAATGTACCCCTTATTTACCTCTCTAAGACTGGAAGGGCTGAAAAAACCCATATATATAGATCATAGTCTAAATCAGGACAATTTTCAAAACATTTTCTGAGAACTATTCTATCAAGACTCAGTTTCATAGTCTTCCCCCCATCTCCTGTGCAAAATGCATCTGTTAATTTAAACTCAGGCTCTCAGCCATCACATCCTCACACAGAGAGCTCCTTCTACTGATGCACTAAAACAAAGAGCAGAATCCCAGTGTTTATTAATAAGCTCCACTGTTTAACCGACTGCTAGTGCTCAGCATCTGGAAGCTGTGTAAACATCCAGGTGAGACAGGAACATATTCACAGAACTCTCCCCACCTACAGTTTTTGTGACTAGAGCACAAACAGACGTTTTAGGTTTCAAAAATGCTTCAGACTCACCTAACTTACAGGTAACAGCTATGACTCACCTACCTGAGAACTGTCCTTGAGCGTAGCAGCCGCAGCAAGGGATGTGTTTCCCCGCAGCCTCTGCCATTAGCGGAGGCCACAGATAGTGTGTCCTGTCATATTTCGCGCTAGGGCAATTAGTTGATGGATCTGCATCCTTCTGGTGGTAGGCCTGGGAATGGGCTGAGGAACTTGCCCCATTTGGTTCTTGATGTGCCCAGGTCTCCCCATATTGCTGACAGCTTCCCCTAGCTGATATGGGGTCTGTTAGGGCACAGAAGAGGTAGTGAAGGAAGAAGGTCAAAACTTAACCCAGTAAGGACTGTGTTATGATGGTACCGACTAAGACCTCCCTTTCCATAAAGAATTATGAAAAGATCACAGGCACAAATCAAGCTTAAGCACAGTGGCTTAACTGCAAAGGCATTTCACGATCAAGGAGAGACTGATTTTTCAGACTGAAACAGGACATGAGAATTTACTCAGTAGGAAGACAAGAGAACTTGAAGGCTGCATTTGGATCTGTTTCATTGGAAATCAACACAAAAGTACAACTATCAATCTCAGCTAAAGAATCAGCTACTGGAAGCTACAGCATGCTGCCACTGAACGAGAAGATTGAGAAGAAACCCATCACCTCTGAAAACATTTTGTCTTGAGTTGTACAAATCAAAAGTGACATGAGCTGATCCGAGAAGGCACTTGGAAAGCAAGGCACAAATACTGCTCCCCTCGTCTGCCACTCACATTCACAACCTGTGCACCTATTCAGATTATGCTTAGACACTCACCATTTCAGCAACAGGGAAGAGCAATCACATAAAATATTATCTAAACATAATAAAACATTTTACTACAGAATAGGAACATCTAGCTCATAAATTCTCCATTTTTCTTTCCCGCACAGCCCTTCTATACACTTTCTCTTCTTCTGGCACTCCTTAGCGTTGAGAGTGATGACACATAGAGCCTCAAAAGCCTGGCTCTACATTCACTGCCTTTCTTAACATAAAATCTGAATTCTGTCAATATCAATCCTCTACAGAAAACAGCTATGGGCAATAGTTTCAAGGTAAGTTTTTTTCTCCAATTTCTATTCAACAGACTTACTAGAAGACCTTCTCAGTTATGATTTTTCTTTTTCCACAACAGAAGAAAACCCAGAATTTTTTTAGAGTTAAAAGCTGACAGCCATAATCATGCTGCAGTCTGGTTAAAATGAACCACACAAAAACATGAATGGAGCTGGCTAAAGGAAAATGTTATCTACAAGAAAGCCTTATCAAGCTTCTAGTGGGGCAGATCAGGAATCTGACTCCAAGGGCTAAGGTCCGCCGATGGCATGTCAACACTTTGTGTAGCCTTTACCTGTGAGATTATGGAGCTGACAACTGAGATTTTGCTGAAACAATCTCACCAGCAAGATTAGTGCTTACAGTTTCAGCTACAAGTGAATTGCAATTTCCACTAGTGGAATAAATTTGCAGTTTATTAATAAAATTCCATGCGGTAAAGTCTCTAAACTCAAAACAATGCTTTTGTAACACTGCTTCTAAATCCTAACTCATCACAAAGTCACAATATTTTATAGAAAGAGACTATAAGTAACAGCATTTGAGCAACACAGTATTAAATCGGACCATCTGTTGATTTATCTCTGTGTAAACCTTGAGGCCTTATACTGAAACATATTTTAAAGTCTCATTCTGATATCCACCACACAAGCCTCTGACTACACAGCTTTCTCCCCTGAAAAATAACTGATGAGACTGGAACTCACACAAAAACCTGACAGCAAGAACCCTTCAGAAGCTGAAAAGGATATACTCGGGAAGAGAATTAGTTGTTAGTATTCAAAAGTTAGTGTCAACTTACAGCTCAAAGCATAGTATGCTATGTTGGAAAACAAACACAACTGACTCACTCACTGCAAAACTGAAGAACTGCTCCCAGAATGAACCCTTTAAGTGAACTACTCTCCTTCTGATTAGAAACAGTAGTGTTTGTATGCAAGTGTGCTATAAACAAAACCAAAAAGGTTCTGTCTCTTCACGAAAGCAGCAATTCTACAGCTGACCCCTGGACCTGTTCTCTGCCTACCCAAGACTTCTTTCAGACATCTACAGAAGAGACACCAGTCACAGAAATGCCCTTTCCAAGGGCACGCCACTACCAAAGTCACAAACAGGCCTAGATCAAATGCAAACTGATCTCTTAAGCACCCGCTATCATCTTCGCTGCAATAGGGATTGTAAATTACAGCTAAGGATCAGAAACAGAAGTAAGAAGGTTGTAATTAAGAGGATTTGGTTTTGTCACGTTTTGATTTGTTTAAGGAACAGCGTCAAGTTGGCAACAACGGCTGGAACAGAGGGGAAAAAAATCACTGTGAATACTTGAGCTGGCGTTGCATAGCACTGTGTTCGGAGGCACCTCTGTGAACCTGCCCAGCACGCACACACCTCCCCGCACAACCAACACAACCCCGAAGCAGCACCGGACGCTCTCCGTGCGGGGAGCGTAACTCATGAATGAGCTCCCCGAGCGGCAGCAACTCAGCTCCCTTAAGAGGTCTGAAATCAATTTACTGCTGCCGTGGTGTCAGGAGGGTTTTATGAGACACACTTTCCTCCTCCCATCCCGAAAAATGCCCAACCGCGTCTCTCCGAAACATCTGGGGAGCTGACAGACACAGCGAGGATTTGGCACGCTGGGTCCAACAAAGTTCTCTGAAGGTGCCGCGGATGCTTCTGGAAATTAAATTTCAGGTCGTGTGCCTCACTTATACCCGATCAGTCTGACACACATGGGCGTGCGCCTCTCAGCGCCTTGTCCTGCTGGAGTTTCCTACTCGCCCGAAGGAGTCGCTGGGGCGAGGGCGGGAGGATGCCCAAACTTCGGGGTTCATCCCTGCTCCGGCCCGGCCCCCCAACCCCGCGCCGGGCTCGGGGCGGGTCGCGGCTCACCTTGGGCGATGGCGATGGACTCGAAGCGGTGCAGCTCCCGCAGCAGGCAGCTCCGCTCCGTGGAGTGCAGGCTGTAGATGAAGTCGCGGGCCCCCTGCGCCGTGTTCCCATTATTTCATCTTGCATTGAGATATCTCTGATATTTAAATGCTGAAGGTCCGTGTTAGTTGGATCCTTCATAATG
>JAOXXN010000395.1:142182432-142194608 GCA_026770055.1 Myrmophylax atrothorax
CATTTTCTTCCTTTTATCCCATTGGATTCCTCCCTTTAAGAACAGTTAAAGTCCATTGATCTCAGCCCATGCTCCTGGTTCACCCTCTTGTTCATATTGCAGATTTAAGTCTCTCATCCTTAATGTAATGATGAAGGAGAATATAGATAGCTATGTCTTCAATCAACTGAAAGAGAGGAAAAAGAGCTATAGAGAAAGAATGGAAACAACTATTTGATACAATCTCATAGAATGCTTCCAGAAGGCTGCTTTGAACACCTGGAAGACTAAAGATACCTGACTGTACTTCCTCAAGACTGAAAATCCTGAAGATGCTCTGTCCATGAGTGAGCTTTTGTCTTCCTACAGTTCTGAAAACAGCAAAGAGTGTGGCCTATCACTGAGCATGAAAAGAGCATTTTCCTTTTAATGAGAATTAGTTATAAAACTCCATGGATTAGTCTAGTGCTGTCTGACTATATACACATAAAAATAATGAGACAAAATTAAAGTCAGCACGATTATTGCTTGGCATTTTTACAGGAAGATACTTTGCCATTCTTTTCATCTTTTGCTTCAGCTGTAGGAACAGTCATGATTTGAACCATATTTGTTTTACTAAATGTTAAGCACCAAAGACATCACGGTTTTCCTACTGTTATCTCTCCTTTACAATGAAGCATTTAGATAACATTAGGGGTGTTCTCCCCAAACTTAAGTTTTTATGTCAGTGTGTATATTCAACAAGCCAAACTAATTTTTTTAAGTACTTCCTTTGCTCAGACATTAAAACTTCAGATTTCACCTTAGAGCAAATGACCTTAGCACAAACACAAGCATTTTGATTAAAAATGTAGTTTGTCATAAGAGCTTAATGATTAGTCATAATTTTGCCAAGACACTACTGCAGCAAAAAAATGAATTTGAACCTATACAAGGATCAGAAACAAACATAAGAATTTAAGCAACAGTATTAGTATGCTTTCACATCAATTCTTCAACTTAGTATCAACAATTTTTAATCTTCTAACTTGGAAAGAGGTGTGGTCATCTTATGAAAATGGTCACAGCTGCCCTGCTGACAGCACATGTACTTCTCATTTCAGGAAGCTGGTTCTTCCTCAATCCCATATGTATGCACAAAAAGGAAAAAAAGCTAAACATGGACTTTATGTTGACACAGAAAGCAAACATTTGGGAAACAACACAACACACATTCAGTCAAACTACAGCAAAAGTCTGACAGTGACATTTTTTTCAAAATGGTAGTTTTTAGCCTTCAAAACAATTATTTGGTCTTAAGAAATAAACACCTTACTTTTTCTCCTTGCCTTTCTGAATTTGACAGCAGCCAGGTTTATTAAATTCATTCCATATAAGTTGTAGTCTATAAAGAGCTGAAGGAGGTAGGGAATATGGGCTTCATGAGGCTGGTAAGATTTGTTCATTATGGCTCCACCTTGCAGAAGCTCACAAACTCTAAAATTAAAGACAAATTAGGACATAAATTATTCCAGTACAACAATATTAATAGTCGATTTTATCAAAAGACTTTTTTAAGTTACAACTACAACTTAGGCAAAATTTAAGAACTGTCTTTTCACACTAACAGATCCACAAAAATGATCTCTGCTAATAAGGATACCATATTTAGGTGTTAGTCACAAAGCAGCCTTGAATCCTTCATCTTAAAAAGCATGAAACCCTCTGATAAAAACACCCTACAATATACTATTCCTGCAACTGATCCAAAGCCACTACAGGCCATGGAAATCTTTCTACAAAGTAACTGTGCCAGCTGGATGCCTACACACCAGTAATAACTTTGAAAGTCTCTCTAGTTCTCCTTGATGTACATATGATGATGTCTTGCATGGTTTTAAAGGTACATACTGTATACTCAGAAGCAGGATTTTAACTACTCCCTAAAAGCAACAATGCTCTCCTTTAAACAGCTGCAAATTAAAAAATAGCTGCAGGTATTTGAACAGTCATAAATTGGTGCAATAAATTAATCTCAAATTAACAGTATACATCTATAAATCAAAGAAAAGGACTAAGCATTTGTGATGGGTTTGGTCTAGTTTTCCTTAGTGACTGACTGTAACTAGGGAAGTGGCATTACGTGGCTATTCCACACGTGTTTTCCACATAAGGGGAGGGAGGAGTTTACTTCTTGGTGTGCTGCTTCCAAGGGTGGGCACGGGGAAGCAGAGGTCCGGCCTGGAGAGAGGGATCTTTTCGTTCTGCTCGGTTCTGTCCCTCGGGCTGGTGAGACTGTATCCTTGCTAGTTTGTTTTCAAAACTTTGATTGTATTCCGTTTGTTGTGTGTCTGTTTTCTTTTGTCCCTTCTCATTCCCAAACCCCCTTCCCCCCTTTTCCCCCTTTCCCTGTGGACCCCTGGGTGGGTGCAATTACGTGTGTAGTGATAAATGTTGGAATATATATATACACATTAATTCAGTCCAGTTTTGTTTGAGTTCTTGCTGTCTTTTCAGGGTTTTTTTCCCAGTCCGGGCAGTCCAGGCCTGGCAGGAGAAAGCAGGGCTAAACCCAAGATATCAAACTGCACATTTTGTGCTGTTGCATACAGTGCCCACCATGGCTTAGTGTGTGCAGGACACAACTACAATGTTGTCTGAGGCCTCAAATCCTCCCCCAGAACAGTTTTCAGTAGTGGGAAATGTTTTGTGCCTCTGAATCTCCTGTTGAAAATGTACAGCCACAATTAATCAAATTAATCATCTGTGACAGCTCAGGTGGATCACAGCAATACATGTCTGACCATAATGTCTTTGACAAATGGCTATGTAATACTGCCCTATCTCTTCACAACCCTGTCCTTTGCTCCCTATGACAGTTGCCATTACAAAATGTAACTAAGTGCAAGACCTCTGCCCTGACCCTTAAGGGGACCAGTGACCTGTGCCCAGGACATCTGAAAGATCAGTTAAAGCCTACAAATCAAAATCACTGCTAGTAATTCAGCTCTCCACTAGAGGTGGAGTATCTACTACTACAGTACAGATCCCTGGACTAAAAAGTCACACTTCTTGCAGTCCTGGTCCAAAACTATGACACGATTTCCCCTAAGTTCAGAGACATTATGGAGCATCATGACATACTGCCATAAGGGGTACATGTATTCCTTCAGCTTAGTCTTCTCTATGAATGCAGAGTATTTCCACTCTGGGTAATGCCAGATCAGTGAACAGGAGCTTTGTAGAAACTGAATGTTCAGCCCCTACTGCAGAATCTGCATTTCAGACAACTCAAAAAATGCGCTGATACTAAGAGCTTTATCCAGTTACCAATGGCTGGAACACCAGGCAGAATTATTTTACTTCTAAGTAAAAGGATGGCTTGCCATTCTAGAAAGGATTCAGGAATTGCCTGTCTTGGGTAGCTGAGAGGGAGAAGTGTCAGGCTGTAAAGCAGTATCTAAATTCACTGCATGCCAGTCCTTGCCCCTCCCTGTGCCAAAGGTATGGAAGGCAAGAAGGAAATAGTAGCAGAGCAAAGCAAATAATTAACAGCAGATTGTAATTCACTGTCATTTCATAAGGCAAGAAAAGACAACTCCTGCCTGTTGTGAGAGCAGATGGTGGGTCAGAAAGCCCAGACCTGGGAGGAGATGCAGGGTACTACTGATAAACTGGGTGGGATTTCTCTGTGTCTGTTTCAGAACTGCTCTCACACAGCCAGACACTAAATGTGGGGCAGCACAGGTGCCAGGTTGGCACCGTGCTGTGTTCCTTGGAAGCACATTCCACATCAGTGACACCAGAGGGGCCAGAGGGTTTTGCCTCTCTGAGCACATCCTCTCTCCTCCTGTGCATATGCAGCTGTAAATTATTGCAGGTTTTGTCTCTTGTTATCTTACACTTCAACCATTACAGGGATTCTGTAAATAATGTTAAAGTTTCTAGTCTTGACTGTGAATTATTTGATCTTACGACACCAGAACACCTGTCTGCCTGGCACACATCCCTCCTCTCACAAAACACGCTTGCCATCTTCTGGCCAGGACACCAAGCATCACAGGGCTGGCTGGAAATACACTCTCAAGTGTCTGTACCACAGGGGCTTTTGCAGTTGTTAACACAATCAACAAAGCAAACAGGTTGAAATGAACTTTTGCTTCAGAATATGAAGCTTCTCTAAGAAGAGAATTTATCTTTCAAGCTCTGCAAAACTCCTCTTTGATTCATAAGGATTTGCATGAGTTTTTTCTCTTCTATTCATACCTGTAAATATGCTGAGAGTTTTATTTATTCAAAGTCTAAAGCAGACATTCTGCCAAAAGTTAATATTATTATGCTGGTTTGCATTTCAATCACAAGTTTCAGTGGCTTTTATAGGAAACTAGTGTTGATCAAAACTGGAATTACAGTTTACATGAATATTTATTAAACACCAACAGTACAGTGGAAGGTGGGGCTGAGCAGAGTTCATGCAGGTCAGGTTCCGACACAAATATTTGATATGGCTGTAATCAAAGCCAATGGTAGAGTTTGATATCACCTTGATATCTTCAACCAGGGAGGATCTTCTATGAATATCACATTTTCTGCCATGGCAGGTCTAGTTTCCAGTGTAATTCTGCCTTCTTCTTTTGTCTGTCACATGCAGTCTGTGAACATGCATCTCCCAGATCAGCTCCTCAAACTGAAAGCAACCTGAGAGGTGTGTTGTTCCAGATCAAACCAGAAAATCTCTTTCCCATTTGGGACTGTGCATGCAGACAGGAGATCTAGGGAAGGATTGTCCTGTATGTGATTTCAGAAAATTGACCTTTTCCACTGCAAATTTTTTTTGCCAAGGCTTTGTACTGACAGTGGAGTTTAGTGAGACTGGGAATTACAGCATGAACCTCAAGACTGGAAACGTTGAACATAGTTCCAGAGAGAAGCAGGCCAGGCTCAGCTGAGTAGTTACAGGGAGATTGGTGTTTCCACAGACTGGATTTCCTCTACAAGGCAGGGTTTTTCAGGAAGAACACATTTTTTCCTGTGGTTTGTCTAGTTTCCAGTAAATTTCTGTTCAAAAAACAAGTAGCACAAATGATAAAACGAATGTTGAGCCCCAAGTTGAAGGAAAATGCCTTGGCTTTTGTTATTTCACTTTGTAACTCAGGGGTTCTACAACTGGATTCCAAAGGTTACTAAATATCTGAGAGAAACCGTCTACAAGGCCTTTGCTTTGTGTATGTTGTATTAGAATAGGCAGATCTTGCCTTTCAGTGGTACAAAATCCCCACATGCAGCCATGCACCACCTCATAAGGGGAAAAAAATTTGAGTGTAATGCATAATTATTTTCATTAGCTATAAAAAATAACATATAGGACAAGGTTCTATATGTACAGCTGCTATTTAATGTGTCATTTCAAAGGGAAAATTTTCATTAATGAGGCTAAAAATTAGCACTGGATCTGCATTTTATTTCTTACCTTTACAACTGTCTAACACAAAGCATGGCTGAGGTCAGAGAAATGCTCTGATGGCGGCATGTGCTCCACACAAAATATCACAATCATTTCCATTTCTCCTCTTAATCAGGCACAGCATTTCCGAGCTCCTGTCTGGCAATCAAAAAAATAAGCTGCACCAGCTCTTAGGGTGTTCCAGCTTCCTTCCCACCTGTTTTAGTAGACGCATTTTTCTTTGAATAAATAGATATTGAACTTCTATTATAAGAAGCAGTAGCCAAGAACAGCTTCAGAACAGAAACTAATATTAAAATGCAGAGAAATAATGAATATAAATTCCTTGGACAAATTTCTAGCATCTACTCTGAGATATGTTTAATATATTTTACTACTTTAACATTCTAGAGTTGTTTTTACTGGGTATGTAATTTGTAGTAAAACATACTGTCTTTTCCAGTATGGATTAATAACAGGATTAGGGGGACCAGGAAAACTGCTAAGAAAGGGGACGATACCCAACAGGCAAGCACATAATACTGCCTGTCTCAGGCAAGACACTCAAACATTCAAAAGCCATGGCAGGAGACAAAGGAATACATGGCAATAATGAAATAAAGGGTATTCATTCATTCTTTGTTTTTGCTTGCTTAGTTCTGTCTTGAAACCAGGCCTGGAATACATGGCCAGCAGCTCTGGAAAGGAAGGCAGCAGGAGACACAGTGTGTGTGTGCAGGGACTTATGAAAGACAGACATTTCTCCATGAAGTGCTGGGAAAACAAAAGAACAACAGCGTAGGTGAAAGGATCAGGGAGGAGCGATCTTAAGTGGTGTATTTCCCAAAGGCCCCGGCTCTGGGGAAAAAAAGCCAGACAGGAATGCTGCCCCGAGCACCGTGCCTCGGGCAGGAGCTGGGCAGGACCTGGCTGGCAACCACATGGAGCTGTCCACTCTGACATCCCCAGGGACAAAAGGGGCTGTGGCAGGCAGTACATCCCTCCTGGAGCAGTAGGCAGGTCAGGGGGGCAGCTGCAGCCCTTAGACATATTCCTTGTCTGTCTCTGTTCTTGTCTCCTTGCTAGGTATGCTGGTCAGAGTTAGCAAACGAGACGAATAAGCCAGTGAGTAACTTAATATAATTTGTTCTCTTATCCCCTTCTTTTTTCACAGAAGACAAAAGTCAAAGGCTCATTCTACAGTTTTACAGAAAATTGCAAAGCCATAACCAGCAAGGCCTAATGCATTTCTTAGCAATCCTCTCTTTACTTTAAAGAGAATGAAAAAATTAGTATTAAAGTACTACAGGGAAAATTACAGAAGTAAGAGATTTTCCTCATGCAGATGAGGCACTTATATGTTAGTCTTGTTTTCGGTCAGCAAGGACCCAAGGCTTGTCCCCGTGCTTTGGCTCTCCAGCACCTGCCTTTCTTTGTCAAGACGGAAAACCCTTTAGGTACTTGGAACTTTCCAAGTGAGCATTCTCTTCAAAAAACATGCGTAAGAGCACCATCCTTCACTAAGGGCAATAGAATCATAGAATCATGGAATCTTAGAATGATTTGGGTTGCAAGGGACCTTAGAGATCATCTGGCTCCAAATCCTGGCCATGGGCAGGGACACCTTCCACTAGGCCAGGTTGCTCAGAGCCCCGTCCAACTTGGCCTTGAACTCTTCTAGGGATAGGGCATCCACAACTTCTCAGGGCAACCTATTTCAGTGCCTCACCATCCTCACAGCAGAGAATTTCTTGCTAACATCTAACCTAAACTTACTGTCTTTTACTTTGAATCCATTCCTCCTTGCCCTGTTGCTACAGTCCCTTGTAGACTCTGTTCAGGTACTGTAAGGCTGCAATTAGGTCACCCACAAGCCTTCTCTTCTCTAGGCTGCACAATCCCAAAGCTCTCAGCTTTTCCTCATGGCAGGGATTCTCCATCCATCTAATCACCTTGGTGGCCCCCTCTGGACTCGCTCCAACAGGTCTGTGTCCTTCCTGAGCTGGGGACCCCAGAGCTGGATTCAGTGCTCATATGGTACAGACATTGTCACTTCATGCAGATGAGAAATCAAAATCAGTTTTTCACACAAACAAGTGTAAAACAATTTGTTTTGCTAAATGTTTAGTTTAAGGAAATTGCTTTCTGCTTTCTTAGCATCTTTTAAGAAATGCTATCTCAGCCCACAGCATTTAGCTGTAGAGAAGGAATAAACTCCAAACTTAATACAAAAGTTAATCTTACCCACTCTGGTTTTTATAGGGAAATTCTTAATATATTCAAAAGGTCGCTATGTCAATAACAATATTTACAGGTTTTACCTTAGCTTTTCAAATGATTTGCTTTTTTTCTCTTCAGAAGAAGACACAGATATAAACTATTCTTGTGTAAAGACTACTGGTGTCTTTAATTATGATTTTAAAAATAGCCACATGAGTGCAAATTGTTTCCATTGAACCTCAAGCAGCAATACCTTCATCTTTAAATAGTTTGCCAGCACTGCACTGGAAAGGCCACACACAAAAGTCTGTCTATGGTGAACTCATTTGATGTAGGAGAGTCTGTGCATCTTCTGCATGAGCTGGCACTTCTCTCTCCTCTGCAGAGCACATGCTGACAATGCCAGGACGCTGCTGCAGGATGATGGCACAGACTGTGCTCTGCAGCAGGCAAGGAGCAGCTTTACCCAGGCACAGCTGGATGCTGAATCCACCACAGCTTACATTAATAAAACATAAATATTTGGCTTTTAAGAAATGCACATGGGTCTCTTCCATGCTAGAATATCATCCTAAGAGAAGAAAATCCACATTAAGTTCCTTTCATGAGTCTTTGTTTTCTGTTTCAGTCAAAAATTCACACATCCTTAGTGATTGCAATTAAAAAGCTCTTAAAACAAAATGTAATATATACTGTACAGAGCTCTATTCTTATATAAGGAATGAAAAATAGTATCAGGGAATTAATTGCAAAAGGGATCTGGGAAGGAGGAATTAAATTTGGAAATAGTTAATTGTTTGCTACATTCATTGCAAACTAAAATGCATTTTTGTCTTAAACATTTCCCCTGTTTTTCTCAGCAGCCAGCTGTTTTCATTCTTACAAAAATTACTGTTACTGAATCAGGCTAAATTTACACGTGGCATTTCAAGGCAAAGGTACCATAAGTATTCAGGGTTTCGGGATTTTGTAGTTAGGAAAAAAAAGCCAATAGTCTAAAAACTCTCCATGCACTTTTATTCTTTTTATTTATAAAAATGTGATTTTTGCAAGACCGTGTGATTTTGCAACATCTAATGTGAGCACTGGCATTAATCCAATAAAGCCTTTGGCTTGATGGGATCATGAGAGCACTTAAGCAAATGGAGTTTTAAGAACTCTAAAGTTGTTTTGCCAAAAAGTAGGTTTAGATTTGGCCATAATATTTGGGCACAGCTCCTAAACATTATGTCAGCAGACTGGTATAGAAAATAAGCAGTTCTACCATTCCAGAAGATAACAAAGATTGCCTTATATTCAGTTAATTTAGGGCATACAACTGACACAGCTGCTAATTTGCATTTATGCCATTCCTCTTCCTCTAAAAATCTCAAATTGAAAAATCTTAACAGATTTTGAAAAAAAAAGTATGAATTTTGACCTCTCTGAGCTGCCAAAAATACCCCAAAATCATTTCTATGTGACACAGAGTAAAAACTCCAACCTTCTGCCACATACCCTATAGAGAACACCAGAGAATCCCAGTGAGTTGTTATTGAAACAGACTGATCTGCACCTGACTCAGCCGGATACAGGAGGTGCATCAAATTATCCCGAAAGCATTCTCGAGTGTTCTTATTTATTATGAAACAGCTCCCCAGGGCTTGTTCTTTGTACTGCCTTGTCATGGGCGGAGGTTTGACACTTGACACCAAGTCAGGGCAGGTACACCCGGGCTCGGTGATACACGGAACAACCTTCATGTGCACCCAGGACTATCTGCCCTTAATTAATCTACACAGACAAGCAAAGGAGTGTTCTGCTTAATTGTTATGTTAGCTATGAAGGAGAAATTACAGAAGTCCTTGACTAAGAGTATTAATATCAATTTACTGGGAATAGTACTTAACCCTCAAATATGCAAAGAAGTTGAGACTGCATTTAATACTAGAAATAAAATGTCAGATTTCCCTTTATTTGTGTCTATAACTGAAGTGAATTCAGTAGAGGTTTAGTTGTGTAACAAAGCTGAATTTGATTTATTATTCCACATTTGAAGGTGTGCACCGCAAATTGCAAAATGAAAAGTAACCAGTAGGTGTCATCTTCCTGCATCCCGTGCGCCTGACAATCCCCTTTAGATTTACTTTTTTTTAATTGAACTGAAATCAAAAGTAGGAGTTCTAAACGCTGCAACAAGTTTTCTGAAGAACACGTGTAAAAAATGTACTAATTTGATCTGATATGCCTTACTAACACTAGGATTTCTGGAATGTTTGCAACCTGGAAGTGTTCAAGCACAAAATAATTTGCAGATATCCATGACTGTACCCACATGCCCAAGTAACATGTGGAAAATATGTCCATAAATGCGAGTATTTAAACCTGAAAATCCATTTAATGGATTCCATTTAATCCACATGTCCTTCGAGCAATATAACTATGTACTACAGCATTGCCTCTGATCCTGAAGCTGTACTGCAAAAAATAGATTTAAGCTCCTCTTTACAGATGAGAATATTAAACAAAGTTGAAAGGGCCTCGGGAGGGCAGGGAATTCCGTTTCCATAAATGGTGGTTTAAGTTCTTGATTTCTTGAAATTACACCTCATGCAAATAAATAATTTAATTACTGGGATTTATCAAGTACCCAGAGCTGCTTGATATACATTGTTTTTCATTTCAAATCAAATACTGTTATTTATACTCAGCTGCTTTATACTTAGTTGAGGAGTAAAATTATTCAGGCAAGTCTGAATCTCTGTGATTCAGCCTTCTTCAAAAGTAAGTAAAATAAGCCCTTTTCACATTTTAAACCCCGACCTCTATTATTTGGCGTGGGGAGACTTACTAGGTCAGATTTATGCCTTTCAGCATGTGATTAAAACATGCACTTTGTCCATGTCCATGGATTTTGTAATACAATCCTTTAGCAATCTGGCAACATTTCTGGCTTTGTTAGCTGGGGCATTGCTTAGGAAAGTTCCTGTGCAATACTGTTGTGGTCTGATCCAAAATCCCTTGGAAACAATAGAAAAGCTTCCAAGGGCTTAAGCCGCTGATGAGTGAGGCTCACGAACAGGCTGAGCCCCAGCAGGTGCAGCAGGAGGCAGACCCTGCTGGGAAATCGCAGCGTGGCAGATGCCAACAGGCTCACAAACCCATCTCACTTATGCTCTGGAACCTGCTTTTAATTCCCACAAGCCATGGGGTAGGAAATGCCCCTGTTTCAGACAGGCAGATACTGTTACACATTGCATTCAATTTAGTAATTTTTTTTTTATGGAAATCATAGAATCATAGAATGTTAAAGGGCTGGTATGGACCATAAAGGTCATCTAGTCCCAACCCCCCCTGCCATGGGCAGGGACACCTCTCATTCGACTGGGCTGCTCCAAACCCCATCCAACCTGACTTTGAACACATCCAGGGCTGGAGCATCCACAACCTCCATGTGTGCCACCTGTTCCAGTGTCTTACCACCCTCACAGTGAAAAATTTCTTCCTAGTATCTAAACAACTTTTCCCCTCTTTCAATTTGTACCCATTACTCCTTGTCCTATCTCTCCAGTTGCTGATGAAAAATCAAGGCAGCTTTACATTTTCCATACTTCTTGTGTCTGTGGCTTCTGGGATGATGCACAAGGATGCAAAGAGGATTTAAAAGGAAAATGCCTTTTTTCCTATGACCCTGATCTGTGGTTATGCATCGGCTAAGACAAGGCTTGTGCATCCCACTTGAGAGAGCTGCGAATTCTCATTAAACCTCATTAGTCCTTCAGTGTGTTCCAGCATCCCAGACAGTGCTGGGCAACGCTGCAGCCGTGGGGGTGTCCCTGGGGACACCGGGGGCTGACCCCTCCCAAGGGGGCTGCGGCACAAACGTGCCTTTCTATGGCTGGCAGAGAGCCCTGAGACAAAGCTGAGATTTAGGGCCACTCCAGGGACACGAGGGGCCGAGGTGCTCCAGCTGCCATCCCACCATGTGAGCCCGCAGCGTGCCCAGCTGGCCAAGGGCATCCTGGCTGTATCAGGAATAGTGTGGTCAGCAGGACCAGGGCAGGGATTCTCACCCTGTTCTTGGCACTGGTGGGGCCACACCTCAAGTCGTGTGTCCAGTTCCAGGACCTTCCATTCAGGACGGACATCGAGGGGCTGGAGAGAGCCCAGAGAAGGGTGATAGAGCCAGTGAGTCCCATGTAGAACAGCCATGGGAGTGGGGGTTGTGTACCCTGGAGAAAAGGAGGCTCAGTGGGGACCTCATCGCTCTGCAACTGCCTGAAGGGAGGTTGTGGCCAGGTGGGCATTGGCCTCTTCTCCCAGGCAGCAAGAGACAGGAAACGGCCTTGAGCTGCGCCGGGGAGGTTCAGGTTGGACCTCAGGAGGAATTTCTCCTCGGAAAGGGTGAATAAAGATTGCAATGGGCTGCCCAGGGAGGTGGTGCAGTCGCCGCCTCTGGACGTGTTTAAGGAAGGCCCGGACTGGCCTTGGTGCCGCGGTGCGGCTCCGCGGAGGTTCCCGGCCAAGGGCCGGCCCCGGGCGCTCCCACCGCGCCGGATCCCGGGAGTCACCG
>JAOXXN010000395.1:142196343-142208855 GCA_026770055.1 Myrmophylax atrothorax
CGGCCCCCCGGGCTGGATCCTCACCTCGCCCGCTCCTGCCCCTCTCCGTGGCCGCTTCCCCACCCCATCCATCCCCGTCCCGCGGCTCCCTCACCTCGTCCCGACCCCGGGACCTGGCGGGGGTCGGGGCTGGGACCGCCCTCCTGCGAGGGCTTCCACGGCGGAAAACATGTGACTTCGTGGGTATAGGGTTTTCTTGTGGTTTTGGGTTTTTTTTAACACTTTGGATATTGTGATGTCTTCCTGAAATACGGTGTTAAATCCTTATTTTAGTAACAGCAGTTCAGAAATGCCGGGAATTTGGTTCCCGATGGAAAGAGAAGCCTCTTAAAACTTGCCAGTGGTTATTTTTAGGCTTATTTTTCCTTCCCTGGGGTGAAGGATGAAAATCACTGGTGTAATAACTGGGTGATAGGGTTTTCAGTATTCTTGCTTTGGGTTCTTACGTAGTCTCGGCTCGGTGGGAACTCCGCTCCGTGAGCTGCTGTGCAGGTGACACTCTGGTGTCACATCTCGGAGCGGGTGCTCCCCAGGCAGGGAGGAAAGGATAACACAACACAGCAGGGTGGGTTGGTTTGCTTTATCATTATTTTTTTGAAGGCTTTAGACAGGCTGATTTTATGTTTTATTTGACGTTTATAGTAGAAGAAAACCAGGAAGGAAATAGGTGGTATGGCTGTTGGGGCAGGAAGCAGAGAAGAGAGGCACGGGAGAGGCGGAGGGGAAGAAGTGAAGGATAGCCTGTATAGCAAGACAGCAGGTGAGAGGAGAGCAAAGGGAGAAAGGAACAAAACAGCGTTTTATTTGGGGGTTTATGTTTATTATACCAAAGCTGCTGCTTTGGTAAAGGGTGTCGGGGCAGTCACTGCTCACGTGGGTAGGCCCTGACTTGCCTCCTTCCCCTGCCATGGGCAGCTCTTCCTCCCTGCTCTCCATTTCCTTGCCCCTTTGTTCCATGCTTACGGAATCGCTCAGACAGCTTCCCACTGATAATGCCTTAAAAAAAAAATTACATAGCAGTGCAACCAACTTAATTTTAGGAGTCCTTCATCGTGTGGTCCAGACACTGTGGGAAGTGCCTTGAAATTACTCCCACCCACGTATATGAGAGCGGTGGATGTGTTATTCGATGATCTCTCTTAAGTGTGTGATATTGGGATTAACAGATTAAGGCGCTTTTGGGGATTGCATTTATATGATCACTTTTTGGGAAAGGGCTGGGAGAAGTGAGTAATTTTTGCCTTCTGCAAAAAAGCTTTGGGAATGCTTTAGGCAAAGAAACTTACCTTGTAAATTGAGACAAGTGGTCTGTGGTTCTTGGCTGTCCAAAATTGAAGAAAGATTAAAATGTAACTATTTAAAGATGATGTTAAGACCTTCCATGTGGTTCAGACAATAGAGTGCTTTTGCATCTATTTTTTCCTCATATGAATTTACGGATTGCAGCATTGGGGTTTTGCTGCTGTTAAGAAATTGAAATAGTTATTTTGGATCATTCTGTATTTAAATAGTGGGAAAGTTCTCCTTTTAGTTACCATTTGAAGGTGTTGAAATACTGATCCAAATTTTTGCTGTACCACAGTACTGTTTAGCACAGGATAAATGCAGAATTTGTCCTCCAGATATTAAGATTGGAGCTCTGGAGAAACTGATGGCTTTTGGGGGTGATGTTATGCAGTTCTGAAATACTCTGGGAGTACGGTTCTTCAGGAATGGTAACAGAGACCTGCAGGGGTGCTGAGTTTTACTGCAGGATTGCTTGGTCTGATTTGTCCATCACTTATTTTCTGCACAAGTACATAGATAGATACAGCACAGAGCCAAATTCTACAACTGGAGTGCGTTTTTTCTTTAGTCTTTTTGATTAATCTTGCTTTGTCCCCAACACAATGTTTACCTTTCCTATCTTTGTAGGGGTTTAAGTGTGTTGGTTCCAGCAGAAGCACCACCCCCAGGAGTGACTGTTCCTCAGCCAGCACACCAAGTTGTGAGAGGAGTACTGTAAATACTCTGTAGAAAGATGTGGAAATAAAGAATGACTGGAGCTAGGGAAGAATAATTTGGCATTTCCATATGATTGAAATGCCGATGGGTAAAGGTGGTAGCACCCTGCAAGTGACTGGAAGTCGAACTGTAGGTATTGGGCTACCATAAAGATCCTGCGGTAAGGACGTGAGGTGTGGTTTGGTTCAGTGCTGTGTTTGGAGGCCATAGGGGACAGTTGGTGATGGGGTGACACAGAGGGGCAGTGCAGATGAGCAGCAATATATACAGGAACATGAGGCAGACATTAAAGGAGGAACTGCAGCATTTCCTAGCAAAGGGAAAATTGGAAAAGATTTACTGCTTGGTGAACTCTTTGCAGGGCAGGACAAGTCTTGTGTCAAGATGGACTAAGTGACATAAATGCAGGTGGGGGAGAGCAGTGTGCACTTCCCTTCTGAGATCTGAGTGGCCTCCTACGGTCTTTTGAGGCTCCTCTGTGGGAGTCTTGACTTTTCCCCACAAGTGTTAACAGAGAAATGCTTTACCATTTTTAGTCCCTCTTCAGAGGAACCAGTAGATTGAGCTTCTCTATTGACTCACTGTACTGCTGTTTTTAGGGTCTTGCCTGTGAAATGCCAGTGGTTTAAGATGCCCTTTAGTATCTAAATACAGGCCTGTTACTGCCACTGCAAGGCACAAAACCAGGTTTTGTTAAGGCGTGTTTCAGTGCACTCTGCTCAGTGCAAAATGCATCTCCTTTGGCTCAAATGATCAGAATTACATAAACAATGACCTTGTACAGGCATGTGAGCTTTTTCAGTGACTTCTGAGAAAAGACAAAGGCTATGAACTTGTCAGCAGTGTTGGCTTTCCCAAAGGTGTTTGTGGTGGTTAAGTATAACAAGGCAATGAAAGTGTCAAACTTACTTTGTAAAAAGTGCTGCATGTAACTAATACCCAACTTTTCCTGGAGGAACTGAGCTGCCATACAAGGTGGTGTCTGCAAAATGATGGAGGCTTTTCCTCAGTTCACTTCACAAGGTTACCAGGTTAATGATTAGTTAAGGAGAATGTGTTTATATCAGCCAGTGCTGCTGGCAAGGAATCCTGTTAAAGTGTATTAATGACTTTATTTGTAGTCTGCCTTTCGCTGTTGATTCATGTTGACCCTCTCCCTTCTTAATCCTCCAGCCTGCGGGGATTGTTTTTGTTGTTTGGGTGTTGGTGTATGTTACTGTTTTTCTTTATACAAGCAGTGGCCACACTACTGGTGGAATCAAATGCTGCTTCTTGGCAAAGTTTTTATTCCCATGATCAAGATACTATGGCTTAAAATATTTTTGAACACTTGATTATGGCGGATTTAGAACAATCTAAAATGCAGTAGTCAGAAAACACCGATGCTATCCTGCAGCAAAAAGAGGATTATTTGTGATTTCATTAGTTTTAGTATAGAGATTGAAAGCAACTTACAATCAAATGTTAAGTTGTAGAGATCAAAATATCTCCAAACTGCTTTGGATGAGAAAGCAGTTGCATAGAGTGGAAGCTGACAAAGAAATCCAAAAGAAAGGCAGTGTTTCCTGAAGCAGAAAATGTTTAAGGAAGTGATCTAGTGATAAGTGCTATTTAACACCTCTTAAGGCAGAGCCCTTACCTGTGTCCTACACAGTGATGAAATTCCTAAGCTACACTACATAAGTTTGCTGGCAGGGACATGTAACCCCCAGGTACTGTAGTTTCTCTGGCAGGATTTCTCATAGGAAGGTGCAGACTTCCCAGTCATGGTCAGGATGTGTTCACGGTCAGTATGTGGGAGAGGTTGGGAAACAGGAATTTCAAGGTCTAAATCGGACTTCTAACAAGACAGACAAGTTTGCATTGGCAAAGAGGCAGTTGCTGCAGTTCTGGACTCTGTGTACAAAGCTCTGTACTGTGGAAGGTCTTCCCCACACAACTTTTGTTTCAGGATGCCTTACCAGAAATGAAAGCAAACTGAAGGGAAATGGAAGAGACCTGGGCCTTCCCCCAGCAAACTACAGCAATTTTCCACTATTTTCCCACTAAAGAGTTCAGCTAAACTGTTTTGGCTACTTATCTTCAGTCCAGCTAGGACAGCTGTAGTTGAGTGCCTTGCTCAAGTGAATCAGGGGACTTACTGAATTTTGCTCATTTATTCTTTATTAGCTTTGCATATAAAGGTGATGCCGTATCTCCTTGGGTTTTAGGGGTTTTTTTGTTTGTTTGGGGTTTGGGGGTTTCTTTGTTTGGTTTTTTGTTTGTTTGTTTTTGCAACTTAACTACCCTTAGATTTCAAGCCTAAGGCTGAAAAGCTGGGAGTTTGTCACTGCTCTAGTCTGAAACTGCAGATGAACTTGACAGTAATTGTGACAGTTTGCAGTGGCTTTGCATCACAGCTGCAGTGCACAGATGTGAAATGCCGAGATTAACTCCACCTCTTGCCTCTTCTCTGATAAAGGCAACATTGGTAATGCAAAATTGCAAGTGACTAATAGGGGAGGGACACATTAAATAAATGTTTATCTCCAAAGGCTAAATAGGTTAAAATGTCCTGTGGAATTTCTGCTGAGAACTAAATTATTTCAATCTGGTTTTAGGTGTCTTTGTATCCAGTGTTGTTCTAGTCTTACAACAGCGAGCACTTTTCAAGTTCTATATGATCGCCTCGGCGTTCCTGCTGGCTGCGACCTCAGTGCTGGTGAATTACTACGCTGCTTTGCACATAAACTTCTACAGTGCCTCCTACACAGCCGCGTTCGGAATTCAGCTCTTCCCACATAAAGGACCTTCGCTATGGATGGCGCTTTCCATCCTTCAGCTTACCTTTGGAATTGGATACGTTACATTGCTAAACATGCAGTCCATATACTCTCAGCTTATCATCCTGGATATACTGATTCCTGTAATTGGCTTGGTTGTTGAATTACCTTTAAATGTCCGGCAAGTACTAGTTTTTATTTCAGGCCTAGTTCTGACACTAAATACCACAGCCATTTTAGTTACAAAACTCAAGTGGTTTTATTACTCGGTACGATACGTTTATCTGCTGGTGAGGCACATGTATCGTATTTATGGATTACAGCTATTGATGGAAGATACATGGAAAAGGATTCGGTTTCCAGCTGTACTGCGTGTCTTCTGGCTAACAAGACTTACAGCACAGGCTGTGGTATTAACATACGTTGTAAAGATGGCTGAAAATAATATGCAAGAAAAATACTTCTTGATATCGTGGGATAATTGTTGGGAACTGATTTGCAGCCTGATCATAAGTGGGTGTGACTCTACTCTAACTGTGCTGGGCATGAGTGCCGTCATTTCCTCGATAGCCCATTATTTGGGACTTGGTATCCTGGCCTTCATTGGATCAACTGATGAGGATGACAAAAGGCTTGGGTTTGTAGCACCTGTCTTGTTTTTCATTCTGGCTCTGCAGACTGGTTTAAGTGGACTGAAACCAGAAGAACGATTAGTTCGCCTGAGTCGAAACATGTGCCTTTTGCTGACCGCTGTCCTGCATTTTATCCATGGAATGACAGACCCTGTGCTGATGTCTCTCAGTGCCTCCCACGTGTCATCATTTCGCAGACACTTTCCTGTACTGTTTGTCTCTGCTTGCCTTTTCGTCCTTCCGGTTCTGCTCAGTTACATCCTCTGGCATCACTATGCACTAAATACTTGGCTTTTTGCAGTCACAGCATTCTGTGTAGAGCTTTGCCTAAAAGTAATAGTTTCTATCACTGTTTATATATTGTTTATGATTGATGGCTACTATAATGTGTTATGGGAAAAACTTGATGATTATGTGTATTACGTTCGCTCCACTGGCAATATTATTGAGTTTATATTTGGAGTCATCATGTTTGGAAATGGAGCTTACACAATGGTTTTTGAATCGGGAAGCAAGATTCGTGCTTGTATGATGTGTCTACACGCTTATTTCAACATCTACTTGCAAGCAAAGAATGGCTGGAAGACTTTTATAAACCGCAGGACTGCTGTTAAGAAAATAAACTCACTTCCAGAGGTGAAAGGCAGTCGGTTACATGAAATAGACGATGTCTGTGCAATCTGCTACCACGAGTTCACCACCTCCGCGCGCATCACTCCGTGCAACCATTACTTCCATGCACTTTGTCTTCGGAAGTGGCTGTACATTCAGGACACGTGCCCAATGTGCCATCAGAAAGTGTATATTGAGGACAAAGAAAATGCCAATATCTCTAACAACAACGGGTTTGTAGCACCAAATGAAAATCCTGTACGGGTTGCAGAAGAAGCTGCTGATGCTGAAAATGAATTAAATGAAGATAATGACAGTTCTGATAGTGATGAGGAAGACGGTGACCATGTGGCACAGCACTTGAATGAGACTTAATGTTGACTCTAACTCTCTTGGTGATTAAGATGTCCTTTACTAAGCCATGAGGTATTTGTTTAAGATGGAATTCAACAGAATAAAAGTATCACTTTGTAGTTATTGTACTTAAGCACAACGGCAGTATCTCAATGTTGAGTCTGTTAATGGTGATTGTTTACTGTGGTGTGTGCTACTGTAAATATACCTCTAATTTTTGCTGGTCTCTTTCATGACCACCTTAAAGTTATGTACGTTATTGTACATGGAATAAAATGTTTTCACATTTTTAAGATGATTGGAAAAACACTCTTTGATTGATGTAGTGACAATGCTGTGCCAAAGACTGTATACCAGTAATCCCTGATCAATGTCTTCTGGATGCAAATGAAAAATACTGGTGAAAACAGACTGTTCAGCGGGTCAAACAGGAAATGAAAACCCTGAGCCAAAGCAGCTTTACTTACAAATTCAGTATCAGCAAAGCTTTATCGCAAAAAACTAGTGAGTTGTGTTTTTAAAAAATAAAATAATTAAAAATTTAGGTTGGTAGACTTAATGTTACAGCATTTGCATAAGTGGAACAACAGATGACACTGCTGAGCTTTCTGGGGAAGGAGCAAAGTGCATGTCAGGGATGTGTTCAACCGTTCTGAACTGCCAGCAGGGGCCTGGAGAGCTCAGCCTGGGAATGCAGCAGCCTGGTGTTCATCCTGTAAGGCAGCCAGGTGTGAACAGGAATTGCAGGCTTGGGCTGCCTTGAAGGTGATCCTGAATCTTGATGGGAGGGGAACAGGGCTGAGAAACTGCACAGATGCAGATCACCTTTTCAAAAGCAGCTTTAATCTTGTACCATAAAAAACCCAAAACGCACCACATATTGGCTTCCATTGATTAGGATTTGCAGGTATGATGATTTTTAAGTTTTTGCAATATATTTACTGAAGCTGTGATGAATAAACATAAGAAAAACAACTATATATTTGGAAAGAAGACTTTAATAGTGTTGTTATAGAGGGTATTGGCCAATTCAAGCGGGTCATCTTCTCTTACTGCCGCCATTATTTCCAGTATTTGACTAAAAAAAGAAAGATTGATATTAGAAGACTGAAACCCAGTACTGAATGTACTTCAGAATGCTGCCTGTGTGTGTACAAGTCACTAAGATTAACCTGGAATAAAAACCTGAGCTGAGAGCAATAGGGCAGGGTGCTCAGATATGCAAATACCTTCACTTTCAAGTCACTAACTGCCATTTCCCTTACACTGAATGCTGGTTTTGGTCACTGGTACAGGTTCATCTTTGGTCTTCTGACTCTTGTTTGGAGGTAATTAAACAGCTTTCTGTTTCGAAGAAAGTGTCATTTTGTGGGTGTCTTTATCAATGGTCTTCATGTTTCAGACTAAACCTCATTAGCCTTTCAAGGCTAAAGCTGCTCCATGAATAAACTGGTCTATGGCAAAGTTTAAATTCCAGCCCTGTCAGACGGCAGAGCTGCCAAAGTAACTTCCTCCCACTTCCCTGTTCTGCAGCTGAACTGTGAGTAATGGTCAGATATTTGCAGTAAATGGTAAATGAGCAATTTCAAAAGGCCCATGATCTTCATACAAGCCAGGAAAAAGAGGCAAAAGAAATGGGATGGATACTATTAACCAATCCACAGCCTTTTCTCTGCACTTACTTTCTTGATTTTGTATCAATCATTCTTGAAAAAAGGAATATTCTGTACAATTCCTAAGAGGTGTCATACTTTAGATGTTCTAGTAGTAGAATAGAACTTCATACTGAAGAGTAAGAACCTCAAGCTTGTTGGGGTTTGGTGGTTTTTGGATCTTGCCTCTAAACTGATGCAATAGCTAAACTTCTTTTTAATAAGGAAGACAGAATAGAAGAAGTTGCTCTTAATTACTACTGTAATGCAAATATTTTCCTAGATGTAGAACTAGCCAAACAGCTTTTTGATTTAAAGAGCTGTTAGAGATGAGATGGGCCTACACAGAAGTAAGAAATGCCAAAGAATGTCACCCTTGAAAGCTCGTGGTGGGGCTTTACATGTCTCTTCTCACTTGAATGCCATGGAATGCCATGTGTTACTGTAACACTGTGTATGTGGAACTGCTGAAGGGGAAAAAAAGCTTCTTGTGGCTAAATTTAAAAAAAAAAATAGCTTCCAAGGGGAGCAGTGCAGTTCTAAAAATATATACATGAAGCAGAAATATCACCATCAAAATTGAAAGGTGTCCAGCACCAGCAAAAAAAGACAAATGGAAAATTCCTCCTGCCAGTTGAGATGTATTAAACAGTAGCCTAATACATTTAGATGTAGCCTAAACATTAAATATACTTTGTGGGCTGAGTAACTTTCCCTCACACCAGATTTTGCTACTTGAGAAGTTGCAAAATATCAATTCTTAGTTACCATTCTTCATTTTTCTTTAAGGTGTAAGAGGTTCTCATGTTACTAATTTACAAGTAGTAGGGCTCATAACAAATGTTTAAGGGATGGTAATTTTGACATAAGGTTCAACCAAACAAGAACTGGTTTTATAAAAGAAAGCAAAAGCCAAAGCACATCATTTGTGTACCAATCTAGGACAGAGTGTGCATTTCCAGTTCTGGGGTTTCTGAAATATTCCTGTAAGCTACAACTGAGGCAGCAGACAAAGCTGTGGAGGTGTTAACATGCAGGCTTGCTAAAATGGTAACAGCAGAGGTCTCTGCTTGGGATGAGAAAACTTTTCAGTTCATCCCTTCCCCCACTCCAAAATCATGGGCTGACCCTAGAAAGTCTTAAAATACTAAAGGAGCCCTTCCATGCTGATGTGTGCACTTCACAATTAAAACATAAAATCGATTTCAGAGAGTATTGCCATTACCTAATTGCACAAAATGTATCTGGACACTAAGAGATGTCACCGTGTAAGCTTAAACTGCTTTCAGCATCACCAGTGGTATTTTAAGTTTCTTCAACTTAAAAGTCTTTAAGTCTCCCAAAAAGCAGCAGAATTCCTTTCAGTTCTCAAATAAACTTGTTTAGAGACCTTGCTGAATACCTGGATCCTTAGTACTACCCTCGGCAGTGTTTCAAAAGCTGGATTGAAACAGGGAATTCTGAAGATTCGGGCATTTCACCTATCGGTGCTATTTACTGTGCTTACCTAAACATTTTCACTAAACAATGCTACATTTTTCTGCTTTCCACATCTCTGTGAGGAACAGTGTGGAAAGGAGGCACAAAATGTGTCTCTCTGCTTTGTCCATAAGCCCCTGGAGTTTTCTTTTGCCACTCTCTGTGTGTTGGCTGCTGTCAGTCATATCTAAACTTCACAGGATCAAAGTCTTTGAGGCACAGCAGCAGAGGGAAGAAACGGTCCTGACCAAATGATGTTGTGACATTTCACGTTGTGACAGGCCCTGTGACAGGAGCAGAGGCCCAGGCACTGCTGATGCCTCAGCATGGTCCCCTCTCAGGACTGGCCCCTGATCCCCAGGGCTGGATCAGTTTTCAAAATTACCTGAGCAACTGAATGAAATAAATAGTCAAGTCCGGCGATTTTACTGGGTTTAACCTCTTGTACAACGTATCAAGAGAAAGGATAAAAACAGTGCTAGTTTCACTTTCGGGCAGCATTTTACATCCAGAATTGCAGAAGTGCGAAAATTAAGAAACTATTTTTTCGACAGCCTATCAAGCAAAACCTTGCACAAGTTTCAGTACATTGAGAATTAATTTCTATTTACTACATTACTAGTGAACTGATTATTTTCTATTTTTTTATGTGAGATTGAAGTATTTTAAATAATAGTACAGTAGGACACTTACATTATATGGCAGGGTTCATTTCTGTCCTTCAAGCAGTGCCCTTTTTCCCACTTCTTTTTTGTAGGAAATGTAGTTTTAACATATTTTGATCCAGCGTGAGTATTTTTCACTCCACACCAAGGTGCATCTAGTTCATTTGGAAAAAAAAAGAGTATGCAATTGTTTGATGATAGTTAAATCAACTACCTACAGACAAAAGTTCTTGCAATCTTCTTCTAGCAGTGACTTCCAATTCAAAATGAAATTTAGGAGATTTGGGCAATTCAGCATCTTCACAATCCTTGGATTTTTATACCTTTAGGATTTTACATTTGAAAAAAATCAGCAATACTACACAGTACATAACACTAATTTCCTCTGACATGATAAAGATAGCCAGATACACTGCATGCATTCCACAGAAACTTCCTATATAACAGGTCTGATTGTGCAAATATATTTAAGGATTTAGGCAGTTTGTGGTTTTCCTTTCTCAGATTCAGAAATTAAAATAACTGCCAGTTATTAATAATTGAAATTAACATGAAAAAGGAAAACGTGGCACCCCTAGTCAGTCCACTGAAATGACTGCTCGTTGGGCTAAGAGGGGAATCCAAGCATTCTTCCACTTACTCCATTTAAAGAGCAGTTGTTTCCAAATGCAGCTATTGCTTCCAGGGGCAGACTCGTCGCCATTGCCCTGTGCTTGGCACATCTCCAGCAAGCTACATTTATTTAAAAGATATTCCAGCAGGATTCTGATACATTTAAAAATCCAGGCTTGTCAATTTGCCCTTTTCATCTTCCTCTGCAATGTCAGGAACTGACACACAGCTTATTCCTTCCAGCAGAAGGCTGAAAAGGAGTGTTTTCTGGAGCCCGTAAACTGATTTCCCAAGTGGAGAAACAGCCAGTCCTTTTCCTACTTGGAACTCCTGAGGTCTTAATTCTGCCTTATCTTTGCTGTACCATCATATCAGATTGCCCAGTAGCGAATTGAGTCATAAACTGATCAAGGCAGAAAATCTTACCAGTCTCTATCATTAAGCGTTCACTGGGAATTGATTTCAGTGTTTCTAAGTTGGCTTCTGTTTTCAGTGAACTAGAAAACAAACAGTTGGGTTAAGAAAATAAAAAAAGTGTATAAAAGCAATTACTTTGCTTTTTTAAATGTTTTATAGCAAAGGCAGCTTCCTAAATAATTCTGTTAACAAGATTTGCTTTGGTTTTTAACAATGCTGCCTGTAAATTCAAACTTTGCGACAAACTGCAAATTTTGAGTTACTGGAAGAAGCCATCTCAGGCGAGTAAGCGGCAGAACCCCTGCCTGGCTGCCCGTGCTGGCCGGTGACAGCCCCTGTGCCTCCCAGGCGGGGCTGGCTGGCGTCTGGCCAGGGGACTGCTGAGAACTCCGCCTGCCTAACCAGGAGATGCGGCACTCGGGTTAACTTTGCTTTACTCCTGCGTTTGACATTGCAGCTTAAAATCAGGGTATTTTTTAAAGACTCCACAGAAGGACTCCTTCCAGTAAACAACCTATTTATTTACAAACAAGGACTGACCTGAGGGTAGTAGAGTGGACTTAACACCAGATTAGCTCACTGAGCTGCAAGGTAAGAACTTTTCATGGCTAACAGACAAATGAGAGCAATTCTATATCAGTCAGATGATTAAGAGTCTAGTGAGCTTTGAAAACTTGACCTCACTGTTTAAAAGAAAGCAATGAGTTCACTACAGCTGCCATTTTAAAGCAGTTGCATTTCTTGTAAAGAACTTACCAGCCATTTATTCCAATATAAAGATCCAAATCTATCAGAGCTGCTGCTTGTTCCTTTGTGCCATCAAAAGAATGTACCTAGGATATAGATAAATATGGATACACAGATATATTCAAATAGAAATGTACTTTTATTAAAACTCCAGTATTTTAAAAGTTTGTATTAGTTTTTATGTGCAACAAATGACAGTATGCATTACACATGAATACAAACATAAAGATGGGATATGGCTCAGCTGATTCTGAATTTGGGCAAAGTTCAGCCTGCAGTCACCTGAATACTGCACTAGAAGTGGTGATCAGGTTTTATTAGTGATAAATATGGGTAGAAAAGGCCCATCCAGTGATACTCCTTTGGCCCGTGAACTTCCTGTAGCTGAAACCTGGGAGATCATGCTCAGCAAATCATCCTGTCCATGCTGAGTTTCACATTCTTTCTTCACTATTCCCTACAGGGCACTGTCAGGGCTGGTGTTTTGTTCTCCACAGATTTTAGTCCACTGGAATGAGAGAGGCTGTTTGGTCATTCCAGGGCACAACGATTAGAGTCACAAGGAGGGTCACAAGT
>JAOXXN010000395.1:142227345-142294641 GCA_026770055.1 Myrmophylax atrothorax
CACCCCTTTCTTTTCGGTACTTAAGAAAAGCCAATCAACTGCCATTTAAAAGAAGTTAAGAAAAACAAGCCCCTGTATTGGAAAGAAACATTCGCAGTTTATTAGATCCCAAGCTGGTTACATCTGTCAATTTTTAAGTGTTTTCTCAAAACAGTTGGGCTTTCCAAGGTGCCCAGCCTGCTGGGCACGGTCAGAAAAAGGCATTTTGATAATATCTAAGAACTCCCTGCTCTATTTTAAAAATGTTTTCACATTTGTAACTGCCTTAAGCCTGTTGTCCTTGTTTGTATTCAGCAGAAGGATGAGCGGAACAAAATGTGAAGGTGGAAGAACCAAGCCTACACAGTGAAGGCTGCATGCATGTGACTGAGAGTTGTTGCTGTGCAGTCAGAAAAGAAATGTGGAAAAACCCAGTCTTAAAACACCCTACAGAAACAAAACACTGCAATCCAATATGGCTTATTCTGATGCATTTACCATGAAGCTACTAGTAATCCATTCTACTAGGCTACTTTTGTGCAACAGCATCTGCTATTTTGATGGCATCTCCCTCCCCCCACTACCCCCCCAATAACTCTACCAACTGCAGGTTTCTTCTTGCATTATATATTGCTTTTATTGCCAATTTTTATTCCTCCTTGTCAAACTTTTTTTTCAATACTTATATGAGGATCTGTTTCTTACAGCTTGACTTAAACTGTTTTAAGTCCCATTGTTTTGTTTTTTTAACCTCACTATTACAAGGAGGTCCTACAAAAGCTTGCAAAAAAGCCAAATTTTCATTAAATCCCTTTGCTGAAGTTAACTACTTGACATTTATTTTTTCTCTTATGATTTAAAACTTTACAAAGAGAGTTATAAAAAAGGTAAATGGGATTTGGCACCTTCAGAAAAAATTAAAAGTGTAACTTAGATCAAAAAAATGCAGAAACAAAATCATTGATATTTACAAATTAAAACACCAGTGAAGATTATGCCTTACTATGCTCTTTCATTTGTTTTCTCTTTTAGAGTACTTTCAGACTGTCTGTTACCGAGTATCTTAAAAAAAATCATTGATTACAGATTGGAATGGATAGAGACAAATTAGTTTCCTCACAGTTCCTTCTCGGCGTCTGGTACTCTGGCAGCTTCCCCACTCCTAGGAAATACGAGGTGCTGACCGATCATTCGTGGTCGTCTTCTTCAGTTTGACCCCGCGCCGAATGGCATTCAGCATATCCTCGCCCTGCGGAGCATCCCCAGGGCTCAGCTCCCCGGGATCCAGCTCCACCTGGCCCATGGGCGCCAGAGCACCAACCCCATCCCGGTCGCTTTCTTCCCTCTCGCCCTCAGGAACCGCTTGCCTCTGCTCCTCGGCAACACCCAGTTTCTGGCTTGACGCTGGAGGGTTGACAGATGCTTGTCCGCTCCATGAGGGCACGCTGGTGACACCTTGGCCGCCATCTCCTGCTGCCGGAGACTCCGGACTTTGCTCGGGACACTCTTCTGTCCCAGCGAGGGCACCAGGCAGCCCACCTGGGATATCGGGGACAGTTGGCGTTTTGACAGGAATCACCGGTGTCTTGATGGGGATGGGCCCTCCTCCGATGGTCCCGCGCCTGACGGAAGGCTTGGTGGAAGGCGTCCGTCGGATGGTGGCGACGCCAGGCGTGGCGATGACCGGTCCAAGCGTGGTTGGCAGACCTGCGGTGGAAGCAGGACGCTTGGTTTGAAACATTCTGCGATAGGACTGGCTAATGTCACTGTTTCTTGGGATGGTGGAAGATTTATCAAACTCTTGTTGTTCTGCCTCCTGGTCACCACTCACAGAGAAATAATCATAATCTGAAACTGATGCCAAAAGATAGAGTTAGGAACACACTGGAGCAGACAGCCGAGTTACGTGTCAGTAAGTCTAAAGTGTGTATAATACCAAAAAAAGGCTGGGGATCAGTAAGAATTAAGAGTGGTTCCACCTTTAGGAGGAAGAAAGCCTGAGGTCCTGTGGCCAAGATTCACAGACTGTGTGACTGAAAGCACCACAGCAGAATGACCCTACAGCTGCAGGGTGCACAGGGCTCTTGTGAAAGAAAAAGAGAACTGTACACACTCAGTCCCTTCTCCAAACTAATTAAGTAACAAAGACTCAGTATTTGTTGCCAACATGAAGATACCAAACCCAGCATCCTACAAGCCATATGCCACCACCTGAAGACAGAAATATTTACAAAATTTACTTTAAATCAGGCAAGTGGGGCTCAGGGGGCTGTGTACCAGTGATTTCAGCAGCAAATCGGCTTATTTTACAAAGTAAATTCCAGCTGACAGCTCTGAAAACTCAGTCTCAGCTTTAATAATTGTATTGGGTTCCTTCCTCTCCAAGTGCTGAGCGAAGCTTGGCCCTCCACAAGTCCTGCTGCCTCCTGTGACTGCACAGCACAATCACTGCAGCTGAGCAAACAAGGTTTGAACTGCAAACACCAAACTCACTCCGCTCCCTCCCAGCCTCCTGCTGGTTCTGAAACAGGGTACAAACCCCAATACCTTACTGCAGCTTCCCAGCTATGCCCAAGCTATGGATTCTTTTTCCAATTACAAAATTTCTGCTTAGGTAGGAAATAGAAGGTCACAAAGTGAAACCAAGAGCAGATTCAGAGTGCTGACAGAACATGAAAGCAGAGCTCATGAGTGTGTATTTGCTGAGACAATAGCTCAGAAAGGATACTACTACCACAAGAAGTGTATGATGCAATACCAGTGTCATTCCACTCAACCCATAATTTCAGGATCTTCTTTAAAATGGTGACATGCTTAAGCTGAAACTCATTTGAGTAATGCAAAATTTTTCAGTACACTATGAAGCAATCCAGGTTTCTGGTTAATAAATCCAGGCTGCATTCCAAGCTGGAAAAAACTTCACAGCAGCAATGTTCAGCCTTTCTCTTCTCCCCAGCTTAGGACAAAGCCAGTGAACAATAGCTGATGAAATATAGCTCCTTGTCCCTGTGGGGTGAGTGTATGATGGCCAGGTGGGAATGCTCTAAAAAGAAACATCTCTTGGATGGCTACCTTGAGATGGGATCGTGTCCTCTGAACAGCATGGAGTTGTCGTCTGGGTGCTGTAGCCACTGGAGCACTGCAAGGAATCCCGACTGCTCCTCTGGGTGTCCAGCTGCAGCCCTCTGGACAGAGCGAGTGCCAGCTCCTCACAGGCCTCCATCTCCTCACCCTGCTGCTTACACACAAAGAGACTCGTTAGCCTGGAAGGGTCAGTCACCTTTACCAACTTCAGCTGTCCCTCCTCTCCAGCAGAGCTTGTCACCATCACAACCCAACAGGATTGTGCCTAACTGTTTACTTGTGCTTAGAAGCAGACACATCTTTGGAGGATGTTGCCCTAACAAACAGCCAGTACACAGAGCTTATTCCCTCATGCCCACATGATCTCCTCTGACCACACCACCGCTACACCAGAACCCCTTGCTGGATAAACGTGTACCAACACAAAGCACATCAAAAGTACTGACAGGAGCCAGCACATCCATTTCCTCTGCAGCAAATATTGTAGTTGAAATGAGAGCTTCACCCTTGTGGCAGCTGAGACTGTCATGCTCCGAGGTCTCTGGGCCTCCTCGGGGGGCACAGGGGGTCCGCTCTGAGCTCCTCCATTGAGATCTGGCTCGCGCTTTTCTTTGCGACGTTGCAGTGTGTTCACCATTGGCTGATCGTATGGGCCTGGTTTGGCCCAGTCCTAAGGGAATGCACTTGTTAGTGAGAGCTTCCATCAATAACTGTGCTTTAATTACATGTGAAAGTATGCAAAAGGACAACTTTAATGCAACAGATTACATACCAAACTGGATATGCCCTTCTGAATAAGGTGAGGAATACACTCATTTTGAGGATACTAAAAACCTTTATTTATAAAACCTATTTCCTTTCTTAAAGGGTATCTAAATTTCCTATTCTACCCAAATGTTCTTACATGAAGATATTTAACATTTTGATACTATAGTCTTCTCTAAGTGTAATTCCATTGTGTTAAAGCCTGTATTTTCAGAATTTCAAATACAAAATCACTGGCACACAGCACAAAATACACGTGAATGTCCAATCAGCAATGTAACTGTTCTAGACATATACAAATTCTAGTATTATATGCTGTTACATGTATCTTCAGTTCTGAAAAATTAGGCTTGAACAGATTTTTGATACACATTAGAGGAGCAAGTCACTGAGTAATTTCTCAGTTTACTTCCTAGCTGAAATCGAGTTTATAATGATGATCTGTACTGAGGAAAGACTAACTTCACTCTGAATTACTGGTGCTAAATTTGAAACAGAAATTCCTCAGGCCATGAGAGCTGTATTCACTCAGGGCTCTATTAAGCCAAGCCTTAAGGGTGCCCAAACCCCACACACTGCACACGAAGAGCAGGACTGATCTGTGTTCTATCCCGGGATGCAGAACCACTGCTAAGCAGCAGCTCCTAAAGGCCAGCTGCTGCAGGGGACAATCCCAATCCTAAGAGAGTTTCCCTCACTGGAGACAAGAGCTGCTTTAGAAATGAAACAATTTGTGCATGAGAATGCATGCCACACCCTCCCAGCTGCCTGCTGGGCAGCTTCCCACAGCCTTCTGATATACAATTAATGATGGGCCAAGACCACACTATGGATTTTTACTGGCATGTGTCTCAGTCCAAGGTATGAGAAGTGCACAGCGGCTGAACTGACAGACCCCCCTGTACACACAGGCATTTGGTATTATTAAGACTTATGAAACTCTGCTTTGTCTTAACATTTGTGTCTCTGCCCCAAGTGTTTTGCTGTCAAACTGCTTCTAGCACAGACACAGCTCATGACCCTGAAGCCCGACGGCCACTGTGGCCACCCTGGGTGTATCTCAATGGTCTCCAGCTGCTGGAGAGAGAGATTAGGGGGTTCTGTTACATGATCTCTCCATTTAGATGTATAAGCAGATCTCATGGTGCATATACATATTACATAACCATCCACAGGCACTTAAATCCTGCACAGCCACTGTCAGCTGCACATCAGCCTTGTGAGGACTCAGGGCAACAGACAAGACACCTTCTCCCTTGGCTTCAGGGCATTCTCCCAGGGCAATCACCTGGCAGGGATGAAAATCAAGGCTCTGGCAGAGCAGAGATGTTTTATTGCCGTTTTATTGCCAAGGAAGATCCCTGCAGATCCAGCTGCAGCAACTGAAAGAAGTTATGCACTCTTTTTCAGTGGCTTCCCAGAAGAGAGCAAAACAAGCTGGGTGAGCACTTCCAGTCTGTGGCAGTAAAGCTGGGACAGCTTCCTCGATCAGCATTTGGGTTGAGTGCCTTCTAGAGCCACTCCAGCTGGATCTAGGAGAGCATGCTGGCCTATGGCCAAGGTGGGTGTTCCATGGGGCCTCACTAAGCCAAGTGGATGCCAACCCTGCCCTTCCCTGCTCAAGTGAGAACTTTGAGGTGCTAAACAAGCTCTTTTCTCACTGAACAGAACCCAGAGTGCTTTCACCAATGCTCCAGAGTTAAACTATTCCTGCCTACCTAGGTGTTGTCAGCTTTAGTATCCTTTAGTCAGTGCCAGAATAGACAAGGTCATTCAGAAATACCCACTACTGGATTTTAGCTCTCCGATTTTCACCATGCAGTGCCCATTCAGAGTGATATTAAACAGAGCAAATCAACAAGTAATTACACGGACCGAAAGGAAGCAACAACTGCTGTGTGCATGCTGTTGGTATGAGGAGGTGAGGACTGCCACAACAAAAGGAACACAAACCTTCCAGCTAGGGATCTTAGATGATGGAAACATGCCTGGCCCAATGGTGTAATAATGAACGTAGTCTGGAAGGAGGGCTGAGGGAGCCCGAGTCCACGCGCGGGAGACAGGCGGGAAATGAGGGAAAGGACCTGCACCAACTGAAGCTACGGATGGGTCACTTGATAAACTACAGTGATAAAACCCATTAGACAACTGGAAATGAAACAAATAAAAAACAAAAACAGAGAAATTAATATAAACAGAATGAATACGAAAATACACTGTGACTCTGATGTTTTAGGGAGAAAATTTCTGTATTTTAAAACAAAAGAAAAAACCTCTTAACTCTGCTGCAAATAAAAACCAGAAAATTGATACAATGCTTGGTACAGAAGTGAGATTGCTTGAAAATTGTTATCTGGTATAACAAATTTCAGGCATCAATCTAGTGGTCATTTTCTCCCAGGTGAGCAGCTTTGCCTTCTGTCCATGAAAGCAGCACACTGAAAAAGCCTCTGCAATTTAGGTACCCTGCAGACTGCAGACATAGAGACAAAACTTTTCCAATCCTGGAGGCATTTGCATTGGTGGCATTTAGTCTACGTAGCTGGACAGAGAGGAAAAGCATACAGCCCTCAAACGTGGTGCATGTTCTGGCTCTGTGATGGTACGGAAGAAAAAAAAATAAAAAACCAACAGCAAGGATTTACCAGATGAGAATGGAGACTGATCTCACGTTCTTCCTGGCCCCTCCAAATCAGAGTGTATCCCACCTAATTTATTCCAACAATGTGTGTTTTGTTTTTCTTTTTGGTTCAAAACCAATCCCAATTAATCAGTGTAATGTGTACTATCTAATGGAAGAGAGAGGAGAAGCCACAAACAGCATGGCCTGGGCAAGAAGCTCTTTGTCAGGCAACCGGTTTGGGCAGCATTCCACAATCTAGAAAATGAGCTTTCCTGGGAAAATTACCTCTGTAAAATGCTCAATTTGTAGCTTCTCCTACCAGCTAGTTTAAACACAAATGTAGTCTATTCAAACAGATTAATTTCTAAAGGAGTGTTCCAGGAGTTCTAAATGAGTGCAACAGTTCCTATTCTCATCTTCACAAGGAGGAATCCTGGCTGTGTCCCATGCAGGTTTTTTTTTTGTCCAAATGTTGTGGGGTTTTCATAACGAGCTAATAGGTTTGTATGTCTCAGAGATGAAGTTTTTCACCTTATCTGTGGAGGCCCAAGCCCCCATGGTGGAGCCTGAGCTGACTGAGGTGGGGGAACTGCACTCGCTCACTGACTGGCAGGTTTCAGAGGCTTCTGAAGAGGCAGAGCTGGACGAATTCTGCAGCATAAAACAGCACCGCAACGCAGGGAAAGGATACACAAGCCACCAAAAAAGGAAAAAAATCACAAACAAAAAGAAAAAGAGAAAAAGCACATACACAGAGACACACAGGAGAGAGGGAAGGATGAGAGAAGCAAAGGGTTAGGGTTTTAAAAATTAATTACAAACTGCTCAAAACCATTGCTAATGTTCAGGAAATCTATGAGAAACAAAATAAGCAATTTGCTTAATGCGAGAACTTGCCACTCTGCTTAGGAATGAGGGAATTGAGGAAACAATCTCAACTCCTCATTACAAATTCAGCATCTCAATTCTGTTAACTGTCTCAGAGTAAGAAGCTGAGGGACCTGAGGGTACCTGTGGTCCAGACATGCAACATACTGAGACAACTTATTTATATAGAAAAGCAGATCGTCAGTACTTCAAAGACACAAAGTTTAGATTTAAAAATGGAGTAGCAAACATCACTTGCAGTCACAAGTTCTCAGATATTCTGATCTGCAAAAGTGCTTGTGAAAAGCTCATCTGAGTTCAAATATTATGGAACAGAGAAAGAAATAATACTTACCAAACTGGAGGTTTCCAAAGTGCATGACCTGTATGCATGTGCCTCTGCAGGTAGGATGCATACACCAAACACACTCTGCTGAGTGCAGAAGTGGTGGCATGTGCTTACCACCTGCCTTCCCTTAACAGCAGAGCCAGAAAATATCAGGGGCTTGGATGGAGAGTGAAGGAAGATGCAGGACATACAGTGTCCATTGAACATACCAAACAGGAACTTCTCCAATTTTCAGCGCACGCCCTTATGTACCTCTGCTGCTTAAGTCCTCTGCAACAGCACTAACTGAACTACAGGCAGGCCAAGGGGAATAACCACGTGCACCATTTGGGCTACAATGCTCCTCTACATCTCCGCCTTGAAAGTGGCATCCTGCTCTGTAGGCGTGTGCATCCAGCTCCAACCAAACACTTGGAAATGATTAACAATACTGGAAAAGTTGTCAGGGCAGTACTGAGCTCTATTCACTGTCAGGAAGTTCAACTCTAGGCAAGACTAATTCACCCTTTAGTAGTCCAGGACCTGGGAAACAAGTCTATCTAAGGCTATCCCTGGCGCTTTGTTTTATGACAGCAGAGACAATGTGCTCTTGCATCAGGTTCGTGTAGCAAAGTCACAGATTTCAAGATGTTGAAGAGGAAGGGAAATCTCATCTGAAATAAAATTTCATCAGTTAACCTCAGATGAGATCTGGGGTGAGTTTGCAATAAAAAGAGAGCTGGGTAAGAGGCACTGAAGAGGACACAAGTTGTCTCACTGCTCACTAGAAGCAATGTATGAGGAATGTAGAGCCAATTGCCTGGGTAAAAGGACATGTAGGTGTCTGAGATGGAACATCACCACCATAAGGATTTTGGTGAAGACTACTGGGGCTGCTGAGAAGTCAACACAGTATAAGCAACCTGCTCTTAGCAGCAAACTGTGATTTTAGTGGAATTTTGCAAATGCTATTTAAAATTTTTAAAATTAAAGCATGTAGTGTGATGGACCTTTTATAAAAGTAACACACCCCATCCTGTGATGACATGAGAGCAGATCTGTGGGTGACCTGTCAAATGTGTTTAGAGTACAAGTATGGCTCAGCTAACAAGGCTTGTATTCAAAGTGCAGTAAGGGGTTGAAGGTAAAATCAGAAGGAACTGTAACAAATGACACGTAGCTGTAAGAGCAGTGAAAACTGTGCAGTGGAGCACCTGATGATGCAGTGGCTTGATGTTTTGTGGAACCTGTCACATCATTGATTGAATGCAACTCTTTTTACAGGAGAAAAACCTCTAGTAAGAATACCAAGAAACATGAGCTGCATTTGATTCTGCCATCAGACTTAAGTATGGTGCATTAGATGGGCATGAGCCTACTGCTTCTATCCTTAAGAGAAAAATACATTATAGAAAATTAGCTTTCACAGTAAAACTCCAGACTTCTGCCTGACATTCCAGGTACCTCAGAAAAGACGCCCTGTGAGAATACTCTTACTAGTGTTATAGTTTGGCCAGGAAAAAAACAGAGAAAAATAAAATTACAGAAAATCTTTTTTTTTTTTAATGGCCTGAATAACCTTTCTGGGTCTGCATACTCTACACATGGCAGGACAGACAGTGAAGGGGCTGAGTTCCAAGCATGGTATCACTCATGCCACTTTGTTTTCTGCAGATGCCCCAATGGTGACAAGTAAGAACTTGTAATTTACATCTGATAGACTGTTCATGTTTACAAGATAGAAATTTCACAAGGTTATGTCAATTAACTGTAGAAATGGCTCATAAAATAGGTTTATTAGCAACAAAGATGCATGTAGCAAATAGTAAGAAAAAGGTCAAAAAAGCAAATTCTGAAGGTGCAAAGAATTGTTCAATTTACTTGGTGGATGGGGGAAAAAGACTAGAATTGATGAACTTATTTCTGCAATAGAATGACTTCTCTAAGGTTAAAAAAAAAGATGACAGAAAGGACTCTATGACTAACTCAGTGTGTCCACTTTCAGCAGAAAAAGCTAGACAAGGCTGAACCAAGATGCCATGGGGAAAACACCTTGGTAGCTGAAAGAAATGCAAGACATGGTGGTACAGAAAGAGGAAAGCCTCTGGTCTTGCTAAAAAAGGATTGCAATAGTGAGAAACTATGGAGAGGAAAGCAGAATACTATTGAACTCCTGAAGGAAAAGTGCAAGGAAAATGAGGCACTCCCGATACAGGTTGGGCGCAGGTGTGGGAAGAACAGACCTCCCTTTGTTTCTTAGCAGAAAGTACATAAGGGACTGAAAACAGAAACTGCATAGTCACTGCTTAGACAAAAAGTCTCCAAACTTTGGAGTGCTCAATTTAGATGCACACCCTCTGGCACATGCACTCCTGGGAGCACACGCACAGGCAAACACTGGGCAGAGCAATTTCTACTCCACACCTCATGATGTGAGAAATTTGACTATCAGATTTTTCCAAATTGTTTTAGTAGATTATTTGTTTTAAATGATTGTTTCATGTGAATCCCTTTTAAAATCAGTTCTTTAATTTTACCTATTTTAACCATGGGAGATACTTTTTCCACACAGCTGTGATAATGGCGGTTCTGCTCTTCTGAGAAAAAGTTCTAAGTCAACACTATCAGCAGAAAACTAAAACTGTGCTCTGCACAGAAACATGCAGTGCCTCAAATATTCATTATATAAATGTAGCTTGGTGCCTGGACTCTTGGACATTGTGCCATGGCTTGTTCTTGGGTAGCGTTCTGTCGCTTGGTGGGGTCTGTATGAGTTCCAGCAAGGATTTAAAAACAGACCTGTATTCTGGGCTACTGGACTGTACAATTAGATTTTTCATCCACTGTCCTACTAACCTATAAAAGGACAGCAGTTATCCTGGATTACTTGCATCCTTTGTTTGCTACAGATTCCATTCACACACAGGATTGCTTTCTTAGCCCCCTCCCTTTCTCAGGTATGAGACAGAGCTTCCTGGACAAGGGTTGAAACCCAGGAGACCAAATCCTACTGACGGGCTTGGTCCAATGTCCCTCTGCAGTCAGTGGAAGATGGTCGCAGCTACTTTTCAAAAGGCTCTGGACAGTGACTCATGGCCACTCCCTCAATTTGTCTCACTTGTAGGAACCTGTTTCTACTGACCCTTCTTTCTAGTCAGAGATAAACTGCTAGGAAACACAACTTAGAAAAGGAAGTTTAGGAGAAACAAATATCTGGTGATAACTTACATAAGTGCTTCAGTTTGGAGCTATTTTTCTGGGTTTGTTTTCCTGGTTTTTATTTTTTTTGTTTTCAGTTTAAATTTTAAAGTATTATTTGGGAGCATTTCTTAATTGAAATGGAAAGCTGAATAGTTGCAACAATGTATTTCCCCTATTCTAACTTCTTCAAACAATGGAACCTCCTTAAAAGCTGAATCTTTCCAACTTGATAACCTGTACATGCAGGAGCAAGCTCACATTCAGTTTTCCTCTACTTCACTGTTTAGGGAAAGCAATTTCCAGAGCATTCTCACAATGCTTATCTCTCTGCTGTCTGACAGCACATCAACATTTTTATTTTCTTCATCTGCTTCTTTCTCTACTTTCATCCCCACAAAATCTAAGCAACCTATGAAATCCAATTGCATAACTACTTCCCCCATGCATGTTCACTCCAAATCCAGCGGATCCTTCTACTGTCATTCCCCTGAATCAACCATAACTATACTACTACTATATCATTTCATCACAGATACTCCAAGACCTCAGTTAGTCTACTACACAGGGAAACATGTGGGTTTAGCAGCACCAGCCATGTCCAGTGCCCACCCAAGAGCCACTCCTGGTGTGCTGCTCCCAGCAGCAGGTCTGTCAGATGGGCTTTGTACAGGGTCAGTACATGCCATGGGCAACACCAGCCATGGCTGACCTCACATCTGGCATTTAGAGAAACTGTTCCACTCCAGAAACAGACCTGTGATACTTTTCCAGCTGCTGAGCTACACCCAAATGTCCTTGTGTAATTACAATTAAAGCATTTCACAGTGACCTTCCCACATGTACAGCTACGTGTTACAGGCTGACACTTCTACTCCCAGAGACAAATAACAGCAATGCTGCAGAAAAGTGATCCTCCTAAACCAGTGAAAGGGCACAGTCTGGTTTTAAAATTGCTCTTCTTCCTATCTTCTGGGTAGAGAGTAATAACTGTAAACACTACTCAGCAACTACTGTCTGGAAAGCAGTCTTCATTTGGTTCGGCATCTCTCCTCTGGTATAGTCTGTATCTTGTTTAAATCTCTGGTTACTCCTTGTTCGAGATTCCCACCAACCCCCACTCCCATCCATGATCTTGAGGAAATTCAGTTTAAGTTTCAGTGACACTTGCTTGTTTAAAGCATAGGCAAGCACATCAAAGTTTCACATGGCTCATATATTCCCATTCCTATAATGCAGGAATTTTATGTAGCCCCTTTGCTTTTTTTTTTTAAACTCATTATGAAAAGCAAAAGGGCTTTGCTGATCCAGCAGATGCCACAGCATGTAGCTAGCAAACATCAGCAAAGTGTCCACCTGCACAAGATACACAGCTTTTAATTTCCTTTGCTGGTTCCAGAGCTTGCTTTTCTGCCTTCTCAGTGTCACTACCAGAAACAATGACATCAGTGTTTCAGGAACAGCAGCAGCTGCTGCTTCTCCCCACCCACCGTGGAGCCTCCAAGCACAACCACACAGAGATCTGTCAGTTGGTTAGAGACACACAACATGGGATAACGCTGTAAATTGAACAGCTTCTCAGTAAGCTCACAATCACAATTATCTGTCAGCACAACACACACAATTTACTTAGTGCTGAACATACAAAGCAAGACACTGAAGCAAAGATGAAGCGGCCAGGCAATGATCTGTTACCTTTTCCTCTGCGTAAAGGTATACAGAGCCAGAGACATACAGAGCACATACCTATTTGTTATACCAACACACTACACTTGTCACACTGCTGCAGCCTTCCACAGCTCATGAATAGCTCAAGTGATGCTTGGATCAGTTTGCAACTTTATGGATAGTTTTCTAAAATGAAGTGAAAGCACATGAACTTAGATGGTGTAAATCAGTGTGACTCCCATCAGCTTTCAGGATGTTCTGCCACCTGATACCAGCCTAAGTTCTCTCCTTTGCTTAACAGGGGAACTTGCAAAGAGAGGTGTTGGGTCTTTTTCCAAGCTAAGAGCAATTGCAAAGTTACACCATCTGCAAACACTGCATCATCATGTGGATTACCGCCCTTTTATGCAGGTGCAGTGCATATATGAAAACCAAAGATGATGCTGGCATGTGTAACTGATATATGTATCTTAAGAGTTAACTTCCTTACCTTGTTACTATTCCAGTTTACTTTATTATTGCTCATTTACTTTTTTGCATTTCACTTAGGTTAGCCATAGCCAATCTAAACAAAACATTTATTTTATTAGTGTGCACTAAAGTTCTGCAGGATGTCATCTTTAAAGAAATGTGTCCAGATTGGGGACAGTCCAGAAGAGATAGAGGTATCATTTGAAAAGAAACCATTTCTATTAAAATGAAAGAGGTAAATGTATTTAAAGATTGTTGAGTTTCCCCCTTGAGAATATTTTCCAAGCCTAAATGAACCAGTGTTATTTTGGATGATACCTTAAAAATTTCACTAGGGGTGCCACTTACTGAATGTTCTTCAAACAATAAGGGTCTGTGTGCTATCCCAGGTTGTCCAGGAGTAGCTAACACGGGCAGGTGACACTGGGTAACCACTAACACTTGCTACTTGCTAACTGTGAGGATTAAAACTTCCCAACCAAGCCTACAGAACTATCTACTCCACAATATGTGAAAAAGTGTGCAACTACATTTCTTAAAGACAAGCTTCTCCAGTGACCTTAGGGTGTATAACAATACTCAACAATAAGGTATCAGGTCCACTTTGGTTTGTAACTAAGGTTTACAGTGGGATTTATAACATGAGATGGCAATTCAGCCTTGTTTAAAAAATATTGCAGTTGCTGTGTGATTTGTTAAAAACCCAAACAAAACAGCAGAGAATTCAGGTGCTGGAAAGATACAGGCTTGGAGCATTGCAAACCTCTGCCTGCAGAGGGCCAGCTAGTTTTTACAGGAATGATGCCATAAAGAAATAGAGCAGTAACTTCCTTCTGCAGACCCAAAAATGCTCTGAAAAAGTTTTGCCTATATTTATAGTGAAATCCTCTTAGTTTTACTGGGTTCAGGACATTATCATATATGACAACATAAGCTCTCATTTCTTATGAGTTCCATAAAGAATTTAAAATACCTCTTATTTTCACACAGAAACTTTATTTCTGCAAGGTGCTCAACTGAGAGTCCAAAAGAGTAAGACTATCCACAGCAATGGACGTCATAAAAAATGGCAGAGCCAATTCCATATAATAATGCTGACAGCATTTTGAGTATCCCAGACCCTTCACAGGGGAGGAATAAAAGAAGTCTCTCTGATGCCAAAGCCACAAGTATCACTACTATGGCTGTCAGAAGGCTGTTCTGGCATCAATATTTGCTCATTAAACAGCAAACAGCCACCAGGTATTAAAAACTTGCAATCTGTGCAGGATATTAACCACTACCCTCAGTGGGTAAAGTATTATCCCCTCCTGTAAGGTAAGATTTCTTGCTCTTTCCTGTCTGTGTGTATCTGAAAGTTAGGCATCTAGCCTCCCTCCAGGGGCAGAAGGAGAACTAAATACCCCAAGAGTGACTCATCCCTTTCTTCAGTGCTAACTGCAAGAGCAGCATGAATCACTCAAGCTAGAGGCCCAGCTTCTAGCTGGATGAAGTGTGGTGAGACAAACCTTACCCTCAGTGTTTAAACTGACTCCAAGGTACCCCAAAACCACACCAGATTCTTTTTGTGAAAGGTGAGCCAATTAAGAGAGTCCAGCTCACACTCATGTTTTTGTTCTCATGCTTGCACGTACCTGGTTAGGTGCTTCTGGTGGCATGGGGGATGGCGATTTGGACTGGAAAGCATCCTGGGACATGAATCCAGAATCATGGGAGGACACACTGGACAGCCTCATGGGTGCCTGCTGAGGCAGATTGGAGCTGCGATAGCGATAGTGTGAACTAGGTGAGTGCGAGTGCGAGCCACTGGACCGGGAATCACTACTGTTAACGCTGTTCAGACTGCTGTGAGAGACAAAAGGAACAGAGAAAGGAAAGGGGAGAGGAAAAGACACAAGGGTGGGGTGGGGAGAGACCCATATGCAGTACAATTAACATTCCACATGTCTCTAGCAACAGGCAGCATAAACCGGAAAAGAAAAATGTTGACAAATTAAATATATATATATATGCACATATATATCAGTAAGGAACTGTAAGCAACTGCAGTATCCCTGGCGAACAGAGAGAAAATGGCATTTTATCTTGAATTTCACTCAAATGATCAACTCCGTAACCGCTCAGAGTTCAAAGTCAGGTCAGGGTTGGAGGGATCGCTGCATGACCTCTCCAGCATCTGCACAGCACTTGCTGAAAAAGTACCTGTTGACAACTCTCTCCTATTCCTGACTTAGGCCTTGTTGCCATTGCATCATGGCTCAAATTTTCAAGGCGTTTTCTGGTAGAGGGACCAAAGGCACTGCAGTTCAAATAAGAGTCTGTCTCCAGGCAAGTCGCTGCAGATAAGTTGGCAGGACAATGTATGAGACTTTTGAAAGCATCACCAAACCCCCCATGCTCCAGAGTACCTGGGCCAAGTTTTGCTCATATGAAGGCTTCCTGCCAGAAAAAACGTGATGGCATATTGAGTGAACCCAAGCCACTGGGTATGGAGCTTTAGTTAGTAAGGAACACAGCCAGAGAATTAAAATCCCAAATTAGTATCTGTGATAAAAAAACACCGTGATGTTTCAAACAAAGAGATTGATTTTTAATCTTCAGTATCCATGAATGACACAGTAAGGACATGCTAGCCACAATGTGGGAGCCTTTGAATTTCCTGCTGGGGTGGCTGAGCAGGACTAGCAGGATGCACTGATCTGAAGGCAGCTTCCTACCTCTGCTGGCAGGAGCCAACTGAAGGGATGGCTCTATAGGATACATGGGTGAGGCCTGAACCTGCTGTTCACAAATGCCATGTACACAGAAGATGTAATAATCAGCTTGGAGCAGAGCAAGAGGAGCTCTGCTGAATTGTACCCCCACACACCAGTCTGTGCCATACAGGTTTTACTGTACAAGAAGACGAGGTTGATTAGGAACAGATGATGAAATTTTGGGATGGTATTTTTTTGCCATTTTCTTTTATAGCTTCAGGATATTGCATCTTTAAGCCTGTGCTCATTGCTCTAAATATGCATGTTTTCACATATATATATATAAAAGTACTGACTTTTTTATATATATCTGCATGCAGAGACAAGTAGGTACATAGAGTTGGTGTTCACTTGCTCTGACATGCTGTAGGTAACTTTGCTCATACACAGGGAACCTGTAGTACATTATTCATAAAGCAAACTGAAAGGTAATCATTTGAGAGCAGCTAGAGAGGTGTTGAGCAGAATACACAACAGGATATCTTCCTTTTCAGTAAAAGGAGAGAGTAAATGTGGACACCAGGATATGAGGGCAACATGCTAATAAACTGTTTTATAAGAGAAAACAGTTTTTACAGAGAAAGCATAGACAGAATCCAGTGTTTCAACATATTTCAGGACAGCATTAGACAGCATTAAACAGTCAAAAAAACTTGTATCAAAACAGCATTTCCATCTATGAGACTGATATGGCAATTGTCAAGGATGTTTTCCCTTTTCAAACAGTTTAACTTACTGATTAGTAACAGCTACTTAGAATAATCTAAAAAGTCATCGCATGAAAAACAGAGAAGAAATTATGAAGGAACAATCTCAGAGCTTAGATCAGTACAGTCTGCTCTTTGATCCAAAATGGATTCAAGAGAACTGAACCAAAAGCATCTTCTTCAAGTTGTCTTGAGTTCAAAAGTTGTTCAGTCATGCCCATCCTTTTTAATGTTCCCAGTACACACTAAATGAGTAACAACCATGAGGGACTGATTTCACTAAGCCTTGCTATTTAAGAATGTATAGAAATCCATATCACAATCTGAACTTGCCTCCCTTTGCCCCCAAACAAGTTTTAAGTAATACCAATTGACTTACCTGCAAACACTAGATTTTCTGGACATGGTAGTACTGGGAGAGGATGGAGGAGTCTGGTAAGACCAGCTGTAATCAGAACCTTTCAAATCTAAAATTACCTGATGAAAGATAACCAATAGCATCAAGGATGTGGAAAATATTTCCTCCTATTAACAGAAAACATCTGCTTGTCATGCAACATTTGTCACCACTACAAACTTCCAGTACCAATTGACTCAGTCTCAGTTCTCTTCCAGAATTACACTTGTGTATATTACACAGGAGAGTCAGCCTCATCCTTGGCTTTCCAGGAACGAACCTACTTCAACACTAGGGCTGCCATTACAGAAGGAAAGTTCAAATTTGAACGGAAAAATCTTAAAAAGTAAACTGCAGATTCATTTTATGCATTCTGAAAGCTGTTTTGTTTTAAGTTGGGTTGTTGGTTTTTTTTTAAACTATTACAGCCTCAGTGATGAAGAACTGTTGCATTTTAAAAAATTAATTGAAGATCCAATACTCAACCACAGCAGAGCTTTACACTTCTAGGTCAGTGCTAAGGAGATTAAAGTATGACAAGAAAACTGAGTTCACGCAACAAGGTTGGAGAAAAATGTCCTGTTTGGATTTATTTAATGACACACATTTTCCTATGCATTTTAAGGACAGCATAGAAAAATGCTGAAATGTTAGACTCCATCAAGCCACCTAATCCCAGCAATCTTTTGCATAAAGACAAGAGATGCTGAAATGTAGGGCAAGAAGATGACACTCATTCCTCATATACTCTCAGCAGAAATCTGCCATCTTCATACACTTCAAAGTGTTACTGCTACCATTTCACTCTGGTCTCACCAAATACTTCAGGGGCACTCAGTTGGTACTTCAAAAACATTTTTTTTAATTACTTATATTAAAAATAACCTTGCTGCAGTGAAGCATCTACAAAACATTACATTAAGCCAGTAAACACTAGTACTCAATATTCCTCATATTCCTCATAGTACAAAAGGAAAACTGGTGCAAGCTACAAACAAACACGTTTTCCTGGTAACAAGAGCTGACCTGTTCACTTGAGGATGGCAATTTGTGTGGATCCATGGTAAGACTTTTCAGGTCATCTGATATGGTTTGTAAATGGGTTATTTCTCCAAGCATTGATATTTCTTCTTCCTGAAAAGACAAAAGAGCAAGGCTAATCACAGCTTTCATTTTAAAAATCAGACCCATAACACAATACATGACACTTCTCTTTTTGTTGATGACTGTGGGGATGCCCAGTGGAGCTGCTTTTTCTTTGCCCATTAAGCAAAAACTTCTTATGAAAGAGGTTGAAAACAATAATTTAGAGTTTTATAACTACTTTAAAATTGCTGTAAGTTCTGAGGCCCAGAATTCTTTTCTCTCATCTGCAAGATAATTGTCTCAGCCTTCTTCTAGTGATGTGTTCTGAAAAAATGTCAGTTTTTCTACATTTGACAAATATTTAACTCTTCTATATATAGTCACTAACATGCCCTAAAGATTTGAACCCTAAATGTAAAGAGAGGTTAAGCTTGTACTCTTTGCTAGTTGTTTGAAACTCTGAGATAAAAGCACTATGTAGGCACAGACCATTAATACATCTGTGATTCATTCTGGCTCCAACTACACCAACAGTTGATTCAGATGATTCCTGCACTGTAAACTACCATTGTAACACCTTAGCTACCATTTCCTCCAGGTCCTCAGGAGTCTGGAATTCACCTCCTCCTGCTCAGCCACCACCTTCCTACTTCTCAAAATATGGTTTTCTGTTGAGACTGATGTTCTTTGTAAAGAAGCACTGGGGATATTTTCCCAGTACATTGGTGACCCTTCAGAAATGCATCATGTTTGCACAAAGCCATGAGTAATTCCTTGTCGGGCTCCAGACAACCTGAGATGATGAAAATATACTGAAACCTTTACAATGAACTGAAAACGTGTCATGTAGGAGGAAAATAGCTATCAGAAAACTGCACGGAAGCAGCCTGCAATCTGTCAGATAATGCCATTATATAAACAGGCAAGGTCTTGAAACATTTATCAGTCCTAGCACTGGAGTAAGGAAGATTTATATTAAAATGTGATGTTAAGAAGAAAAGCAGTGGAAAAAACTGCTTTTGCAATGTCTCAGGTTGAAATGCCTAGGGAACAAAAACTGACCTTTGTGCCCACTGTTTACCCATCTGTTACCTTGCTGAATTACTCCAAACACCTACAAGAAAGGTCTCAAATCTCACTACTTGCTTGACAGACATGCAGCCTTAATTTTGGCTCTAGAAATTCATTCCCAAGACATAACGAGATACTCTTTTCAGAGACTCTTGGCCACTTATTTAATCTGTGAATTGTACCAACTTAAAACAAAGTGCTCTTACTATCACAGGGCGCAGCATGGAGATGAAAGCACAGAATCGCCCGCGCTCCTCGATCAGAGCCTTCCTGACAGCTTGCTTCTCGGTTTCTTCAAGCAGCAGGTACTTATCATTGACATCTTGTAAAGCGCTATCCAACTGGGGCTGAATGTCACCCCGTCCTGCATCCAAGAAACAATCAAGAGTACATTTTGTCAAAACTGTGGATCTCCACAGAAGACAACCTTATTTTCAACCATGACCATTGCTGGATTATGTTTTTGCAAATTAAAGTGTCAACCAGTATTTTCCATTAATTCAAATTAGTAAGATTTTTTTTTCTCCCCCACAATTAAATCAAGCATTTTGAAGCATTTATTTTTTCCCCTTTTGCATAGAATAGAAATCCAGCTCAATTCAACAGGTTTCAACAAGTCAAAGACAGCACTTGAAGTAAGGACTTTCTCAAGGTGTAGTAACTCTTCACATCATCCTTGTTGAAAACCAGCATCTTACTGAGTGGAAGAGTATCAATCACTAACCCCAGGTAAATTCCTCTTCCTTTCTACTTTTGTGCTTAGCAAGGTCCTAATGACAACTTTGTAGAGCCACTAAATGGATGAATCAATCTCCTGTACAAGACACTATTAAGGACATGTTACTGATCACTGGACCATGGATTCAAGCACTCTGCACAAGCAACTGCTGAAAGTTTTCCTCATTCCAGAATTCAAACAAAATCAAACCTACCAACACGAGTTATTAATGTATATATTAATGTCTAATATTTGTCAATGGAAATAATAAAATTCCAATGTTTTGCAAATGAAAAGCTTCACTGTGTTAATTACAGTCAACTCATAATATCAAAACTTTCTGTGACAGGTGAATACCTTATTCTGCACCAACTGCTTACTCTGCATCATGTCAAAAAATATTCCTCTAGGAATGAAGAGCTGCTGCTTAGACATGCTATTACTGAACCAATAATGTTTCAGTTGAAAAATGTTTTCATGCAGCTTACACCCCTAAATATTTTAAAGAACCTCAGCCATATAAATTTGTTGCAAATCTCCCAGAAATGCCATCACATGTAATTTAAGTATCCAGGTACATATCATCCATGCCACTGTTGCTAAATACCAGGAAGATAATACTGAAAAAATGGTGGATGAGTTACAAGCAGCTACTCAAAATCACTTTTTTATGGACAATAATCTTTCTGCATGGAGAACTTAAAGCTACAAGCAAGAGGAAGAAAAAAGTCTCTTGATGTGTGTAGCACACAGTGCAGATAACTCTGTGTGAGGGTTACAAAGGAAAACCTTTGCCTTATTATCATAGGTATTTCCTTAATACTCCAGAGCGATGCAAAGCCATCAGTTCCCCTGCACTGATGCACAGGCAGCACTGCAGGAAACAAGAGCAGCAATGGAAGCAAAGGGAATCACACTGGCTTAGCGGCATTACAGGCTGGATATATCCCAATCTCCTCTGCACTGAGGATCTGCACATAGTCCAGATAAAACTGCACAGACACTCAACATGCAGAGCTTTGCAATGGATCCTGGAAGAATCACATGCAGTGCAAGGCCACCTGGGTACCAAGGCCACCTGGGTACCAAACTGCCAACAGGAACACTCAGGGTCTGATCATGCAGATCAGGCTGGCTGCTGTAATGCTGGTCATAAAACTGTTATGGAAGTAAACAACTTTAGGAGTAACAGACTCTGAAGGTGCAGTTCCCTGCTTTCTCTCTAAAAATTAGCAACTCCCAGAAACAAGTTACAAAAGAAATTCAGGTAACTCCCTAAAGGTCCTCTGGATTTTTGTCTGTCACTCTCAGGAGACAAAATGGGCTTTCCTGCTTGAAGACATTCTGTACATTTCAGGTCCCTCCCCATGCTCTGCTTTGCTACCAGATGCAGCAGTTAAACATTTATTTCATACATCTCTGGAGTAGTTGTTTCAAATTCCTTATGAAACAGACTTGCATCATTCCTCAGGACCCCTTCCGAGTGCTGTCTGGAAATTACAACAATGTGTTGTTCAAACCTAGATTGTTGCTCACTACTGTGGATGTACCAAATGCAAAGTATATTAGTTGTGAACTAAATCACACACTCATTAGTTCAGCTCTGCAGAACTGCTGTAAACATTCAGCTGCTGCACCATATGATCATGCACGTAACGCAGTAAATCCTTGTTAAATGCATTTGCCTTTGCACTGAGAACGTACACACTTAGAAAGCAACTGGACTCCATACATAAAGTGGGTCCAACTACACTGAATTTTGGTAATTTCTGTGGACCTCACAGAGCACAATGTCTTCAACCAGAGTAACAAAAGCATCCAAAATCTGGGGCAAAAATAAACTTCATTTGCACCTCTGTAACTCACTCAACCAAGTTATCAGGATAATGTTCAAGTTGGTATTTTAATCCTTTGGCAAGAGCATGTGTAAAACTGCACCCCTCTCCAACATCTCTGCACCTCTACAAAATTTCCATTTTACTTCTTTCAACAAGTCAGTACATTTAACAGACACACCACCTCTTCACTGCTCCTTCTGCAGACCTGTTTTTATGATCTGGGGCTCTTGGGCAGTCAGTGAAAACACAAAAGCTGTCCAGGGTATAATTCAGAACAGAAAACAAGCTTAGGTGAATCATTCAGATGAGGCTCTGAAGTCAGATGTTTACATGGCATGAATGCAGCGCTCTCCTGATGACTCCTTGCAACTCATCTTTTAGCAACAGGAAAGCTTTATCAACATCCTTTGAAAGCTCCACAATGCAGACATCAATCTAGCAAGTCTTTTGAAAGCAGGCATAACTCTTCCCATTCCCTGAATTGCCAGCTGCCTCCCATGGCACTAAGACAGCTTGGAAATTTGAGGGATGAGATCTCTGCCAAATTGAACCAGTTTCCTCAGCTAAGCAGAGCAAAGCTGATCCCCCTGACAGCACTCCTACACCCAAAGGACATCACCGAAGGTGCGAGGGCCAAGCACTCATCACCTCTGCCCACCTTTGGGTCTCCACTGCATTGAATCCGGTACTTATCTCAGAAGGCAGTATCGACCACTGGGGAGCAATGCAGTTCTTTTCCCCTCTGAATTATGAGGGGAAGGCCATTTGTCCATGGCATCCCTCACAACTGATTGCAGTATTTTTGCTGCAGACATGAGGTACGTTTTCATAAGCAACATCAGCAAGTGATTATTTCCTCCAGCCCACATTCTCTGGCCTTTAGGTTATGCATTCATAAACACTTCCAAACCAACACAACTACAGTGATGACATCAAACAGTTCCAGAACTCATCATGGAGCAGCTGTAGAAGTGCACATGGAAGGACACTCCTACCCCAGCTGCAGGCAGGTTTGAGTGACCTACCACAGCAATCAGCAACAGCAATGGTCAAAAGCATCAAATGTAGTCGCAGGTCTCTGGTCTGCAACCAGCCAGACATGAACCGGGCGTAGGGATGGTTCTGCACAGCATGTCCAGCTGCACTCAGAGGAACAACTCAACAACCTGAGAACTGAAGAGGAATTCAAATCCATCCTTCCTCAAAGTGGAGTTCTGGTAATGCAGAAAGGAGCAGAAATGCAAGACCAGAAGTTGTGGACTGAATTCCCCAATGGCCTGGGGACTTGTGGCAAGTAACAGCTAATCAAATGCAGGGAGCTGAACTGCTTCTCATCAAAAGTAACATGAATCTGCTGTTACTTCAAGGACAGTCTTTAATATGTTACCTCCAGAGCAGGTGCTCAACATCAAGACCGTGACATGCAAGAGCTTTAAAAGACCAACATGCATTAAAACTTCAATTTTACAGTGATTGTGTGAATTCTAGCTGAAAGCCTCATGCAATTTCTTAAATAACCATTGTTCAAAAGAACTTTAGTAAAGGGAAAGTTTTAGGGGAACAAGAAAAAGGCAAACATAATTTTCAACCCATTTTCATGTCTATATTTTGTTAAGACAAACTAATGAAGCTGTCAGTAACACCAAAGCAGAACAATGATTTTTAACGGCTCTCAGTGCAAGTCAGACTACTGCAGTTAATGCTGTTATTGACAAAGTATGAAGCAAATATTGGTGAAATTATTATTTTCCATGTTCTCACTTAAAAGACTGTTCCCTTGCCTTTTCTAAGTGTCTGCACAGAACCTGAACATTCAATATTGGACACTTTACAGAATGGCAGAGTTTACACTGTATAAGATAACTCTGAGTATACCTCTACTTATACAAACCAAAGCAGGCTCCAAATCGTTTGTTCCCAAACCAAGAGCACACCTGCTCCAGCCACCAGGAGGAACAACCCCACTAAGTTCTGCACAGTAAAGACAACAAATCAAGTAATATGGATCTGGCTGAGAACAGGAGAGTTCTGCCACTGTTTATGGAAAGGTGGAAAACCTCAGAGCTGAGATTAATTTCAGATTCCTTCAGAAAACAAATCTGAGTCTTTCTGCTACTGGAGATCTGAATCAGCTCCTAATGATCAAAAGTGCAAAGTTCTCCTTTAACAGAAAAGTTTCAAGTTACCAAATGAAGCTTCAAGATTGAACTACAAACCAGGAAAACCTCAGTGTTTGGTTCCAAAAAAGAGGACAAGCAGCAGCTCCAGGAGCACAGCTGAGGCATCTTGGTTGAGAAGCCATCTGATCAATCCAGGCAATCCACAGTCCAACCTAATCAATTCAGGCTTCTCCAAAGGGACACACCTACATCACTACATTTGCAAGTGCAGGTATGATTACTTCTCTCAAATTCAGGAATACCACACTTCATCCACATGGAGATCTCAAGGCAGCTACTTTAAATTTGCAACACAACTGAAACAACACCCCAATTTAAACACATTTGAGATGTGATCAGGCAACAGGAGACAATTGTGATGCTGAATTCCAACCCCTTGCCCAGCATGAGGTAAATATAATGACTTCTTATCCATCAGGTAAGAAAGATGCATGCGATTTTCAGAAAAAAGGGGAATTCGGATCACAGGTTACAAAGACCAACACTAAGGACTTTAAGCTCTAGACTTTAAAAGTCATATAAACAATAAGATACTCAATTATTTGAACATCACCTTGATGACATGTCTATTCTATTTAACTTCTCTCCCAACTGTGACATGATTTATCTGTTCATGGTAATCCCTTTCTAAAATAATCCAGAGGTTTATCAACAATACTGATTTTCTTCTTTTACAGTGTTCCAATTAGATGCCAAAAGAAAATAAATCAAAAGATGCTTTGTTCATTTCAGATTAGGCATATTTTAGTTTCATTAGAAATTAAAGTCTAGGCAGTTAGTGGAGACCAGACACCATAAAGAGGCCACAGCAAGGGCTACAATGAACCAGCCACCAGGGTCACAGCATGGCACAGACTTACCCAGAGCCTCAGCTGTCAGGCAGGTGCGCATGGTGAGAAATTGCAGGACACAAAATTGACACAGAAAGGAAAATAAAAAAAGTCAAACTGGTATTCCATCATTCCTAGAATTTAGACATTATCATCAGCGCCAAGACAAAGGAGTGAGCAGTTTGGACTAAGCTATTTTGACTTCTTCCACCGCTAATAAAGACAAACGCATTAGCTTTGCTTCCTGGTGAGCTGCTGCAAGTTAAACTCCTGGTGATTTACCACACACAGTTTTACTTTAAGAGATTTAAACCAGTTTAGACTCCTTGGTGAGACATGTTAACCTGTGCTTCATAGGAAGTGCACAACAACACAAATAAACTTTAGGCTCTGGTCAGGCTGATGAAGTGGCAAAAAGCTCATCCCCTCATGGGGAAGAGGGAACTCAAACTTCTAGAACTCTGGGCAGGTGCTGTGTGAGTAACCACAGTGCTTTTTGATGTTCTCTACTGCAATTACATTAACAGATTGTTAATTAAATTAAAAGCTAATTCCTGATGCAATGTGGAAGAACATAAAAAACATTAACTATGATATGTGTATTTTAATTAAAAAAACTTTTTACTAGATGAAGTTTTGCAATAAACCTGGCTTGCTGTCAAAAAGAGGGGAACTATCAAGAGGCATTCAAAATTCAAGGAATGAAAGTAAATCAAAGAAATATCTCCCAGTCACTGATTTAGCAACATGTCTTTTACTGCATTTTTGTAAAGCAGAGCTTATGTTATAAGCTTGCAGGGAAGAAAAAAGAACAACACACCAAAAAGCCCTGCAGGCACCATGGCCTCATTCACACAGGACCATTTCCCTGCAACAGATAAGGATAATTTGCTCATTAGCTTCCCTCCTTCTGAGCTGCATCATACTGACTCCACGGTGAGTCCTGGCTCTCACTTCACTCTTCATGCCACACTTGAACAGTTTAGAGGAAGGAGGCTACCTGCTGGTGCAGGAAGGGTCTGGCCAGGGGTCCTCTGTCCCCAGTGTGCCACTCCAGATGGGGGTAAGGGCCAAGGACAAAAAGAGTGACAAGTACTTGAATGAGAAGGGCAGCATTTCCTTCAAGAACTGAGACATCCTTCAGTTACAATTTCATTGAAGAGCTTTATGTTTTTCAGTTAAGAGTCACAGGGTTTGTACAACCATCCTTGGGAGGAGTATAACAACATTAAAAAAACCAGAATGTAACCCAAAAACAGCTGCAAAGGCTCTAAAACACAAACAGGTCATCTTTGCTAATGAGGAGGAGGAAAAAAAAGCACTTTTAGCAGTATTACAGTAAATTAATAATCATGTTCTACTCTCTCGATTTAATTAGAATCATGGAATACTTTCCAAAACTGCTGAATAGTCAAAAGGAGAGGCTGTCAGTTTGGATACTCAACACTGATGGGACACAAGAAGAAATGCACCAAATGTTAAGGAAACTCTGCAGAAACTTCTCGAAATGGCTTAGAGATAAAACTCAGGTTTCATATCAACATGTGTTATATACTGGGAGTGTTACATATAACTCCTCATGTATCTGCTTGGATTCAAACGTTTTCCTCAAAGCTCACACACAGTGTCACATGAAGAACCTGAAAATGAAACCTACCAGTCATGTTATAGGCAGAAGGGAAACCTGTCCAGTTAATCATTCATAGCCAAGCTAAAATACAGAAAATAAAGCTAACATGCACTCCAGATTTTACATATACATTCAGATAAATTTTAGTTTAGTCACTTGATCCTTTTTTTGTTAAACTAAGAAACATGCATTTTGTTAACCTTCCCAAGAGGTTACATGCAAAACCACAGCTGGTGTCTCTCTTCTGAATTCAATACAGCATCAACAGCTTCTAGCAGCTATGGATCCACTTATGATGCCCTGACTCAGCAGAAACCTAAACATGGAATTTATTTTAAATATGTGCATAATTATTCTGCTGACTCAGGTTAGCTGGGTGGATTTCTGATGGCCAATGTTTGCCTGAAAACAAACAACAATTTAGAAAACGTATGCAGTTCCAAGCACTACACAACTTCATCTGTTCAGACAAGAGCTAAGTTTCAACACTGGAGTCGGCGACAAGCCCTATGGGCCTGTTCCCCATGGGAACAAAGGCTGTAAGGAAAAGGATGAGCCTTGAAGACGAACATGACACGTCCAGGGACTGCATGGGTCTGGGAGGTACACCAGGATCCTATTCAGACTACATAGATTTAGCTTCAGATGGGCTTTTTTTATAGTCAAGGATAACAAATAGAATGTAAATTATGTCTGTGAGGTCTTTTGAAATGTGAGACCTTAATTTACACACAGACATGTTGCTTTACTAGATATACTCTAGCAAACCTTCCAAAAGGACTCCAAACATCCTTTTGTTTTGTTTGGAAAGCTTAGTGTTTTCCCCATCACTTCAAGCTTTGGAAACACCTCTATTGCAATTAACACAGTCAGAAAACACAGTTTCTACTAAATTATCTTAAATGCCCAGCCTGAACTTTCAACTTGGCCACATGGAACCAGGACAAACAGACCACGCACAAGCCACAGCACAGGCAGACCCTGCGTATTCGGCCCTTTGGTGCTAAGGTGGGGTGTCCAATATGCAGTGCTCCTGCCAGGACAAGCCACGCAGCCCATGGCCCTCTCTCCCAAATGTCCTTGGGATGCAGACAAGGAGCAAGGAGCTGCTGTGCCTGCTGCAGCGACCACCTGTGAGAGAGAGCCTCTGCAGCCCAATGTGACAGGGCGAGAGGACACCCCTGCTATGACACAAATGAGGAAAGTAGAAGGTTGTATTTGAGTTCCTACATCTGAAGCTGCCCAAAGCAGAAGAAAACCACTTTCCCATCCAGACATAGGAGAATAAGCTTGAAGGACCATTTTAATAGCATGCACAGTACTGAAGCAAATCCAGAATTCAGCAAACATCTCACTTGCCCACAGATGATTGCAAGGTTAATTCAAAGACATTCTTACAAGTGCTACAAAAGGAATGAATTGGTTATTTTAGAGTTCCCATAGGTGAGTCAGTAACTTAACAGAAAAATCAAAGGGGCAGGTCCTGCCTGAGGAAACACAGAACATAAAAAAGTAAATCTGAGAAACAGGGGAACAGGAGAGTTGAAAACACAGTAAGACAGACATCCATGCACTCAGCCACATGCCTGCCAGGATAGTTTTACCCCCAGTTTCCCTGTCCATAGTTCAAACTTCATTTGTGACCTAAAGCAGGATCATTTCTGCATTTTATCATGTTATAAATAAATAAACAAACCTCTTCTTGATTATTTTTATCCCTCAATAACAGCAAGAGCAACATACTTCATCACACAGGTGAACAGATCTATCAAGATGGATACATATAAAAACATTTTCACAACGACATCTGACATTGCATTCAGACCAACACTTCATTTCCTCAAGGTAGGGATAAAAACAACAAAGGGTGGAAAAAACATCTGCTACTTTGTTTTTCTTCTCTATTTAAGTGCTGTAGATAACTTGCAAGGAGGCAGGGAAAACTTCCTCCAAACTCCTGCCCACTCATGCCGGAAACCCACAAGGCTACAACTTTGAGCATTCATACTCTCAGGTGTAAGAGCCTCAACACCTCCCTGCATCTCTCCTCCTCAGAGGCCATGAGAACAACTCTCAGCCCCTCAAAAATATTGCAGCTTCTCCTTTTCCCCGTACTGGCTACCTGTGAGTCTTCAGCTCTTCCACCCTCCCCACACACATCCCTCTGTGAACCAGCTTTAACCCCACCTGATTCCTATCGGGTTTGTGCTCTGGACCCAAACACCATGTGTGTGACAGTAATTTCTAGAGGGACAGCATAGAAATACAGCACCTTCACTACAGCTCCAAAAGTATATTAAAACAGCGAAATTAAGCAAGGGAATTACATTTGAAAAAAAAAATGAAAGACATGAAGAAAACTTCAATCACATCATGCCTGTTGTAACAATGATGACAAAATGAGGCCTGTTCCACTCCCTGCTCAAAGATGCTTAATCCGGAAGGAGGATAAGACATCAGTTTTCTCACCCTTGTCACAAGACTTGGCTCACATCTGGGGAGGAAGATATGAACCCAGAAAATTCAAGAACTCAGTCTGCTTGCTTTAACGACTGCTGACATGCAATGGCATCTGCAGTATGAGAACAGTGGGCTGGTTTGTTTTTTTAACAGCAGCTTTTAAGTGCTTCTCTCTTTGCTTCTCACGTTACAGAAAATGATGTCTCCTCCTTCAATACTGCAGATAGATGTATTCAATACTACGAAGCAGGATAAAGGGGAGATGGAACCAGATAGCTGTCAATCCATAGAGAGAGCCTCCAAAAATGACTCCTTCTTCACAGATCTCAGACATCCCCCCAATCCATTCTCTGCTTCCATGTTTTTCTCAGTGCTTACCTACCACACACTGATGGGTTTGTATCCTATGTAGACAAGAAGATATGCAACTAAAAAAGGGGGGGAGACAGGAAGAAAAAGAGACGGAGTATCACAGACTCTCTAAAGCTGTTGGTCTGAAGTTGGACAATTCACCACAGAAAATAAGAAACACATTTACCCATCACCCAAAAATACAATCTTACCTCAAAAAGTTGTGTTTCCCTAATGATCATCATTCTGGTTTTAAACATTAAAGTTTTGACAGACAGACACACAGAGCCTGCTGACCTTAGCTCCCTCTTGCTGGCTTCCACCTCTCCTTTCCATATCTCCCATCTAATGTCAGCTAAATTTCATGAGCAGTTTTCCATGTGGCTTTCTACCTATGTAATTAATTGACTCATCTACTAGGAAGGACAGTTAAGAGACAGCTCACTTATTCTGGCTAACACTTACACTATTTCAAAATTTCAAGAAACTGCCCACGTCAGCATTTATTTTGCTTGTCCATGGGTTCACAGTTTTTAGGCAGAAGGGGAAGGACAATTTGCAACCTGCAGGCTGAGAGCTGCTCAAAGCACACTTCCAACCCTGCTGTTTCCGACCCAGGGTGGAAAAGGGAACTGGGAAGTCTGCTTCTGTACAAGCTCCCTATCATTGTTCCAAAGCCTGGTGGGGTTTGCACCTGGCCAAGTAAAAGCCTTAGTGATGGCAATGCTGCAGCTATCAGTGATGCACGTTTCCAATACAATTATGATGAAATTCCTGTGACAAGAGAGAGATGGGAGAGCAACAGGAACATGAGATTCAGCTACTGAAAAAGACATTGCCTTTGGGAGAACTCCCTTTCTTTTCCTACTCATCTTCAGTTTTCTGTGGTTGCCAAGTGCTCTTCCCCTGACAACAACCTATGCCACCTTCCACACTCTGAAGAATAATGTAAGGTATAGGAGATTACAGACTGTTAAAAGAAAAAAAAAAAGAAGAAAGATGGTAGAAAGGCAAAAGAGTCAGAAATGTTAATAGTTATAGAACATTTACATAATGGCTTTTTTTATATTATTCCAAAAGATTCCATAAAATTTTACAGGTATCTGCATAAGTCATGTTAAGAGTGTCAATGTTCCTAGGAAGAATAAGTTAGCAGTAAGGGCTCCATTTTAAAACATGATTGACTTTGTACAAACAGTTTTAAGGCTTTTGTATAAGAACATTAGATGGCAGCTTCAGAATATAATTTAAATGACACATAGTAATTATATCCTGGTGTTCAAGTATGTATCAGGAATACACTGGAGGGGACGGAATTAATACAACAGGAAGTCCTACTGCTGTTCAGTCTTTGTCAATGAGCACAGCTCAGAAGGTTTCTAACAGTACAGTATGGAGCAAGTTACCTTTCTTTGCTTTTTTCTGTAGCTTCAGTGTGTCAGATGATTTCTTTTTTATCTCTTGGCGGGCTTTTTTGTACTCTAAAAAACACACACAGTCTCTGTTATCAACATACTCAATGTCAAAATGAATGTTTTTCACAGAAAAGGCTATGTTTAAAGACATTAGCTACAAACTTCTACAGGACAGCTACTATTATAATCAAAGCAGCTTAGAACTCACATTTTGCAGTGCCTATACAACTGGCTTAATATAACATTTTAGGGTGTGAGCACATTCACATTCCAAAATCTTTTCCAAATAAACAAAGCCTTTACAGAAATAACAACTGAGAACACAGTACAAAATTAGAGTGCTTTTCACTTCAGAGACTTATCCACTCTCAGGAATGGGAAACAGATGACAGGTTTCTCAAAACATCTGTGTTCAAAAACAAGTATCCAGAAATGGCAAGGCAGAGAATATCCTGTGATCCCCCTCCAGCATGAGAGTCAGGCAGAGGGAGAGGGTGCTAAAACTTTGCCCAAGGAAGGGTCACATTGCTAGCTCTTTCTGATGAAGTGGAACACACTGCAGTTGTCCTCGTTTTTAGATGAGCTGCAAATCCTGGGAGAATTAAAATCCCAGAAAAAATATTCAACCTCTAGTGCAGGGACACTAAAGGTACCAGATATAAAAGCAGATACTTCACAAAATAAAAAAAAAAATATAAAAGGCATGTATGCATGTATATACACATACATATACACTTTAACAAAGGAGGTCAATGCTACTGCTCTTCTATAGATGGAAAGACAGAAGCAGGCTGATGGCTGGCACAGGAACTGTACCAAGGCCACCTGCACCCCAACACCCAAACCCAAGTCTGCCCACTAAACCTTAAACCTCACTGCCACTTTGGCCAGGGTCACTCCTACCTACAGGTGATTCCCCCCTCCTGCTCACTACCTGATTAACACTCTCTGCAGCACGAGGTAGAGATTTTATTCAACTGCTTCTATTTGACCACAGTAACAGTGGGGCAAGAAGGAAATCCTCTTTTGGAGGCCCACCCCACTCCTTCCCATCAGTTATCACCCGCTTCAAAATAAATTACCGTGCTCCAGGAAAACCTCTGGAGCCAGCTCTGGGCATCCCATGTCCACAACACAGCTCTCCTGCTCCCCAGGTGCACACTTCTGTGTGGCAACAGGTAGAAAATAACGAAGTTCAGCATTTTACAGGGCTGTGCATTCTCCGGAGGACGCTGTGTCTGAGGCATAACATGATCTTACAGTTTGCTTTTAATGACACCCCAGGGCTTTGCAGGGATAGATGTGGCACCTCCAATCCTCAGCACTATCGGAGCACATGCAGTGAGAGCAGATTAACAGAGTTAAAAAAACTAGTCACTGCTTATCAATCTAGAAAACAATCCAACCCTTGGGGTCCTGCAAACTAAACCTTCAAAATGCATAGCAAGGGTTAAAATTTTGGTAGGCACTTTGGGAGAGCAGTGTTTTAGAAGTGAAAAGTTGCTATACATATTTAAGCATGGCATTCAGTTCCCCAGTACAAACATGAAAAAAGGAAGAAAACCCAATATTACAATCTTACTCCTATTAAACAATTCTTCCTCTGTAACTACCTTTTGCATGGTCTTTATCCAGCTGATTGGCCACTTTCTTCCACTCTTCCATCTGTTCTTGAAGTGGGTTTATCAGACAGTCAATTAAAGCACTAATTTTGTTGAGAAAACACAAAGAGCAATCAAATCCTGCAGATGCCCCTATTCTTATACAGAGAGCCAAGGTCAATATTGGAGTATTTTTACTTTTTGCTGTGACAGCTACCAGTGTCACAATGTAAATATCAGAACATAAAAATGTTTACACTGGAGAAAGCTAAAGACAGAACTGGATCAAAAAAAGAGTAAAAATCCACATCACAAGATAACCAGAATTACTGTGCAGAAGTTCAGGACAGTGAGGAACAGAGTGTAAAGCACAGGAGTAACCCAAAACAGGTCAATGCAAACAGTTAGGTCCTACTCAACTGTCACAGAGTTTAAATGGATACTCTGGCGACCAAAACGGTTCATGCAGCCATGAAGATTATAAACTTAAATAACACATATATATACACAAGAAGACAGAGCAGTTGTACAAGAGAACAACATCCTGGCCACCAATATGTGCCACCTCACACCAGTGGAGCCTATGATACAGCACCAGTAATGCTGCACTAACTAGTGAGACTGGGACCAACAGCTAGCTCTGGAGTAACTGGAGACTAAAGTTGTCTCTTCACAGACAATTTCATAAATATCTTTATTTTAAAATAATCACAGAATAATCATGGAATGGTGTGGGTTGGAAGTGACCTTAAGGTTATCCAGTTCTACTGCCCCTGCCATAGGCAGGGACACCTTCCACTAGACCGGGTTGCTCAAAGCCCCATCCAGCCTGGCCTTAAACATTTCCAAAGATAGGGGAAAAGGGAAAAAATATACCAGGTCATCAGCAAATGGTGAAGAATCATTTTTTTCACCTCAGGTCAAGTGTAACTTTAAAGTCTGGTTAAAAAAGGCACACATGCAAACTGTAACTTGTACAAATTGTTTTTGTACTGCCCAGCTTACATATGAGTTAATCCTCTCTAATTACTCTACAGTCTAACTTCAACTGCAAAAAGGGAGAGAATTTGCATTTTGCTGACTTGCTTCCTGCAAGTCTTTCTCTTGGCCACAAGCTGTTTGGGCTCTCCAGTAAGCTGCTGCTGCTGCTGTTTTAAAACTTAGTGACCAAGTTTGAAGTCCTGAAAGCAAGATGGGTCAGTTGGTCACATCAGCAGCCACCTGCTCAGCACTGAGCAACATGAACTGACAGCGGAAATTTGCAGCATTTAGAGGTGATCTGAGGTGACCAGCCTGCCCTGCCCTGCCCCCAGAATGTGCAGTGAAATCTTGCATGTTCACAGCACCTCATGTGCCATGGGGCAGAGAAGTGCTATTCTCAGTGACACAGGCAGAGATCAGTGAGAAGCCTGTGCTGGTGCACAGCTTTAGCACCGGAAAGACGAACCTGCAGTGCCAGGCCAGGCACGGAGCCACTCACCTTGAGAACTGCCGGAGTTTGGACTCTATACTTCTGTGCCTCATACACATCCTGGTGAGAGCAGACCCAATCTCTCTGGTACCACCTGAAAAACAAAAAACAAAAGGCAGGTGAGAACCCTGATGAAATTCCTGCCTGTGTGAGACTCCTGTGGTGTAGAGGCACAACAACCAGGAGGCAGGTGCTAAGTCTTCCAGAGCCTCCATAAAACAGATTAATGGGAACTGCAGAATCCACTGGGCTACCAATGGGGCAGAACTCAGGGGTATCCGCCACCCCGGGAAGAGAATTCCTGTGTACCTAGAGGCCAGAATGGAACAATCAAACACGGCTGAAAGGCAGTTCTTCCAAGCAGCTTTCTGTGCCACAGGGCACAGCTCTGTGGCCAGAGAGTTGAAAGAAAAGTGCCTGGGACATCAAAAGCTGGCAAGGGAGTGAGCATCTATGGACAGTTTATTTCCACATTCTAGAAATAAACCTGGGCGATTCGATGCCATTTTGCCACCCCTCGTTAGATCCAATGCATAAAGGGATGCAGTTCCCAGAGTACGTTCCCGATCCCACCCGGCGCAGTCGCGACACGGCCAGCAAGTGGCGCTGTTCGCTGTTCCGCACGCACAGGTGAGACACCCACCCTCTGCAGGTGCTCCTGCTGCTCTCCCCAAGTTCTCCCTTCTGGAAACACATATTCCTCCATGCCCCGCTTCAATCAGCACTACCAGCTCTGATCAGCCTGTTAAACTTCGACACAACTTTGTTTTGGTTAGTGCTAGTTTTGGTAATTGCTTAGTTACCATTTGCAAGTCAAATTTGCAGGGTACAAACATGACCCTTCCTACAAAACGTTTCCAAACTGCAGTGCTCTCTGGAACGATGAATGCATCAGGAACTATTTAGAAGACTTATTTGATGACTAAAATACCTTTAGACTTGTATTGTAAAGTCTTCCTTAGGTTTTAAAAATGGCATTGCTCAAGTAAAGAAAAAATCTTCCTAAGAAACTTGAAAATTTTTTATGATTTTACTTTTTAAACACAAAAATACATCACCATCTTCCTGCATTCTTGCAGAATTAAATCCTGTGCCCACAAAATGGCTCTGGAAAAAAGACACTAAATAACTGGAACAAATTGTGGCTATTTGGTTATTTTCCATTGTTCAAAAAGATAAACAGAAAGTCCTTTGTCACTTGCCCCATTACTCATGTTTTTATAAGGAGCTATTGAAATAATATTATTTAGTAACACTGAAGAGCTGTAGCCTCTCTGCATATGGGTGGCACAGAAAAGCATATGGACTCCAGCCTCTGGAAGAGATGGATCCTGACCCACCTCTTCCCGTGGATGCTGCATTTGCACAAGCTGTGACAGAGTCCAGTAACTTAAAAAGCAATACAGAAGATGGGGAGAGGTGTAACAGGGGGAAAACAGCTGGAGAAAGAGGACAACATCCATGACAAAAAGTGGACCTCTATCCCAAAACAGGGGCATTTTTCTCTGGAGCCACTGGCAAATAAAAGTAATTTTGTTTCAGAGCCTAATTCAGAGCCTAAAGTGGCACAACTCCAGAGACAGGGAAGAAGAAATGAACGAAAAATTTTCATGGCCACCAGCAGTGTAAATTCTGAATTGAGTTCAAGCAAAAGGTAGGTTTTTCAGGTTGAAATACTGGAATATTAAAGCCCATCAATGGTTAAGTGACACTGCTTTCCTATGTCTGTTATATGAAAAAAGAAAGGGTCCTATCAGAACAATGACAAGGAAACAAGGCACCATGTGTTTTGGAGACTAGGAAATGAGGATCACTTACTATCAATATTAAATTGCAAGGTAACAGAATTTTAACTGAAACACCAACAACCAAAATATAAATATATCCCCTTAACATATAGTAAAGATGGATGGAGAAGGTCAGCCAAACAGCAATACAAAGTTTGGTCTATACATAGGGAGTTGTGCTGGTTTAAAAAAAAAGCAAACAAAAAAACCAAACCCACAACAAAATGAAGCAAGCTGGGAATAAAGACGTTATTCCATTGGAAAAAACTCAACTCAAACTGGTTGGGGATGAGAAGGCTCCTGGTTCTTCCCTTCTTTTGAAACTTTGTGTTACCCATAAGTGTTTATGAGAACATGGAAGGATGGGTTGTTAATTTTATTCTGTAAATAAAGACTACTTTAACAAAGTTAAAGCAAAGAGAAAAGAATGGTTTAGAGAAATTTTTTATGTCCCTTCTGGAAACAAGGTGTTCCAGAAGATGGGTTTAGGATTCTGCTCAGGAAGAGAATGAGGGGTGCTGCTGTAAAGTTTGGAAGGGCTGAGCCAGCACCTCAGCTTGGTCAGCACGGACCCAGGGAGGGCTGCGGGGAGCAGGTCAGGGCTGGTGAGGGTCACCAGCCTGAAGGAAGGACAGAGCCAGCCCACCTGAATCCCATTGCTCCTCCTCAGTGTATGAAGTACTCCAACTGCACTGGAGTTCAACAGAGCTTTACCTCCCTGATCCCAACTATATTAACTGTCAAGAATAAAAATGCTTCCTGAGAAAGCAAGAAAAAGTTAAATACAGGCCTCCCAACATCCTTTGATTTACTGAGCTGGAGCACTGTGGCCACCAGGGATGCATTCAGCTGTCCTTCCACAAACACCTGCAGTGCAAAGGGTTCATCTCAGCTGTCAAAAGGTTTCAGTGAAGGCTGGTTCCCACCAGCAGAACTGCACTGATGCTCCTGTTTCCAAAGGGCTGGGATCAGCTGGCTACACAAAGTGGCAGAAGGGAACCATTTTGTACTACAGCAGTGCTTTGAAAATATCCAAACATAACAAGGGACCATAGCTCCGATTTGTTTCTTTTACCCAATCTCAGCTGCAGTGAAAAAGAGTAACATGCTTTATATAAACTACAGTTTGGTAAGTAGTTTACTAACAGGAGGAGCAGGTGGCCAACATGTGTACTCTGTGCAGAGATGGACCTTACAAGCAGCATTAATGCGTGTGCAAGTCCTGGTATCAGTTACGTCCCCAAGTAGTCAAAATCTAGGAACGAGTTTATTGCACAGTCATACAAAACCTGCTTCAGCCTCCAATTAATGTATGGTTTACCTTTTCAAAAACCTGCTCCCCAAGTGACGAATTGCCTACTGACTCAAGGACAGAGCCATGAGCCAGGCGGGCGGAAGACGAGTGGGATAACTTCTTTTTCAGTGCCATTAACTACAGACACAGTGGCAAAAAGAGCATCTGACAGAGAGTCCATCAGAAGTATGCCTGTCTCCATTCTTACAAACAGGTCTCTGGAATAAAGTTAGGACATTGTCCAGTAGCTGTAAGTTCCTGAAGAGAAATACTGAGGCCACACTAGCAAATTCTTCATCAAACCACAAATGTGTTTGGGGGTGACCCAAGCTCCATTCACTGTCCTGCAGCTATGCAAGTCAAACTGCTGTGCCTTGGACTCTCAGTTTATGAAATGAGGCTGTGAATTATCTGCTTCTCTGACATACTATAATAATTCATCCATTAAGACAAACAATGCCTGGGAACAGTGTAAAGTAATACTTCGAAACCCGAGACGAGAGCTGTATTCATCAGAATTCCCACTCAGAGAAAGTGGTGTAACAAAATGCTCCTGTCAAATTTGATTAGAAAGTGGGTGATAACATCAGCCTTATTTCTCCTAAGTAAAAGGTGACTCTTCAAGGCAAAAGGTACCTTTGCTCTCACCTTCCCTGTTCCTTCCTTTCCTTCCTAAGCCTGTTAAAGATCACATACTTTATTCATGTAAGATAATGAAACAAAAGTCTGTGGACCATAACACTACAACAAGTCCACTATAAAGGCATAAATGATTTTCTTTTGATGGTTGTTTGTCATTCAACATCACAGAGAGACAACAGGGAGAGATGGTAGGAAAGAGACTCAATTGTCTTATTGGAGTCATTATGTTTGTATTTAGTGATGGTAACATATCAAGGAAATGATTATTTGATGAAATGCGCAGCTGTACAACTGCATGGCCTCTATATACTCCAAACAACTTGCTACAATGAACCTCTTATCTTCTTCCTCTCTGTTCATTGCTGAGCAACCCCAGCAGGCTCAGAAGATTTTGCCTTTCAGGAAGTGCCTCTAAGGCTCCAACCTCTTAACGAGTTCGCCTTTATCTTCAAGGGCATAGTCCAAATGTTCCAAGCTCCTTCCCTCTTTCCAAAAAGGGAGAGAATGATGAAAAATGGATGTAATACAGTTGCAATTTCAAAGTTATCAGAAGATGTTTCCATTTTTGAGTAAAGATAAAGCAGGAGTGGAACGGAGGCTGGATTATTAAATACAACTCTGAACATGGAGGCTATGACAGGATGACTAACAGTAGGACATTCGAAGTTAATGGCCATTACTCAACCCTTATCCAAACTCATGCTGTTAGAAGAGCAAGCAGTTTCCATCACTGATTACAGGAGGCACAGACCTTGATCCTACAAAACTTTTTATTCTGATGCCTCCATGAAATTCAACGATGATAGGATCAGTTCCAGGGTGTTATAGCAGAAAAAATGAGGGCTTTTGCCTACAAGTGATGAGCACAGGGGCTGTAAGCATTACTACTGGGACAGAAAACTGAAAATGGAGCTATGGGAGCACTTTCTGTTTCAGGGCTTCGGTGGCCTCCAGGTAAGGCTTGTAAGTTGGAAAAACACATCAAGAACTGCAGACAACAGAGGGATGTTGTTCTGCATCTAGCAGCCAGGAAAAGAAAACAGGACATCCTTATTCTTACAGCTCCTATGAGCCTTTATGAGCAGCACTTTATATTAAAGTTTCTGAAAGTTGCTGCTCAAAATCAGCAAAAATCCCCTATTTCCTGAACTTTATTTTTTTTAACAATTTAATTTATACATCCTTCAGAGAAGACTGGATCAACAAACGCAGATTCAAGGTCAAACTCACCTACAAATATTAGACTAACCAAATTTAATAAACAATCTCTGGCAGGCCATTGTCATATGCCACACCTCTGTGGTTCCACTGCAAAGGAACAGGTTGTTTGCAACGTTCAGTTGAATGCCCTTTTGGGCAAATTATTTGGAAAACATATTTACAGAGGGCTGCTACGAAGTTGTCACATTTGCCAGAGCCCCATGCAGTCCTGATGACAGGAAAATGCATTATGGGGTTTATTTTCTTGTTTGTGGAAGAAACCAGCATTTGTTTCATGGATGGCACAGACATTTTCTCAAACTGCACTTTCACTGATCTTAAAGGAAGAAGAAGAGTTAAAGAGTGGCAGCAGCAGCAAGTTAAAGAAGCAAAGGGAGCCAAAGGAACAGGAAACCTGAACCATCCCTAGCGCACAGCCTGTCCTGGCAATCACCAGCTTTTGCAAGCCCTTAAAACAGACTATGACCATGTTCCATGTTCTTTGTTAGAGAACATGGAAGAAAGCTCTTCTGACTTCTTGTGATCTAGCTTATTCCTCTGCTAAGCAGCATTTTTGCTTATACTAGCTGTTCTCCAAGCAGAGCACCAGGCAAAATCCTCACCCCAGGGCAGGTGACGTGAGCCATTAAAGAAGCAGGGTCAGAATTTCACCCATGCACACAGGTCACTACACAGTCCACCCAACATATAAATACAGTCATGAACCAGCCCTGCTGTGATTCTTGACAGTCTGGGTTTAGTCCGCCTTCAGCACATGCATGAAAAGCTCACCTGTGGCCCTCTGCTTTGGAAGAGGATGTCACACAGAGGTGGCTAAAAACACTTTGGGAAGGTTTAAGTTATCATAGGACATGTTGGTGCAATTTCTGAGAAACTAAGAAGTCTGTCACTGATTCACAGAATTGTAAGAGACACAAAATGCATCACTGAACTGTGACATCCTGTTAGGGAGCAGTAAAAGTCCTGGCAGAAGTGTTTCCCAGTAATAAAATCCCCAAGTCTGAGGTGTTTGTGTCAGGAGCGCAAGCTGGCTTGGTCCCTCCTCCTCTCCCCTTCACAAAATGTTGCCAACACAGACAGCATCATTTTGCTTCTGGTGATTTCTCTCAAGAATTAATATCCACCCCTCCTCACAGGTGCCTGCTGCTCCTTTTTATAAACCCAGAGTTCTGCATCAAGGTTTTAATGCCATAAAAACAATGCATCATTAGAAACAGATTTGCTTAGAAGACCAAACGCCACATTTTTGTTTTCCAAGGGCCGTTATTTACATTTTATTCTTTGGAATACAAACAATTTCAGTACTGAAAACATACAGGGTCTGCTAAACATCTGTACTCACAATGAAGCAGTGCCCACTAACATTGCCCATACCTTTTCCCAACTTCTTTTTAAATTTATAGCAAAACATATTTCCAGAATCATTCCATGAATAGCTTCATAAACCCAACAGTCTTAATCTGAGCGGATCCAACTGCTTTGCTCCAAATGCTACACCCACTAATGGCTCAAGCAAGGCAGGTGACACGAGTCACCAAGTTTGCTCTCCAGTAAAAAAAGAAGCATGTTAATAAAAAGGACTCCATGATGAAACAGAATTCCTGAGGCTGCTGCAGAACGTGAGGCCAACCCTGTGCTCTATTTTGGAGCAACCCCTCACCTGTGCAGCATTCCAGAGCCAAGCTGCCAGCCCGATGGGTGTCCAAGGGCCAGCCCCATCAAGCAGGGATACTTGGCTGCACTGAGAACCACACTCCACTGTGTGCTCCAGATGGTGGAAAGATGGAGATCTGGTTCAGGTCTATTCAGATAGCTAGACTCATTGATCTTCACACCTTCATTAATTTGGTTCTAAATGAACATTAAATGTCAGCCCCATGTGTGAAGAAGGCAGTAACTCAAGACACTTACGTTCTTCTGAAGTACCGCTCTTTATTTCGCCTGGGCCCAGTGATGAACTGTGATGTAATCTGATTAGAGGCCAGCAGGATTCAACGAGGGAAAGGGATAATACACTTACAGCAAATGGCTTGGAATGCCAAGTGCAACTCCACCGCACGCTCCGCAGAACATGCACTGCTTATTTTGAACTGACAACTTCTACAGAGGCTGTAAAAAGACCTACAAGTTCTCTCTCCTCTTTGTGTTGAGCTATTGGCCTTGCAAACACCTTTGGCCCCAGAAGCCAAAAGCCCCTTAACTCAGGTCTCCCAACCACCTGCTGCTGATCCCAATCCAGCACGGATTTCAGCTACCACCAAATGGCTGCTGCCTCCAAAGCAAAATCAAACACTACCAGGACAAGCAGGTGCAAAAAGCAGAAGAAAAGTTTATTTTTAAATCCAAGTCAGCAGATCTAACTGAAACCCCACAGCAAGCAGATCTGCAGAATAAGGCAGTGCTATTTTTATATGCTGTGACTTCTTCCAACAGAGCACACTTCCTTAGTGAATGGAGGGAAAGATCATGGAGGGACAAAGGGAGGTAAAAATCATTCAAATCACCACAAGAAATTATCAGATCAAGAAATTTTAGAGAAAGTCTGTTATTTATCAGTTGGTTATACAGAGATTCAGCAGCAGCAGCACATCAAAAGACTCAATGCACACCTAAGCACTGTGTGCAGCATTTCAGTCCCTGGGCACAAGGGGAACCTCTGCCTCTGCCCCAGGTATTCAGGGATGTGGTTCTCTCTTACTGGGGTAAACTTGGGCCTTTACTTAGCGTTAACAATCTCTCACTGCAACTGGCACATACAGGGTGGTAGTGGTGGTAATGCTTCAAAAGGCAATACATGTATCTTCTTTCTGGTACTTTCTCAATGCAGCTGCTCTGTGTGCTTCAAAGATCATTTAAAAATTGTCTCAAATACGTCCTGAAATACCCATGGCTCAACTTCATTGCAACTGGTTTACTCAGTGCAGCTCCAAACTCATTTCAGCATGGCTTGGTGGAGGTCATCTTAGAAGAAGATATTAAAAACACACTGACTTTGCAGACTTCTACTCTAAACCCCATGAGACTCATCAGCAGACACATGAAGAACCTGTGCACCTTTTTAATCGAGTGGCAGATAATGAAAGGGTAGCAATAATCCATGGCACTAGTGTTTACAGTTACCTGAATTGCCTCAAAGCTCATACTGCCTGCTGCTATATATGAAGACAGTTATGCTGTTTATTGGGTAAGATCTCAAATAGTTAACCAGTTTTGTCCCCAGGGATAAGTTTTTGGGTTTGTGTTTGTTTTTTTTTTATTTGGCTGCACTCCACTAATTTTCAATGTCAGCTTCCTCAGCCTTACTGAAATATAATGAATTTTCACTAAAGCAAAGGAGAATGTCACCGCATGAGCTTGACACCAGCTGGCTGCTTGAGCCTGCAGTACAAAGGAATTTGATATACAACAGTGAACTTGGCTAAAAAAAAAAGATATATTCCACCTGTTACAGAAAGTGAAATGAGGACAGCCATCTTCACATAGCGGAACCAAAGATCTTTGTGCTTTTGGCCACAAGCTCAATAAGCACACGCTCTGAAAAGCACAGTAAACTCTGAGCTCATACTTTTGAATTTAGAAAAGGTATGGACATTTTCTCCTTTACTTCTAACCAGCAAGTGAAGTTCACACTAGGTTGCATGCAGATCAGGTGAGACAGCTTACAACCACAGGGCTGTGCTCACCAGATCTTTGGCTGCCTCTAATGCAGAGATTCACATGTTCTGCAGGCAAACTCCTGTTTATCCCACAAATCCTTTTGAACAATCTATGCTGTCAGCCTGCATTTAAAGTGTGCCTGCTTAAACCATGAAGATTGCAGCAGGAGAAAAGCTTCAATTCTTTGATTTACAAGAAGAAAAAAGCCCATCTTATAGCAAAGATCAAACAAAGCCGCCTTGGTGTGCAGCGCTACAAGCACAGCGTACAGCACAGCACTTGGCAGCACTGACGGGACGGGCACGCCAACACCAAGGACGTGCTTATCTCTTTCTGCGAGGTCAGAGCAACTGCATTTCTTCTTCCAAACAAGCTCTGTTGAACTGCAGCAAACACATCTCAACCACTGAAACAGCAGATGAACCTAATTTGGCTGTACTTGCCTGCTGTGACCTGCACACATGCAATTGCACACCAGGTCTGTAAGACCTGGGCAAGAAGGCCAGTTTTGAAGTATCACTTGATCACTCCTTAGTAAGAACAACAGCAAGAAGATTCACAAAACCAGGTTTTTAATCAATGATAAAGATTAGAATTCAAAAGGCAGAAGGAAAACAAAGATTAATTAAGAACAGGGCTTTGCAAATCCTGAAATCTAAACCCTGAAAGGGAGCAGAAGCCATCCTTCTCCACCATTTTAAGCTCTTCTCTCATCGCAGCACAGAGCACCTTTAGTTCCTCCTCCTATTGAACAGCCCTCAGCAGATGAGCAGGAGGGGATTCACACCTTACAGTCCAACCAGGACAAACCTTCAGAGCACTATCACTGTTCTAGCCAAGTCCTGCTCATCTTACAGTCCTTAATCAACAAACCATCTGGGGCTGGGCAGCTTTAAATAAGGCTGCAATCCATATTTAGAGCACTGCTCAGACTTCCGTAGCAGCACCATGAAAGCCCATGTTAATACCCTTCTTAGGGGATGTCCCTCCTTCCACAGTAGGGAAGTTGATGCACCTGGACTGCTCCCCTGCAAATACTGGTTAACACATTTGGTTTTTAGTCCTTCCTTTCAGGGCCAGCTTTGATGAGGTTGCTGGGGGTCTGTTCAGTCCAGCTTTCAGTGTCTCTAGGGGTGGACATTCCTGGACTCCTCTTCCAGTTGCTCATTAGTGCCACTATGAAAATTGTTTTCCTTACCTAAAATCTGGAGTCTATTGTCCCAGCAGTTCAAACCCAGAGTTTTCCAAGCACCTCTGGCACTGCTTTGTTAACATAACACAGTAAATATATGTGGAAAGTGTTTGTTTTATGCAAGTAAAAGCTTTGATGCAAAAGGAATTAAAACATCCACCACATGTACACAAACCAGCATTTTCACAACTCAATCTGGGAAATTTTGCGGTATTTTAAAAATTACACAAAACCAATGAAGGAGCTCCTACAAAAAGGAGCCAGCCCAGCCACTGACTTGCTGCATTTCCTCAGATTTCTCAAAAAAAATTAATTCACACTACTTTACAATGAAGTTGATTTTAGCAAAGAAACATTCATCTGGTCATTTGACAACTCTGGTAATGCAGGAAATCCATCTAAACCTTACAGCTCCTCACACGCTCTGATGCTCCCTTATTCTTCTAACAGACCTCATCAACCTGCACCTACAGTACACAGTTGGCTGTGACCTACTGCTATTAATTTATCCATTAATGACAAAATAAAGTGTCAAAGTCGGATGGAGGATTTCTGACCTAGGCTTTAACCACTGTAATGTGCAGGACTAGCATACAAATTAGAAGTTCAGAAAGGGCACTTCCTATTTAGCATTATAATAACTACTCATCCCCAGAGACCACTTTGATTTAGTACCATGTAACCCACATTCCAACATTCACAGCTCTTCTCCCAAAGACAGTCAACTTGAGGACAGGTTGCTCAGAAATTACACACACAAATGTGCACAGTCACAGAGAGACTGAGGAAACCCACTTTTGTATTACTGTGTTGGACATCCTGAGGAAGAAAAGTCTTGAATCACTCATCTCTTGCTATTTGGTCTCAAATTCAGTTTGTAACATGAAGAGCCAACAGAGATGACAAGATTTTACTTTGCTAACTGAAGTGAGCGCCTTTGGAAGCTGTCATTCTTGGGCTCTAGTCCCAAATCCCCAAGCCTAAGCTTGACTCAAATCCACCTGCTGCTCACCAGCATGGTCAGCTCTGTCCTAGACTGAAAGGCTGAAACCTCGCAAAACAGTGAAAAATACGCACTGTAGAATAAGGATGCAGCTGCTCTGAAAAGGTGTGGAGTAAAGAGGGAGTTACTGAACAGCCCACTTTCCCTTGATGGGCAGCAATGCTTTAAGGCACTGATCCATGAGCTGTGTTTTTTGAGACAATGGTGTACAACCTACCAAAAGTGCACAGGTGGTGCAAAGCCCAGGATGCAACACAACTGTGACAAAATTGTGGCAACCAAATGCCACACAGAGCAAAGCACCTTCCCACCATGTACCCAGCAACGAGTGACCCCCATGTGAGCTGCTCAATAACACTCATGTGCCTGTATTTAACATCTGCACTGAGAAGTAATTTACGGTTTTATTTAAGGAGAGCTTCCCAAAGAGGACAAAGGTGCCTCAAATTGTTTTCCCCAGAGTAAAGTGCATCTGCACACAGTTCTTGAGGAGCAGCTAACATGTGGGTGTTTAATAACACAATGCTGTTCTCATTTCTTGCCAGTCCCCTGGGCATTTCAGGGTTAACAGGCCAAAACTTTTGCAAATTTTATGCTGCAGTTAAAAAGAAAAACACACACACTTTTCACATCATTTATAGACTAGACACAACTTGTTCCAGAAAGAATCAATCTGTTTCTCCCACTTATACAACTACCAACCAACCAACTTAACCACATTGAACAGCCAAACACTTGTACTGGTAACTAGTTTTGTTACCACAACATGCCAAATTGAAAACAAACCTTAATAATGTGACACAAGCAAGATTTAAAATATATATATTTTTAATGTGCTCGTTTTTCATGTGGTCAACTTCTGTAGTTACGCTCTGGCAAGCATGACATATCATCAGTCTTAATAGACTTCCAGTGCAACAGCAGTTTCTGATTTATTTCTCCCCATTCCACATCCTCTTCAGAGTCCATTTCTATTTCAAGCATCAGTACCCAATGCCTGCAACATCTGCAGGTTGCCAAGCCAGTTTAGGTATAGAAAAATGGATACAAACTACTTGCCAACAGAAGACAATACACCCTGCGCTGCAAACTGGATAGCTTGTGCTTTTTCCATCTCTCTATAAATAGCGCAATGCCAACTGCTAATTAAAACAGACAGGTTCAGATGGTGTAAAAGCTGTAATCACAATATGACATGTGTAAGTCTCTTAAATATGCATTAAAAAATGAGGCTAAAAAGCCCTCCAACCCAAACCCTGTAAATGGATAAGCACTCTCAGCTTTTTACACTGCATTAAGGAGAACACAGGGTGGCTGAGAGACTTCCCTGAGCATAAGGCACAAGAAACGCACGAAGAAGCACAGAAAACACAGACTGTGAGATCTGTTGTTACACGATGCTGCTAAAGCCATGCTCTCCTCAGGCTCCCGATGAGCCCTTCGGCTGCCGGAGGATCTGCCCTGACGTCAGCGACAGCAGCTGCAATGCAGCACTCGCATCGGCGACGACTATCGCTGAATTCCTCTTCCACAGCAGCAGCACTGCCACTCAGCCTCAGCGAACTCAAGGGCACGCCTTCGACAGAAATAATTGCCACATTCAATCTGTCCAGCTGCAATCCATTTCAGATACAACAGCATGCAATGCATTCTAGCCTAGATTTTTGTAACAGTTAGTTTAAAGTAGGTAAAATAAATGATTCAATTAAAAAGACAACCCTCAAAGAACTGGTTTTTGGTATGGGAGTAAGGATGGTATAATTGGGTCTTGATGTAAGCAGTGTTTCTGTGGTTAAGAAAAAAAATTGGTCCAAAGAAAGTAGTTAGTCTCATTAATCTGCCATTCCCAACAGGATCAAAAGGCCATGAAAGGTAAGGCTTGCAGGGCAGACTATAATAAAATAAGAAAAAGGTATCTTAGTTGGCAACTCAGGATGAACCAGCAATACACATGGGACACGCATTATTTTCCTATACAGAAGATGTGGCAAAAACCCTACTGCAGCAGAGGTGGGAAGCACTAAAAAATCCTGTGTGAGACTCCGAAATTGTAAACATTAACAAGAACAGAATCCCACTGAAGGAGCTACTAACAAAGCTCTATACCAGGTTTGCTAAAATGTAGGTGAGGTAGGGGCAGATGTAGGCATGAAACAATTTAAAAATGTATTGAGGTCCAACGAGAGAAATGGCAAGTTATCTGCTGTGAGATCAAAATTAAACCTAACACTATTTTACAGCATTTAAGAATGTGACTGAAGACTAAAAATATATAAATCAGCATCAACAATTACCCATCTAATGACTGCTACTCTTTCTAGAGGCAAGTCTTGCAAGTCAAGTCAGCAGCCATGATGGGCAGGAGGAGGGAGAGAATCCCCATGGGCATTTTTTTCTAGAAGTGACCAAACATGAGAAGACTCCACTGTAAACCTAAAGTTCATACAAAACGAGGTATGACACAGCCTCCTTTAAATTTTGACTGCCATTTGCTAAAGGAAGAAAGAGTGACGTCAAAAGAAATCAGCTTGCAGAAAAAGGTGAGGAGAGTTTTTAGCAGAAGCTCTTTTCCAAGAGGGAACCACCTTCCTTCAGCTTGACCCCTGTGTGAAGTCACCTCCAGGGAGTACCAGGGACAGGGTGCTCCTCATTCGATTGTAGCTGCTGATGACTAAAATGCATCTTTGCTTCAAGGTGTTGTTAGCAGAGTTGCACTGGACACATTTCAAACAACTTCGGTGCGGTCAGACCTTGTCAGTGTAAAAGACCAACCTATCTCTAACCTGGAGAAGTCAAAGTGGGGGTACCTCAAATGCTTGGGGCAGGGTGAACACCTACCTCAGTCATCTCTCTGCCAAGCCACACCTCAAGAACAATGTTCTGACAAGCAGGTAGGTCTCAGAAGTACAACTTGCTCATTTAAAAATATATCCCCCATCAATTTATTCTGCCAGCTGTTAGTAGGGTCAAAGGTCAATCCAAAATCTACAAAAGTCATCAGCCCTCACAAGTGAAGCACCCTTCTTTCTGCAGCCACCTGCACACAAGTGGTTGATGGGCTCAGGATCTCGGCCAGCTTCCTTTGGTTGCCTGGCCAAAGTGATGTGCTGTACTTAGAGCAAGGCTGCCAGGGACAGCCTTAAGCACTCTGCTAACCCAGGCACAAATGTGGTTCTCTGGATCTGCAGCAGGATGCTGTTATCTGTCCTATTTCTTCAGAAGCTTTGGGCCCTTCTGTCTCTGTGTGACTACCATCACTGCCTCCCAACAGCAGTTCTGCAGGCCTGGAAAAGGCCACTATAGTGCATTAAGGATCTCTCCTGAAAGTAAGAACCTGTAGAGATGACAACACCCACCAGAAAGATGGGCATACAGAGAGAAAACAACACAGATATGTCTCCCAAGAACTCATCAGATGTCACAACAGGGTCCATCCTCTCTCAGTTCACAAGATTGCTTCACATGGTTGTTGGCCAACAAAGTACCATAGAATCACAGAATCTTAAGTTGGAAAAGACCTGTAAGGTCATCAAGTCCAATCTCTGACTAATCACTGCCATGTCAACTAAACCACAATACTAAGTATCATGTCCAATCATTTCCTGAACTCCTCCAGGGATGATGACTCCATAACTTCCCTGGGCAGCCTGTTTTGATGCTTAACCACCTTTTCAGTGAAGAAATTCTTCCTGATGTCCAACCTGAACTTACCCTGGTGCAGCTTGAGGCCATTTCCCCTGATTGTGTCACTAGTTGCCTGGGAGAAGAGGCCGACTCCCACCTGGCTACAACCTCCTTTCAGGTAGTTGTAGAGGGCAATACGGTCACCCCTGAGTCTCCTCCAGGCTAATCATCCCCTACTCCCTCAGCTGCTCCTCATGTGACCTACTCTCTAGACCCTTCCCCCTCTCTGATGCCCTTATCTGGACCTGCTCCAGCACCTCAATGTCCTTGTAGTGAGGGGCCCAAAACTGAGCACAGGATTTGAGGTGCAGCCTCACCAATGCCGAGTACAGGGGAATAATCACTTCTCTGCTCCTGCTGGCCACACTCTTTTTGATATAAGCCAGGATGTCACTGGCCTTCTTGGCCACCTGGGCACACTGCTGGCTCATGTTCAGCTGCTGTTGACCAGCGCCCCCAGGTCCTTTTCCACTAGGCCACTTTCCAGCCACTGTTCCCCCATCTGCAGTGATACATGGGGTTGCTGTGACGCAAAGGCAGGTACCGGCACTTGGCCTTGTTGAACCTCACACCACTGGCCTTGGCCCATCGATCTAGCCTGTCCAGATCCCTCTACAACAACTTGGCAGCCAACAGGAAACATGTTGTTCTGGCACCGTACTCTCTCTGGCCCATTCTAAAAGTAAGGAAATGGTCAAGCTCAAAATGTGCCAGCGGTCTATCAATTTAGTACAGCAAACACTTCCGAAAGGAAAAACTTTCAGGCTTAAGTCACATAGTCTTTAACTCAGCCTCTCAAATAGACTAATTCATTTATAGCAGGATACACTTCCTGCCATAAAGCATCCATATGCAGGAAATATTACAATCTTCCTTCAAAGTCTATATTTAAATTGGAGTGATAACGCACTGCTGGTATCGCTGCTGATACTCACTGCACATCAGCGACTTTTTAAGTGACCTCGAGGTTTAGATGCTTTAGTATGGCCTTCTGTTATTTTAACTTCAAGTTTTCCTCAACCACCATCCAAATGCTCCTTCAGGAGAGCTGCCAAGACAGACACCACCTGTCCTGGTGACTCACAACCATGAATTGGATGCAATCTAAGGCGCGTGAATCACTGAGAAGAGCTAGTCCAGCATTTTGATAGAAAAGTGTATCACCTTCATCAGCCAGGAAAGCTCTTTTACAGCAGAGTGTGGGAAGATCCACCAGGCAAAGAGCCAGGTCCTCTCTCTACAAAACCTTTCTGACAATTCCTTCAATGACTGCAGGGACAACCACAGGGACAGTAATGATAGTTCTGTCCAAGTGACACAGTTCCCTTGCTCACCCCCATGGACAAGTTAACTCCAGAAAGAAATAGCCTGTTCTTTCTCAGCCAATGCAGTGAACCTAGAGACATCTACAGCCTTTTAGGAAAAACCAGGAAAGCTTTGCCTCCTATCAGATATTCTTGGCCCAATGAACAACAAAACACTATTAATTTGAAAATACTAAACCTGCTTGGCTGTGGGAATAAAACTGAGCTCCAGTTTTACTCCTGGAATTCTCTGTGATGAACAAGAATGAACTCCCCAAATACTGATGATTAAAAATTTAGGATAATTTGGTTCTCCACAGAGCACCAGTGCCACACTGGTGGTGTTTTGGGGAAGTTTGTGCAAAGCCAACGCAATGTTTTTCAGCATGGCCTCTCTCACCCATCAACACACAGAGGTCTGCAGTGTGAGCCTGAAAGATAAACATGCTGAGTCTCATCTTCAGTACACAGATCTCCAAGGAGTATCTGCTCAATTTCCCCCAGTAACTTCAGACATAATGCACAGGGGGGGAAGGCAACACTATTGCTATTCCTATGACTATGACCTTTACATGTTTAACTAGCAATCTATTCCTTGCAGTCAAGATAAAGCAGCAGGTGATCAGCTTCACTATGAGTCACTACGCTCCTGTAGAGCAGTAATTCAATTAGACACTTCAACAGCCTTCAGTTTTGTTTGGGATCTGCTTACTAGAGCCATAGTCCCCTAGCTACGATTTTGTTTTGCCTCACAAGCTAAGCAGGGTCAGTCCAGGTCAGTGCTGGATTGAAGGGGACGTCTTGCAGAAAATCCCAGATGTTCCAAGAAGTGGGGCTGTTTCCAGAGGAGACACTGTGAACAACAGCTCCGGGAGAACATCTGGAGTTTGTGCCTGGATACAGCCGCCAACTTTCAGTGAGCTACAGGTGAGACCTCCACCTCTTCTACTCACTGATCTCAAGATGCACATATTTCACTTTCTATCCACTATCCACCAGCTAAATTGGACACATCATTCTTCATTTTCTGTTGCAGCTGCTGTGAATATACTCTTAAGGAGCTTTCTCACAACTCTAGAAATTACTTCAGTGGTGTCTGTGGTGTGTGAACACCTGACTATCTTCACCTTCTGCCCACCTAATCGATTCCTCAGCTGGTGTCATGGCATGAGGAAATTGCTGGAGCAGTGTGTAGTATCTTCACTGTCTTTCAACCACACTGGATTTCGTAAGTTATACAGGAAAAGATCTGCCCACTCAAACTGCCTTCTTGACAGCCAAGGCTTTTCTGCTCCCCCAGAATTTCTTTTTCCCCAGCAGCTTGATAAGCAGTTCTGAAAAGGAAAAACATACTTCCCTCCTCCCCACAGCTGAGTCAGCAATGGCAAGGGCAAACTCCCCAAGCAGGCATGCACCCTGCTGACCTCTGGACCTCTAAAATTGTTTCACTTTGCCTCAGCACTTGAGTGCTCCAAGCCCAGGCACAGGCACCATGTACTCCAGTTGCACTTGGGCTGGCAGAACCAGCCCTTGATTCCTGCTCATAGCCCAGAGGGTTACCAAAACACAAATAAAAAATATCAGGAACAGTAAATGTTTTTTCCATCAACCCATGGTCAAATATGCTACCAAGAATCAAACTAAGCACAGTATCTCATGTTCTAAGCCTACACCATGAGGCACACGGGTTAAGTTTAAAAATTTACTTTTTGTAAGTTTTAGCTTAAAAATTACCTCTAGTCACCTGCTACTGGCCATTTCATAAGGCTTAGGAATTTGTTACTGGCTGCAAGCTAATAGATAAGTACTTAAGCTCACAAAACATCTGCTCATGGGTTTGGATCCAGAGATCTGGGTTCAAACTCCACTGCTCAGGTCTGTTTATTTGGGTTGCACAGTCGTAACAATTAAGAAAAAACAAAACCTTTCAAAGAGACCAATGAAACATTTTTGTTCTACAGGAGGTAGTTCAATCAAAGCCTGCTATTATTTAATTCTTCCACTTCTTAACCCAAGTGCTCTGTATTATGGAAAGGGTTATTTCTATCTCATACTTACCCTGGCTATATTTATAAGGCCACATTGAAAATTATGTGTTTTATTGATCTAGGATTATACTCACCAAGACTCTTCTCAACACACCACTCTGAGGTTTGCAAGGAAAATATCTGCACCGTAAGCTCCAGCATGTATGCATGTAACTTCATTAACATAAACACTTTCATCCCAGTAAAACTGCATTTTCATTTGGCTTTGCACTGTTATTCACAGAGGTGTCAAAGCAAGGTTACTGCTTAATGGGCCTAGTATTACTCTGACACAGGGAAGCCCTAATGAGAGTTTTGCAACACACCACCGCAAAAGAGCTCCAGGACCAGTTATGGCAGGAAGATTTATGTCTGAAGTATCTGTACCTGTACAAAGGGGAGATGTTTAGTTTTACAGGGATAAAAAAAAACTGTGTCCCTATAACACAAAGTGAATCAAGACAAAAGAAATTAATCTTAGCAAGAAAATAAGCTGGCAAAAAATAAAAACAGATAAAGAGAGAAGTCATGTATCAACCTCATGACTAGAAATCAAGAAAGATGCAATCTGTTTGGCTTACACTTAAACCCAAAATCTCCTATTTCTAAGAAGGCTGTGAACCAAGACTCTTATCTGCCATTGTAATCTTGTACTTTAGTTTGCACAGTAAGAGTAAAGGGGCAGCAGGTAGGCACCACAATCTTTCTGTTTCCACCTCTTCTAAAATCACTTCCAGTGCTTCAACCCCTCAGCCCTCCTACCAGAGAAACCCAGTGAGTCACCATAAGCAACCAAAACTCTCAAATACCTGTGACTTGTGCAGGTTTGGGAAGCTCTTCTATGTACAAGATTTCATCTCCCCAGCAGACAATGGCTAACTCTGGGATGACACGAGTGCCTTCAAAACTTCAACTGGTGAACCACAGAGCTTTCAGCTGAATTTAGATACATCACAGGCTTCACAAGTAGAGGTTTAAGGGGGTAAAAGTCTGAATAAAGCCTATGTTTTACAGCTGGGCTAAGAGAGGTCATAAACCTTTCCTTTTTAAAAGCAATGAAATCTCCACATGGCATCCCACATCCCAGGAGCGTGGGAGCACATACATCCCTGGGGCCTGGCAGTCTGGACTCCCCCCACTGTAACTTGAGGAGCTCCTGTCTTTAGTGGGTAAGACATAAAAAATACAGTCAGCCTGAGAAGAGACACAGGTTGTGCTCGTGTACACTCAGCACAGCGAGATGGTCCTTCCCTCTGAGGAGCACAAGTGATTGACATTTGGTCAATTAGCTCTCTATTAACATGCAGCCAGGGACCTGGTAACAAGAAAATTTCTTTTTCTTCCCAATTTGATAGAAAAGACATTGAAACATGTTTTAATCTGCAACACAGACTGATAAAACCAGCTGCCCAACAAGACAGGCTTAATTCTCCTCGGAGGGCTCAAGAGCAGCTTTACCGTCTGATGGATAAGTCATGTTTACAGCAGATCCTCCGAGCTGCTCAGCCTCCTGGATGAATTTAGAAATCAGACCAGAGGGTAGATTTGCAGAGCAGTAATTAGCAACGGAGATGATGGACAAGCAGTGGAGAAGAATTTAGTCTGTGTCAACATAAGGTCAAGGTCTGGGGGGCTCGTCCGAACTTCTGGGCAGCTCACGGAAGAAAGGCAGGAAAAAATGCACTCCAAACACCCAACTACTCCCCACAGATCAGCTTGAGTAGCCTTAATCAGCTTTGTAACTCTTCTTTCCTTCCCATTTCAGGGCTTTAAATTATTATTTTTTTAATTTATTTTGATTATTTTTTTAAAGTTTAAAAAAAAAGGTATGTCATGGGTATCCCTGACAGGCAGCACAGCCCTGTTGCCACAGTTACTGTCACAGTACAGGGTCAGCTGCAGGCACAGGATTTCCCCACCACTGTATTTCTGCTAATGAGTCAGCAAGTGCTATAACTTAAATAAATGCCACCAGCTTGATCAGGCTTGTTACTATGCAATTGCACCTCGGAGCAGAGCAGATGGAAAAGCTCCTGTTCCACCAGCTGGATTTAACCCTACTACCCTCTAAAGCCACTTCCAGAAAAAGTCAACATGGGTAACTGCAGGCACCATTACCACAGAGCTCAGCATCACTGTTTCCACCCTGGATGAACTGTATCAGCATTGAAACTAAACAAGAGATAATTAGAAAAAGTTAGAAAGATATGAGCTCAAAAACAAAACTCAGGTCAGAGAAAGGCCAGGAATCAGCAGGCAGTACAGCTTATTGTGGGTTCTCCTAATCCAAAACTGAGCCACAGCACCAAAACTCTCAGTGTAAAGAGAGTAGAGAACATGTCAAACAAGTGTCTGTAGGGAGGGCTGGCTTATTTGTGCTTCTATCCGTTCCCAGACACTAAGCATCTTCTTTTTTTCAAGTCAAGAACCTGTTACTGGCATTCCAGCTACTGACAAAAAGCAGTACCAATAGTGTCAATACCAACACATACTCCTCCAGTTACTGCTAACATGGTCCTGCTCCAGGAATTAGATTTGTGAACCCAAGTCCTAGAGTGCAATCACTGCACACTCAAGAGCACAGAAACTAGCAAAAAGATTCATTTATCTTATATAAGTAAAGTAGTCATATTCCTTAGAACTGAATATGTAAAATAACACCAGCAGATTCACAAAAGAGTTAACTGGAGTCACAGAACAACTAAGAGGTGAACAGGTTTTCTTGCCAGGAGTATTATTGTCTTTCTTAAAAATGGCAAGTATGTATTAACTCAGGAAGTAAAAAGTAGTTCAAGAAGAGAAGTAATGCCACAAGTAAAAGGAGGCCAGAACCAGCTCTTTCCAACTTCCAACCTTCCTCTGCCCTCTCTCTTATTTTCCAAGGCATTTCCCAGCCCTATCTGGTGCCTGGTCGAGACAAGCTACTGCAAGTCTGACCCAGCAGACAGTCTGTGTACTGCTCCCATTTAATGAAGGCAAAGCAATTCCTGGGGAAAAAAAAAAAATCAGGGCTAAGAATAAATCCCAGTAGCCAGAGTAAGTACAGGAATTAAGTACAAGGCACATAAGAAGATTTATTAGGTCTCATACTGTAACAGTGAATCATAATGATGCCCTGTTTGATACCCACATATGTCTTTAAGTCAGTGATAGTAGTTCACTTGGCACAGTAACATCCCATGAAGGGTTCCACCCACGGTGGGTTACCTCTAGCCCTTCTTAATTTACTTGCATTAATCCAAAACCTGGCTATTTTAGTGGAAATAGATGGAGTAGTCCCACTGTGTCTCCAGGTTGGGGAGCACACAGCATACAAGCAATATGCCAGGCTGGGACTGCCCCACTATGTCCGGCAGGTTCAGGCTACACATTACACATAGGAGCGAGTCAGTGATCACAGGAACCTAACAGCAGGCAATGGCATCTCCAAGAACTCATTTTTATTTGGAACCTGTGATCCAAACCCCGAAAAACCAAGGCAAGCATTACAGAAATGGCTGCTGATGTCATTGTTAGAGCCAGCCTGCAAACCCTGCTGACAAGGTGTGTTGGAAGGGAAGATGGGCTGTTCCAGGCAGTCCCATTTGCAGGTGTGCCAAAAGGGCCAGCATCGAAGCCTTCAGAGCACAAAGCCACTGATGGTAGGTCTGTTTCTTCCTCCTGTTTTCCACACAAAATTACATCTGCCATTACAACCACACTGCTGTGCATGACAGGGTCACCATCTCTCCTCTTGAGGCTATAGATTTGCATATCTTACACCACAGAGCACCTATGAGCTCTGGTGCAAGGTATGTTCAGTGTTGAGGACAGTAACCTTCTAGGGAAGACCCATAACCATCATCCCAGTCCTTTTCTTGTACAACCTGGCTTTCAAAACTAAATACAGGCAGTAACACAAGATCATTTCCTGTGTTCCACAAGCCTCTATACTGCACTTGTTTGAAGAAACACCACCACTTCATCTGATCTAAAGTGATATCCACACCTTCAGTTCACAAGCAGACACTTCCACTTAACACTAACTTTGGTGGTGGCTTCTCTGCCTGGAGCATGTCTCTGGTGTGAAAAGGATGGTAAACCAGGTGAAGTAATATTCAGTCACAAGCAGTGTGTTCCCAGTTAAACTACAAAGGACAGCTGAAGGGCCCTGCAGCCACAGTTCCTCTCTTAAATCACTAATTTTCTAATAAATCATCAACATGAATAAAACAAAAGATAGTGAAGTCATGATTGTCCTGCCCATCCAAACACATCTTGTATTTGCTGGTCCTGCATCCCAATTATGGGAGCTTCCCTGGGATCACTGGGGAAACAAATAGATGGAAATGTTAGTTCCAAGGTCTACACATCTTTTCCATGATGAAAAGGGTCCCTCTAGGTATGGTGCAGACATGAACTACAGGAGGTGAGGAACATCCTGACCAATACCCAGGGATCTGTTCACATTCACTGCATGTTCCTTAGTACATCTGCCTACAGTATCCTTTTTCACAACAGGTCCTTCTATTTGTACAAACCTCACTCAGCCTTCGTTTGCTGAGGACAAACAAACTGAACAGAACCCCACAGTGCTCCCAACCAGCTACAGCACAGCTCTGACTTTATTTCTCCTGTTGTACAAGACACTTAAGGTGACCAGCTTGTGAGCACTCTAGGAAAACAGGGATGTCCTCTGGCATGCCACGCAGGCTGCAGGTCTTGGAGGGACCATTTCTGCTAGAAACCTCCTGACGCCAAACAGGGAAAAGTCGTACAGTGAGGAGCTGGAAGGCAGCAAGAGGGTTTTGCAACAGCCCTGAGCCCAGAACCACAGAGAGTGGCTCTGCTGTGCATTCAGGATTATTGATTATCCTCTCCTAATCCCATGATTGAGTGCCCAAGGCAAAAGAAAAAAAGATTTCATATTATATACAGATAGCTAGCTATTTAAAATCATTAACAGAGATTTGTATCTCTGAGCTAGTCTTCTGTTCTCGGGGGAAACCAGACAGCTGCATAGTAAGAGACTGAAAGCCACAAAAAAATGAAGACATGAGCTTCAATAAATCATTAAGCTAAAGCTTGTAATGTTTATCTGCAATGTCATGTCCTCACAATCTACAAAAAAAGATGCATAACTTTTTAGTTTTGTCTTATGGACTATTAAACTGTCATGTAACTCTATTACTACTAATTATTGAAACTTCTTTTAGAGAAAAAAGCACTGAACATCAGGGACTGCAGTTTCTTGTCATAGAAGGGATGGATACTTGAATGCCAATCCATATTGAGCAAAAGGAACTGGAGAAAAAATCTGTGGAAATAAAGCTTTGAACATGAGGCTGTTCACCTTCTGCTGATGTTCTGGCAGCTACATGTGCCCAAAACTTCACTAACAAGGCAGCCCTATGTGATAATTTTTAACAGCTCTGCTCCATCTTCCCTCATTTAATTCTCCTTCCAGTCCACCCCATCTCTACATTTCCAAGTACATTAAACATACAACAAGGCAAAGGCAGCATCAGAGCCCGTTCGAGGCCTCCCAGCAATGCTGGAAAATCCTGAGTGCCGCGGCACTCCTGCCCAGGCGAGGCAGTAAAGGAGGGGGGAAAGGCAGAAGGGTTGGACAAGGCAGACCCACTCCAAGAGCAGAAGCTCCCAGGGTCAGCAGTCACTTTGCTACACCTTTCCTTGCAGGCAGCACTGCTCCTCCCCAGCCAGCCTTACTGCCCTTTCTGAGCAGCCCCAGAACAGCCTGGGAGATGGGAAGCGCCAGGGCTGGGCACTGCTCCGCAGGTACAAGGGTGGAGGAGGGACAGGACGGCCCTGCAGACATCCTGCCGGGACAGCCACCCCTGGCAGGGACCAGTGAGGGCAAATGCCAACAGCTGTGCCCCCGATGCTCCCCGGGAGGCTGGGGCAGGTGCACAGGGAGCTGCCACCCCAGGAGATGTGTGGCCACGTTCCCAGGACTCAGCAGTGACCAAGAGAAGGGGCTGCCAGTGCTGCATCAAGAGCGAAGTGTCTGCACCACCACTCTGCTGCGAGCTCAGCTCTTCCCACGCCGAGTAGTTCCATAAACACTGCTGACATTTTCCAGCCTTGCACTGTAACAATCTACGGACAAAGACCCTTCACCTCCTCCTCTGAACTTATACTAAGCCACACCAGCAAAGCGGAAGGAGAAATCAACCTCACAGATATTTTAGGGATCCAAATAATTATTTAAAACCTTGGGTTTTATAAAAATAGAGCAGGAAAGCTTTGTGCTCCTTCAGGCCTGACATCCAAAAGCATTTGTTTGCTTTACAGACCAAGACTGGCTCTATCCAATTTAGACCTAATCTGTTAATCTAGAAACAAAAGCAAAAAATAACTGAAATTATGACTAAGGGGGATTTCAAGAAGCCTACACTTTGCTGTATTTTTCAGAGGTATTATAAATAGAGTCTTACATTTATTCTACTGTATTTCCTGCTGGCACAAGTGCAAAATTCAAAGTTGCTGTGCTGCTTTGTCTGCTGCTGCTGCTGTACAGTGTAACCACGTGTTCAATCCAGTCTGGGAGGGCTGCTCCTTAAAAGCTAATTTGAAGCATAATTTCCAAAATCCTGACCGTATGAATCTGTGAGCAAATCTCTCTATTGTTCTATGCAAACCCTCAAAAAATTACTGCTATGCTCAAGTCCTTGAAGTCCACCAAATTAACAAGCTCTAGCCCACATGACTAAGGTTCACAGAAGTTCAACTCCAGCTTATGTAAGAGAAAGAACTGGTGTGTTTGCCTTTAAAAAAATGCACCAAGACAAATACTGGGGTCAGCAAATATGCTGTGCAATATTTAACAAGAAAAAGCTGTGACCTTAACAGGATTTGCAGCCTAAAACTGCTCCTGAAGGCAACAAACATGACATGATCATTGTGACAGCTGTGACAAATTAGGTTTCATTTGCCTGAGAGCCAGCCATGTTCATTTAACTGCAATTACTGGCACATCATGATCCCCAAGCCGGGGAAGGAACCCAGCCATCCAGCCAGCCAGAGAAACAAAAGCATCCTCTACAGAACAACCTGTTTAAATGCTTCTTCTGTAACAAAACCAAGTCTTCAAAAACAAACACTTGTTAACATGCACCAGAGTAGCTTCCTCAGGTGGTCCCTGAGCTTTTTTCCAACCTGTGGAACAAAAAAATCTGGATCAGATGTTTTTAATTCTGCATCCCTTTCCTGCATGCCTGACTGTCAAATGCAGTGCTTGCAGGAGAATGTGCTGTTTGGAGATGTTTAGTCTGTCTGGTCCAATACAGGAGATTACAGGAGATTTGAAAACTGTTTCATCCAGGCTGAAATAGTATTCTGAAAAACTAAACATATAATTACATCTTTTTTTTTCATAACTTGTCTTTACGCCCAAGAACATATCTGGACTTTGTGATCTTTCAGAGCAAAATCCTGCACACATACCTACAATTTTCTAAGAACCCTTTCCTTATCTGGTTATACCTCAGCCCCACCAAAGAAGGAAGCTTCAGTACATTATACATTCACCATTTCAACCTATTTAGTTGGTAAGTTAATTTAAAAGGGAAAAAAAGCACCTCTGGGATGTGACCATCAGCTTCCTTGAAAATTTTTAGATAACAGATCCACCAGTAAGTCTAATCCTTTTAGTCACACCCCAAAACATCACTCATTTTTCTTTGAGACAACATTTATTTATTCCCAAGCAGGACTTTACAAGCCTATGCATTCTGTAGGCAGGAATGCAGGAGCCCTGGTCAGTCCGTCTGTCCCTTTGCTGCTGAGGCACCAGCTGCCAGCAGTAACAGGTGTTTCCTGGTTTTCTTCTCAAGAGAAAGTTCCAGGCACTATCTCCAGTGGAATGCAAAAAACCAGCGTGACACACAGAGCCCAACACAGAGCTGCATTCCTCTCCGAGCACGCAGGCAAGACACTCACCGCAGCACCACTATCTCGGATGCTTTCCTGGGGAGTGAGCTGCATTGGGGGACATGCTCTCAAAACATTCAACCAAATCACTGGATGATCACTTTCTTTTTCTAGAAAAATCTTGTTTATCAACAGCTGCGGAGCACAGCACATTGGTGCAGTACATCAATTAACAGGACAGGGCCAGCTCTTAGTTCACCAAGGCTGAAGGCTCTGCCCTGGCAGTAGTTAACTTCTATTCAATGTTTCTATGCAGGGAAAAAGGTCTTCAAAACTTATTTTCAATAACATCTTTTATTTATTTTCAAACTCCTCAGTGTGCCAAAATAGCTCAAATTTCTGAGAATAAGATACGGAGGAGAAAAATGAAAACAGCAGAATTAAGAAAAACAAGTGGCAAAGATGAGGAAAAACATGGAGATGGATTTGGGATAAAAACTGCAAAATAACCTCTGACCAAAGCAAACAGCCATGCAATGTGCCACCAGCATCTTCTAAGAAGTACTTAGCAGCGAGGCATCACACAAATTTCAAATTAGATCAAGTTTGCCTCTGATCTTCAAAGGCTCATAAATGATTAACCTTTACTCACTATGTGTAGCCCTGAATATTTACAGTGAATTATGTCCAATGTGGGCTTAAGTAAGTGTAAGATTCCATCTTAAATCACTCCTACATGGAGTCTTTCTCATCCTGTCATACACTGCACTTTTAAACAGCAGTCTTCTCATGATGGAGACAGACAACAGCATTTAATATACTCCAAATGGGAATGTGATACAAGCAATAAAGCAGCTGCCCAAAATCTAGTAATTTTGCTCATGTTTATCATGTACAGTTATGTTTACACTCATAAACACAGCCTTTGAAAAGGTTATTTCCCCCCTCCTCTGCAAACAGAAAAGGTTAACTTCATCATCTGCTGCACACACATCAAATGATCCTGCAAAGGAAGGAGCTGCAAAGACTGCAGCCCCATGTGCCTCTGCACTGAAGGACCTCACAGGCTATCCCAGCAAAATGCCCAGAAAACCATTCTGAAGTTATACTCACCTCAAATTCCTCTGCCACAGCCTGCTTCTTTAGTAGTCTCATTGTTACAACAAGCCTCTGAGGGATGGGTTTATAGACAAGTCCTTAGATCAGTAAATTCAGAGGTAAAACCCACCTTATTTAGTGTAGTCGTTAAAAATAAGTGACAGGAAAGTTCCACCCTCTGCCTGCTTTCAGTTTAACTTTACTGACACAGTTAAATCACAAAAATTTACTTTTTCAATCGTGTTTGCTGTACTGCTGAGAGCTGACTCAGCTCAGCTTTACTCTAATTCCTTGAATTATTTATAATTTTTAATTATAGCACAGGGACATCAGCACTGTAACAGTAAATACAGTAGCACTCAGAAGCTCAACTGCTGCCTGTGAGGTGTGTCAGACAAAGTTCAGAATAACCATTTCATCCACTGGCAGGCAAGACGCTCAAAATGTAAGAGGTCATTTCAGCAAAGCCGAGAGATGCGGCAGCCACAGCTCCTTTGACAGTTGCCTGGCAACACCCTGTTATCTTTTATTCACTTATATTATTTTTAATACACTTCTACTTATCCGCAGGTCTCACACAGGGTTCACTCCAAAGTGAGCTTGGCATTTTCTGTCATTGGGAGGGGCTGTCTGTTTATTTACTACAGCTCTTTTGGAAACAACTGAGTTCTACCGAAAACAGCATAAAAGACAAGAGCTTTCCAAGAGCAGATTTTGGAATGGGCTGTCTGCTCCTTCCAGCCTCAGTTCTGCATCACAAGGTGCACTTTGGCAGGCTGTTTCTCAACAAGTACCTCTCACAACTGCTACCTTTTGTCAGCATCCAGCCAGCCACTCAGTGCATTTCATGAACAGACTCTACTAGCTAAAAATACCAGTTGTAGGGAAGCTTCTGCAACATTAAAAGCATTTTTATTCTTAAATAACATTCAAATTTATTCCCTTGTCAATAAAAACAGGGCAAACTTAAAATTCAAGAGGATCTTGATTTGCCACTAGGTTTTCCAAATGAAAGAAAAAAATGTTCAATTATTTATTTCTGGAGAGAGAAATCTCCCCCCGTCCTACTTCCGCACTTAAGGAAAACATAACCAGTGTCCACACAGAAAATACCCTAAAGCCCTTTGGGCATGTTCTGAAGAAGCTATTTAGAGTAAGGAACATGGGCATTCTCTATCCTTCTATTTATAATGAGGCTCCACCATCCCCAGGAGCTAACGCAGAATGAAAATGGGTCACATATCTAATTAGTACTATTGAAGCGTGAAGCCCAAACATCCCTGAAATGTAATAGAGTTCTTTTTTTAATAACTTCAGCTTCATTAGAATATCCCACAGTCACCTATGTCAGATGGTGGAAGCTTAAAAAATAAGGTACCATAAAGCAGGCACATACCTGGCATCACACTGCTTTACTGCTGGGGAAGAGGAGACAGTACTTCCAACAAAATCTGATCTATTAACTCAAAAAATGAAGCAATCAGTCAGTCAGCCTAGCACAGACTGTTCTTTAACCACTTTTTATCATAAAAAAAAAAACCAAACAAAACAACACAATCCTCTTGACTACAAAAAGCACAGATCAATCCACTGTCATGGATATGGATGAAGCACATTCAAGAAGGGCACTTTCTAAAGCAGGCAGGTGGGTAGAAACTGGTGACTTCCCACTCTTTCTCCCAGCAAAGATGCCTGACACTGTCCTGTGCTTTGCCCTTTCCCCAGTGTTTACTGGGAAATTGGTGAAGGCTCCACAGCAAGTGCCCCCCAGCCCTGGACACGGCTCTGCTCCTCATCCCCACCAAGCTTCTACCTGCAGGTACCACACTGTCCAAGGGCCAGACACCACCAGGCACATCAGGCTGTCACAGACAATGTGTTCCAATTACAGGTGTGTGCTGGCAGGGAGCACTGAGGAGCTGCTCCTGCTCGCCGGAGAGCAGGCACAGGGACATTGCACTGGTAGGTGGATGGGAAGGGAGGAGCCGGCAACTTTTCCTCAGTGTGTTCGCAGTCCACATGGCTCAAAGGAGCTGTGTAAGCACCTGCACATCGGGCTGACACGCTCTGCTTTCCCCTCTACTGCTGTAGCCAGCTCTTGCTTTTCACCTTGCAGAGCTTGCTTTGGCTCCAGGTTGGCTCAGTCTCCTGCACGCAGCACCCAAAATTTCACTTGCTTTGTGTAAGACAGATGTGAGGGAAGCGATGGGGCAGCAGCCTGGGGGAGCAGCCAGCAGCTCACACCACCCACCCAAGAAGACATCCAGCGAAGACTTCCACATGCAAACCTGCTCTCATTGTGAACAGGACTCTGCGCTTCACTTCCATCAAAGTCAACAAGCCATAAACGCCACTCACCCGTGAGGGTTTAGAAGTCACTACAGCCTCCTGGGAAAAAAATACTATGAAAAAAATCAGAAGGGGGAATTAATTGAGCCTGCAGCTGTCTACTCTACATATCAGACATCACAAAGTTCATGTTGCTGCATGGGATTTCTTTTTCTACAAGGGATGAGCAGGGAAAAGCAGCACAAAAGCCAGAACAAAGTGTTTACTCTGCTCATCCATGACCACGCTTTCACCCCACAGGCTACTGTGTCTTTTGCAGGACTTGGCACGTGAGTACCAGGATGCATCTTCTGCACCAATTTTGCATTTCTCTCTATTGCAATGAAAGGTTTTCTTTTTTAAGTTCTTCTGTCACAGTGGAGAATAAGGGACACCACTGCGCGGGAGTGAAACACATGGTATTTTACTTGGTTTAATATACTAATTTCATCTGCAAATGGAAACAAAAATAGACACTCAAATTATAGAGACGTATACACATTTGGATCTTTTTTTTGATTATACAGCATGGCTGTTCACAAACCACCAAGCTTTCCAAAGCTGCTCAGGTGCAACAGAAGTTAAAGCTAAAGCACAGGGAACAGTGATGGATGATCCATGTGGATCATGGAGATCAGCAAAGGCTGGAGACCCCCAGCCCAGTGTCACAAGCCCAGACCTCACATTATCACTTCTGGGGTAAAACAGTCACCATTTTTATCACTTGTCATTGGTGTAATTTCACTTACATTACTGAAAACACAGATTATACTAAAAGTTACTCCTCACAATTTCTTCTGTAACCAACCAAAACTTGCTGTGGTAGCAAGGAGACTCAGCCACTAGCAATCTCTAAGTGATTCAAATTGCATAATGCTTGTTGTACCTACACTTTTTAACCCCCAAGCTGTCCAGCAGGCTCCAGAAGCCCTGACACCATTTCTGAGAAGCTCAGCTCCCACTGAGGCTCTCCCTCACCAGCTCTGGCAGGGTCTCCACACACAGTTCTCAAAATGTAGCCTCTTGCTTTAATATCCAACTGGAAGACAACCTGTGATGTGCTTCCCATCATCTTTGATACTGGGACCTCCAGGATGTGAAAATTGCCTTTCAGTGGATTGAAACCATGTGCCAATCTGGCCTTCTTGCAGCCCAAATTGCACATTTGAGGTTTCCCATCCAGGGCCATGGACACAGCCTGTGAGGAGCCAGGAACAGTGTCCTGAGCCTCTGCCACCAGAAAGCCCCATTCACTATCGAACAGAAACAGCAGAGGGGAGGCTTTCAGTGGAAAATGTGATGAGAATAGAAAGCAAGAGAGTAAAAGCCCTGTCAGCACATTTCATAGACAGTCTTTTTAATGAGGAGATAAACAGATAAAGCTTTCAATCCATGTATGGAGATTTTTTTTTTAATTTGAAAAGAAGCTAACCAAGCACACGGGATTCAATATAAAACAAAAGCAGAACAAAACATTTTCTGACAAGGCCTAAACAATCTGAAAATTGTCAATTCTAGTGCAACAGAGAAACCAAAGGTCTCATCCACTCCCTACTCACCCCATTTATTTTAATGACCTTTCCTTTCAGGTGGTTGACTATGAAGTTACTAAGTACATACAAAAACTAACTCCAGTTCTGTGTGGGATCCTCAGCTTCGCTGCAGCAGCACTGGAAATGAGAAGAAAGACTAAGAGGAAGCGAACCTTTCCTTCTGGAGGCAGATCCACGGCATACGGTGTGGATCCAAACCTCCCCAGGTGCCAGAGAGCTCCACCAGTGTGGCAAGACTTCGTTCTATTACACACTCGCCACCTATAGTATCTGCCACCCTCTACAACCATTTGATGTGCAAAAAAGCAGTCCTGTCAATAATATGCTGTTTCTTAATCTGATGCAACACATTTAAATCAGGTCTATAAATGGAAAACCAATGTTCAATACCCAGCCTGAAGATATTAAGCAACAAGAGAGATTTCTTCACACGAAGATGATTTTAAACACAGAATTTAAAAAAAAAAAAACCAAGCCAGATAGAGATAGGACCCAGACAAACAACTTTGCAAAGGAAACTCCTCTCTTCACATGCCACACAGCAATAGTAGAATGCTCTCACACTCAGGTTCCTTCCATTGTAACCTGGAATGAAAATCTCACACTGGAGTCAGGGGCAGTTTATCTTCAGTGGCCGCTTGAATGTCCCCCTGCCTCTCAGATGCTGACACACCCTTTTGGCGAAATCTTCAAATGGGTTCTCTCCCATGCGCAGTCAAAAGCAGCTGCCTCCAGTGAAAGGCTTTATATCCTCTATTCTGTGCTCTCCTGGGTAGCTTGCAATACCTTCAATTTCATATATGGCATCTTCAGAGAGAAAGAGGGGTTTTCACCACAATCACAATCTATCCTGCAAGTACCATCACAGCTTTATCCCTGCTGTTCTAAGAAACTCCATGCATACATATAGCTGTGGACTTTTCTCTAGATGAGGTGATATATCTATACAACCTCCAAACATAACAATGGAAACAAAACCAGTTTAATATACAAAACCAAACTAAGTGACAGTCATACTTCCCAGAAAATAAATCTTATTCTGGGGGGTTTATGTTTCAGAAGTCGTATTTCAGGTTAGCAGAAGAAAATTATCCTAAAGAGTCAGCCACAGAAATCCATTCCAAACACATATGCACTTAAATATGAGACACAGCTGCCAAGTTCTTTCAACAAACCTAAAACTTATGGCATATTCAACTATCCTGAACAGTCCCAGGGGACCATCTCCTTTGGTAATATTAAAGATTTGGAAGTGTCGCCATGCAGGAAGGAGCACAATTCTGTAACCTGTTACCTAGGTTGTACACACCGTGCAATTTAAAGCATGAGAGAATTTATTCTGAAGCAATGAAGTAGGGCTAAAAACTGCCTCCTGCATAGAGTTAATAATACAGAAAAGTAAAAATTAAATAATTGTCTACATATCAGATGAAATAAAGTCTAATGCAGTTTCTAACCTGTAACAGCTGGGTCAAAATTATCTCTAGACATTAAGGGTTATCATCAGAGCAGCGACTACACCACTGCAGCGCTCCAGAGGGATATTTCAGATGGCTGCACTGCAAGGCTGGTAGGCCCCAGCTACCTGTACAGCAGAGCCTGTTTTCAGACCTGCAGGTACAACAGCCTATCCCAGGTGCTGTGCTTGCCTCTGCCTGCATTCCTGCTCCTTCATTCATTCTCCTGAGTGAAGGTGCCATGGTATGTGACTACGTGCGTCTCCATCACTGGGTAAAGCAGTCTGAAGACATCCACCCCAACTCTCCCTTTCTCATCCGACTTTGTTCAAACAGCTAGTGAGAAGGCTGTTCTTCCCAAATGACAGTATAAGCAAACATTCGGGCCTGTTTTACAAATTCCTGCTTTCTCACTTCTATTTAGTAGAAGCAAGCTTAGCCAGATTAACCAGTGTACCAAGGAAAGCAATAAATTCATCACCACTCAGGCTTCCAAATCTGATATCTGAACAGCCTGCCCAAAAGTTTTGGGCACAAAACTCAGGAAGATCTCATTACAGGAATTCTTATGTGAAATTCTGAGTCTGAATTAAGAGATCAGACAAGATAACAAAGACACTGACTGTTTTCAAAAACCTCCTAGAAATACACATGCTCTTTGAATAAATGTAGAAGTTTATCTACTCAGGACCAGGGAGGGATTCATCAGTTGCACCAGTGATTGCTCTGGAGATCATGAAAGAAGCCTTGATACAGGCAAAACTGCAAAATTAAATACTCACAGCAAGGTCAACTACCCCAATTTTTGTAATAGTTGGCCAACCCAACATGAATTATGATCAGTCTTTTTCTTGTATCTTAACCCTAACTTTTGAAACACACCCTGTACTGCCTGCCATCAACACCTTTTTTTAATTTGAACACTGAGTTTGGTATTGAAAAATCTGCATATGCTACTTCACTTTTTTGAAAAGGAATTTAACAGTTAAGCACTTTTTTAAACTGGGTGTTTCAACCAGTCCAGAGCATTCACCTCTCACTCCCATCAATAAAGGAATTTGTTAATGGACTGCTTCAGTCCCACTCACTTTCACGGTATACATCCACAGCAAAGATGTTTTTACACAGATGGCAAATTTCCAGCATTTGCTTTCAGGCTGCTCATCATGAAAAATACAGCTATATTCCTTAAATATTATATGAATCAGAGCCAGAACTCAAAGCCAGAAATAATTACCTTCTCTGGACAACATTCAGCAACCCACTCTCTTCTTCCCCAGCCTGCCAGATTGTCTTCGGCACAAGCAGCCATCCTCCTTCTTTTAATTGTCCAATTTGTTTCTTGTGGTTTAGTCTTTTCCCATTTTTCTCCTCATCTTTCCCCCTCCAGCTTTTTTACAGGAGTCATATAGGGTTACGTAAGTCCTCCAGGCTTTCTGCACTCTGAACTCTGTTCAGCTTCATCCTGGGGGACCAAACTCCCACTGAAATACTTTTATTGAGATCAGCTGGAGGAAACCATCCTCAGCCCTTGAAGAAAACTATCTGTGTTTTCAGTGTTCTCACACTTAAACATAAAACAAATAATTTGACATGGATGACTCAAATTACCTCTCCTTTTCAGTCTTGTTCCCCGTCTTTAATATCTATAATGAAGTTCAGGCATTACTTTAAGTGAAACAC
>JAOXXN010000395.1:142294685-142315379 GCA_026770055.1 Myrmophylax atrothorax
TGGAGACACAGCCACTCGACTGACAGACCCAGACACAGGGGGCTGCTACTCTTCCTCCAGATCCTTACGAACAGGCTGTACTCGTGGATTCTTTCTGAAAGCACCAAAGATGCCTCTTCCCATCCATCTAGCACTGAAGCTCATAACTAAGTTCGGGGTTTGGCAATGTATCTCCTTACTTGATACGTGTGTCCTGTTGCTTTGCTCAGACTTAGCTTTCCCTCCCCTAGTCTAGCACTACCAATGACTTACAATCATTGCTTTCATCCTGGTTTTTGACTTCTTCATTCCTTCCATCAGGATCATGCTGTTTCAACCTTGACAGACTGACGACACTGTACTATTGAAGTGTCAGCTCCAGTCTCAGGTTGCCCAACCCCTCCAGGTGTCACTGCTCCCCTGGGAAGCCTCAACATGCACCATCATGATTCTTCACTCATGAATTCACTGTTCATCCTGTCACCTACAAACACAGGTCTGTCTGTCCTCACAGCATTTGCTGTGCTCAATCAGTCAGTGTTAGCCTATTGCATAAATACTATTGACATGATTATATTTGTTTTGCATACATAGTCTATTTCCATCATATACAGCAAAGTCTATAGTGGAAAAAAAAAGCTTTCACTGGGTTCAGCACTGTACAATCTTGACTCAATACCAGCCAAAGTAACCCTACATTTATTAAAAACCAGCCACAAAATAGCTCAAAAATATTCCCAAATATTATTATAACTGAAAATGCTCCCAACTATTTCACAAAAAACATTCCCTGTCTAATTGCTGCTTGTTACTTTGGAAGTCAGTCACTAATAGCAACACTGATACCAGCATATGGAACAGACTGCAGCATTTCAAAGTTGCCAACAAGTTTAAACAAACAAATTGCAGAAATTAAAGTTTAAGCAAAACTTTCTTCCCAGAAACAAATACTGACACTGGATACAAAATATGAAAATGCCAAGCCAATACAAACACCGAAGGAGACAAAACAAAACCAGGCAGGAATTCCATTTTGGCATAAGTGACAGCAGTTTTGTGCCTGGATCACAAAGGAGCGGTTTCGCTTCTGAAAAATTAAGTGTCTGCACCCTCAGGTAGGGAGTGAAGCACCTGGCAGGGCTGGGGAGGATGATGCAGAGCACTGCGCTCCCTCTGCCCACTGACTCACCAGGTAAACACTCACCAGTTCTTTTCTGGCAGTTTTTTAATTGTTTCACACAGGGGAGACTGGCAGTTCCCAGAGGTAAGATTTTCCTAGTAAATACTACACCAGGAGATTACAGACTCCACCAGTGGACAGCCTTGAGGGCAAAAACCTGGGTGTGCAACTTCAATGACAGAGACTCCCTCTGAGGTGACCTATAGGATTAACCATAATCCTGCTGCAACTAAATATGTTATTTGTGATCTTTTTATTGCCCATGAAGGAAAATTTAAGAACACCCAGGCCTGCAAAACACTGAAGACAACATGCAATACACTTAGACACCTTTTCACAATAGTTCACTATTTCAGTATTTTACTTTTTTCCCTTGTTTGGATGGATGCCGAAGTAAAATTCTAACCATCAAGACATTAATAAAAGAATAATCCAACTATCAAGAAATTAATAAAATGCAATCCAGGCATCCTTGTTAGCATTTCCTCCAAACAAAAGGCATTCTGTAGTCCTCAGCTCCACATGAACTTAGCAAGCATCTGCATTTGCATATGCAGACACTGCACAGACAGAACGCTGCCCTCTCTGCACAGAGCCCTTTGAGTTACCTAACATAAGCCATTCAAATTAAAACACCCATAACAAAAGCAGCTCAATCTTAAGCACTGTCATTAAAGTTTCAAAGTAAAACGCAAAATCTGTATGTCTAAACAGGGAGCTCAGGCTGAAGTAACCCATTATTATCACAAAAGGCTGCTCTAGGAGCATGCTGAATACAGCGCCAAATTTTTTGAACTTGTTTTGCTACAAGACACAATCACTTCAGACTAACATTAAATTTGGCCACTGCAAACAAAGGAGCAAGCAGTAAGGCAAATCACAAAGCATCAGATCTTACTGCATGACCTTTCCAATCAGATGCTAAACAGCAACTTATCCCTGTGGTAAATCCTTTGTATCATCATGGTTGTTCCATCAGATTCTTCCTACAGTCCAGTCTAGTATTACATCAGCAAGTCAAGTGAGGACACAGCCATTTAACTTTCTCCTTTGATTGAGCCTTTACAAAAGAGGAGCAATTCATTAGGGCTTTTTTTCCCTGCTCAGAGAAGGCTATCATATTCACACTTAACTATTTGAAGCACTTAGATACCTGAGTGATGCAGGACCAAGTTGTGTCAAACTCCCTACAGGCAGTTCTACACTGCCTGTGCTGAGCAGGGTCTGGGTACTCAGCATGAACCAGCAGCACCTCATCCAGACGTTTTCCTTCAACAGTCAGTATGCAATGAAATGGCTGAAGTTCCTTCTGGCCATATTTTCCAGAATTAGCTCTCAGAACTTGAGGCATAGAATCCCATCTATCCCTGGCTGTGCCTCAGCCCAAATGGTACAGGCTGAGAAGCTCTGGCTGCACACCGTTGAGCAGTGGATGTGAAACCAATCACTTCAGGCAGCACTGCACCATTACTCAGGACCTATCCAGATAGCAGTGCAAACCAGAACTATATGATCACGCAGGCTTCTGAGCCCAGGCAGATACTTTTCAACTTTATTGCTTTCCCTGTTCTTCAGATTACCCCGAAGTCATCTGTCCCAGTCTGCATTCCTTCAGCTGCTTGCTCATGTTAAGTACCTGCCTGCTTAGCTGTCCCTGGTCACGTACACAGCTTGCCCAGCTCCCTGCCCAGGCTCTGTCTCGCTTGGAAATAAAGCAGCTCCTTCCCGAGCTGAGTTTGAATAACATTACACTCTACCTCATGGCTGAAAGCAAACTCATAAAGAAGGTCTGACAGGCCACAAGACGGTTTAGTGGAGGAGAAAACAGCACCCAGGGTAAAAAGGCTAAACTTCCCTAAAAAACCACTTGGCAAACTCCTAGAAGGAAACTTCTGTTAAGTATTAGAGGCTTTAAGCAATGAGAAGTCACATGCCCAAAGAACCCTGTAGAGTTTCACCCTCATGCCAAGGCTTGTCAGTTTTAGCCTCACATTGCAGCAAAGCTCTCTTACTGCTCAATGGCAGACTGGTCCTGGGCAGGACAATCAGCTGTGCCCTACCCGTATCTAAAAGGAAGAGAAGCTTTGTTTAGTTACTCAGGTTCCAGCAGCCTCACAGAAGTACAGATCAGTAGCTCCTATCAGAGGCCATAGGATTTCCTCAGTATACGTTAGTCTACTATTTGTTACAGTCAATTACATGAAATTGGGCACTGTGTTTAGAGGACGGGCACTGGCTGCACAGCAGGCTGCTCTCCAGTGTTCCCAGCAGTCTGACTGAGGAATAAAATACCCAACGCTCCACATTTCTCTACCTGATAAAGCTACCAAGACAGGAAATCCCAGCATCCATATCTTTGCACTTCAGGAAAGTGGAGGAATGAATTATTCATATGAATGCAAAAACTTTGGTTTTTTAATTACCAGCCTCACATGGCCATTTTTGCCAGACAGCCCGAAATAACCTAGATGTAGAAATTAAACTCAGTTTTGCTTCTCCCTTGCTGTTACTCAACATTAAGTCCTGCTATTAGTCATACGCAGAAACTTCATTTTTACAGAAGTGCCTGGATCTTCATTTCCATTCACTGCAGTGGCTACAGCAGCTACATACAGACCACCAAAGCAGAGAAGACATAAAACTCTGGCACTGCTAACATACAGCACATCAGGCATTTTAACAGGACTAAACAACAATAGCTACAGCAAAACCCAATCTTGTGCCCATTTGTCACTGCCTGCATTTAAGTCTGTTACAGCCTGTCAAGTATCTGGAAGCTCTTCCTGCCATCTGTTTCCTTCCTCCAAGGGTGCTGCAGTTTTCCATGATTGCTCTCTCTGTCACACACACAAAAATAAGGTCTTTATTTCTGCGAATCTTAAGAATTATTTTTTAAATGGGCTATGAATTTTGAAACTGCCAGTGCAGAGCACAACAACTGTCATTTGCTTGGATTGGTAAAATTCAGTTACCTGTCTCTATCCTTACAGAGTCACAACAAAATCTGTTTTCTTCACTCTTTCATTGTGAACTGGTAATATTAAAGCCAGCCAGTTAAAATGGCAAGAACTTAACAAGCTGTTTCCAGAATGCAGTGGCTTTCTGCTCCCACAGAAAGCTGTCACAACAATTACCAAACCAATTAACAGCAACTAAGCAAGGGGACAGACTTGTAGAAAGATTTGCTTGAGTTTCAATGCTGAGTGGGACTCTCATTGTTGCCCTTTGAACACCAGAGTTCACAACCAATTGTTAACGGGACCTTTTCTGCAGCGCTGAGGTTCCTCAGATGAGCATCTGTCTCCTCGCTGTATGTAAATATTGCCCTTTTCCTCACTTCCTACAGAAGGCACCTAAGCATTTTATTGTCTCGGGAAACAGGCTACCCTAAGTATTTAAGGATCCCTTGGGAGTTTTAAAGCAAATAACCCTAAATGTTCATAAACATCTACCTGTATTTCTAACGAAGTCTAGTTTTTCCATAATGCAGGAGGTACATTACACAGTAATCTGTCCTTACACCAACAGACAAAGCATCTTAAATTATAAGTAATACCCTTGCAGAAACAGTGAATTAGAACTCTTTTAAATAATTTACTTTCTGCAGTTACTAGCTTTGATAACCAAACACCAGGGATGGGCTGGCTACTTAGCATGCATTTTACTTTTTGTTTTATACTGCAGTCCTCCTGCTGAAGAAGTATGGGATTTCTCACAGGAAAACATTTTTATTTTGAACCTGAAGCTAAATGACTCGTAATGGAACATTTGCATTCAAGAATACCATTGCAAAAGAGTCAGCAGAAATACTCTGGTGGTAATATCCAGTTTGGAAGTAATGGTTAAAAATCTCTTCAGAGTGTACTTTGCAACAAAAGTTCAGGAAGCAAAGAGGAACACACACACAAAACATCCTGCAGCAGGTGCATGTCCTGTATCTGAGAGTTTTAATAATAATAATGGTAATAATAATGTCTTTACATAATCTCACTGGAAAACACCAGACCAATCTGACCTACATGTTTTAAATAACCTGCTGTTTCTACTTTATGGAGAAGCTGGTATTAAACCATTAAGCTAATAGTCAGAGCTGGCTACTGTTTGGGTTTTAGTAAGATCTGGCACAGCTGATAAAGTAAGTGAGAAAGAGCTTGGCAAATGGAAGCTTTGCATAAAAGCTGGTCATGGTAACACCAGCTCAATTTCTCCTCTTAAAATACAGCTGCAAAGCCAGCACATGAAGCTGAGCTGCTCCATTTATTAGAAGATATCAATACCCACCGTATTCCAGGAGGTTCTGGGAGCAACAGTATTTGCAGCATTGTGCTGTTGTTTCTCAGAAGGGTGTATGCTCTCCTGCTCATATAAAGAGAGCCGAGTCTTACCCCAGTTCCCCATGTTCTGAATACTGAAGACGTACTCAGCATGAAGGACAACAGGCCATGCTACCTGCTAAAGCAAAAAACAGGAACAGAAACTGCAGAAGTGCATGCAGAAACCAGAGATGAAACATTTCTAATTGTGAAATTGTGCAGGAAAACTGGGAGAGACTGTGCTGTCAGACAAAAAAAACCAAACCAAAACAAAAAGACCCCAAGCACTCTTTAACTCCAAACTGCCAGGCACTGCCTGCCTCCCTTTTTCCACCCTCACAAGTTCCTCACTATGAAAGAGCAGCCTCTGCACAGCCATCCCTCTGTGCCTCCCCCCACTGCAGTATCAAGGGTGTTGTATCTCCCAGGCCATCACTCCACATCACTTCTTTCCCACAAACAGAAAACAGCAGCAATTCACAGCATCACTAAATAGCACACTGGGATACGCTGGAAAAACGAACACTGTGAGACTGGGAATGCTACAAGACAATCCTCACAATCTGATCTGTGACCACAGTCTGGCTGAAGCTGTTGCCTCAACTCATTAGATGAAAAGGTTCCTGTCTGCTCTGTTCTCACAGCCCCTTCCATCTTCTACCTGGTCTTTCTCCAAAGCCAACACGATTCTTTCTGGTTAGCAATGCCTCAGATGTTTCCCAAGGGATTCATTCCATGGCAACTCCTGACTGCTGCATCTGCCCAAAGAGAAAGCACTGAGCTGAAGGCTCAGCCTCGCTTAGTTCTATCATCTTTACGGCAAAGACTTACTTTCCTACCATGCCGGCAGCACAGCCCATGGCAGTGGTGAAAAGGTACTACAATTTAAGAAATTGAGCTATCTTCTAGCTTTCCAGTGTTTACAGCACATTCAGTTCATGTTTTTAGGTTCTCCTGTACTGGAATTCTTTTAATCAAGTATTTCATAAGAGTCACAAAAAATTTTGAAAAACATGGAATGTCTTATTTGAATACAAGCCAGTAACACTCTGCATTTGCAACATGCCACAAAGGCCATCTTAAAAAAAAAAAGGACTCTAAAATAGCAAGCAAGTAGCATAGCACTTTTAACTCCTTAAAAGCAGATTTGCTTTGGGTTCAGATGTTTGGTGTGAGCTATGCTGTCTGCACAACCCTAACCATTGCTTGCCATTGGATTTCCCTTGAGGAACACAATTAAAATCAAGTTAAAACCCCACCTCCAGCATCTGGGAGATAATTGAAACCTAGGCAGTCCCAAGACTCTTCTCAAATTGAGAAGTTGCTAAACCAAAATGTAAAGCTGCAGCAAGATGTTTGTATTAATTATACTAACCAACCATCAAGGGGCTCCTATCTGAGGGCACTTTTCCATGGATAATTCATGTCAACTTTTGAATGATGGTCCATAATACACTGTGCATTCCTCAACAACACGAACAAGCTGTTACAGCTACTTCAGGCTTCCAGTATGAAAGTGCAGTGGCTGCTGAACTCCCTGAAGGAACCAATCTCTCAAATATTATCTTGTAGTGACTCCTTTGTCAAAACAGAGTGCATTTCATGGTTTAGTTTCCAGGAAAGTACTGCTTTGTAACACCTTCAAACTTACATCATTCAATTAAGATAACTGTGAGCCAACAGCCTGAAATTTCAGGCCAAAACATCTTTGACCTTGCTTTTAGATGATACCTCAGTGTTCAACTGCTTTTTGCAGTGCCTTCCTTATTAGGTTTTGGCCCCTTTGTGTTTTCTCCTTGAGGTTCTGCCCAGCAAAGCTTTTCACAATTCCTCTATATAAAACTACACAGCAAATTACACCAATACAGTGGGTACATATGCCCCCCCTTATGTGAATAAATCAATTTAATTGACTAGGTACCAAGTTAATCAATTAGATTAATGGTTGACCTACTTAAAGATAGGGGAAAATATTTGATACTTATTTTCTAGAAAATAACATGCAATAGAGCATCACCATATAAACTGACAGGCAGTCCAGATAAAGCAGGCTGAAGGCCAAGGACAGGCACAGTACTGCAGGAACACTGGGCTCCATGGGATGCAATGGACTCCATTTTATATTGATGTATTCACATGATGTTTGCAGTCTTGGGGGGCAAAAGCAGCAGGACAAAGGCTCTCATACATAAGAACAGCTATCTGCTCAACACTGAGATTTTTCCAACAGGGGCAGCTCAATGATAAAGCTTTTCCCTTCCAGATTTTTTCAAACCTCTTCAAAGTTTGTGGTTTAACAAGAAGAGAGGAAGAAAATGCTACAACACCCTGTTCCATAGTACCTCTGTCAAACAACCACTGGGAACTCCTGGGAGCCCACATTTCACACTGTTGCATCTATGGCTTACTAAGCCACCTATCCTGCAGCAAGTTACAGCAAGGAAGGTTTATCTACATTCACCCTTAACTGCAGTCAGCAGCTATCTCTCTGCACACACCACTAAGAGCCCCTGCTTCTGTCTAGGGATCTGATTGGATCTGGACATCTGATTTTCTAACCCACTTTTTCCTATCCAACTGACAGCATTTCGGGGACATGCTGTACAAACAGCTCATTCACATCACTATTCCAAACTGTTTGTTACACTGAGGGAAAAGTGTGGGGCTTTTGTGGCTGCCTTTTTTGCGTTTGGAATAAAAAGCTTCATTGGGAGAAACAGTGTTCAGACAAAGGTTACAGGTTCATGCTCCACAACTGCAGAAGCGCAGCAGTTTAGCAAACTCAGCCTCCACACAACACTGCAGCTCCTTAGTCTGCTCTGTGGTTTCACACCTGCATCACTGGATTAAGGCAGTGACTCTACAGAGCAGAAAGCCCATTCAAGTCATTCGATGAAAGGCTCCTGTGGCAGAGCCATGCTACTCAAAGAGATCTATTTGTACTGAATGCTGGAGTCAGAGCAATCCTAATAAGCCATCCCTTCAGCTATTTGTCAATCAACAGCCGGATACACTGACGAAGGCTGCACTGTCTCCAAGTGAAATGTGCTTTCTTTCCGTGCAGTCAATCTGAAAGTTGTAATTCTAGCTCGTATCAGACTATGTGTAACGTCACTTATAATTAGCAAACCTGAAAAGCAGCAAATAATTCTGAGAGACAAGTGAACAAATGATGTCAGGTTTTATGACAAGGCAGTTGCGCCAGAGGCAGTGCATCAAACAGCTACATGACATTAAACTTTCTTCTGAAGAAACATTCACCTGCTCTCCATTAATTTATGTACTTGATATTTAAGGACTGACAGTGCTGAAAAACGTGTCACTCCATTAGACAGATAGCTGTCCTGCCTCCAGGGGAAACGCCGACAGTGTAATGGAAAGAGTTGCAAGGCTGGTGTGTCGGGGTCTGCCCTGAGCAGCTGCTCAGAAACCCCACACAACCATTCCTCAGGAAACCACAGACTCAACAGCACAGCCAGAAGTTTCCAAAAAATGAAAAACATCTCTCGTCCCTCAAGTGAACATGGGTAAATGGAGAGAAGAACAAACAAGGAGGAGAAGCAGAGGGAATAGTTGGCAGTGAAGTGCTTCTACTGAATGTCCCTTGCATGAGGCAGCTCCAGGCAGGAGGACATATGGAGAGTGACTCTGTTTTGCAAGGTAAATCAAGATAATTCACTCATGGTTCTTGCAAATATGTACTTTAAAAGTAGTCCAGTATACGTCATTCAATATCTAACACACCCCAAAAAAACCCCAAATTATTATTTGCATTCTTATTTACCCTCAAAAGTAAACTTTCCTTCCAGTCAGGCAAAAATAAAGCAAATAAACTGTGATTTTGGTGACTTATTTTATTCATTTTCCCCCCACTTTTCTGAGAGGCTTTTCCTGAGACACAGTCAGTCTTATATACCTTCAGCTGCAAACTCCCCTTCAGTCCTGGACAACCTTGGCAAGTTTCAGGGTCTTCTCATGAGAAGTTGCCACACAATTTAGTTCCCAGAGTCACCTAAACAGTAGCATTGTGTAAGGACAGCAACAGTCCTTGGGACGGATTAATTTCAACTCTCACCAACAGCAATTTTAGCACTCACAATGCAAGATGAAAGATAAGAAGCAGAAAAACAAACACTTGAGGAAACCTGATTACAGGGGAGCCCAGCTACTGATGCAGAAAGGAGAGCCTCCTAATGTTTCCCTTTGTCAATATATTCAGTCATGGCAATCTTCCTTCCCCTGCTCATAGCAAGGGTATTGCTACTCCCTGCTGAATGGCAAGTATGAGAGATAAGAGATCCTGACCATTAGGTTGCAGACTGTACATTATTCCCTAATCCTTTCAGACAAACTGACCACGTCGCTGCGTTTCTGATGCCTGGATTTGTTCCCTGGCACATACCTATTCCCTAGCTTAGAGGTGTGAAGAAAGCTGGGTTTGATATCTTGAAAGCAGCATGCCAGTACTTCTCAGCCCTTCCCAACCCCTCTATCTCAAAAGCAGGAGCGTTGCTGGTGGAGTGCAATCACGACCAGCTGGCCCTCTCAGCACTCCTTACCACTGTCTAATGTCTTTGTGTGACCTTCATGGCACTAACCAAGTGCAGAGAGGACCAGGCAAACAACTCAAGGAAGAACACTAAAAATACCTCAAACTTTGCATCAGCTACAGGACTACAGCCCTGCTGAGAGCACAAGTCACTGCTCAGTTGTGTTGCCGCCCTGCTTTTCCGGCTCAAAGGGATCTGCACATCAAGTAAGCTCAAACTCTTTCATTTGGGTTATTTTAAAACAGCAGTGAAGAAACACAGATCTCTACTGCTGGGTTTTGTCCCATGACCAAGCCACAGTATTAGGAGGCAGCTCACTGATCCCAATCAGCAGTGGCATAATTCAATGTTCAATAGCTTCGCTGTGCCAGTGCACCACCACATCAAAACTCTGCCAGGATGGATCATCCTCCCGTGACTTACTGAAACCAGGCTTCCTCTCACCAGTTAGTCAGAAGACTCAGCAGAGAAAGTACTTACTCAGTCTTTAACATGGAAGGATATTCCCTGCAGACACAGGAACCAAGCCATACAATCTCAATACTGAGCTAGGGAATACCATGAGCCACAGGAAACAGCCCTCAAGTGGATCCAGCTAGTTAATTCCCATCTGGTTAAAATAAAATGCAGTATTTTGGATGGATGGGGGCTAAAAGGAACTTAAAATAAATTTTAAGTTCCCAGGCCAGACATGGGGCCAGGGATTAGAGAGAGAGTAAAGCATCAGGGATGGGAGGAAGCTGAGAAAGGGATATGAAACAGCATGAAAGCCAACTTTTCCACTAATGTGAAGGGTTGCCTGTAAATGAATCCCTTTCAACACTCACAGAAGCTGCTTATCATAGATAAAGCATCTGTACTTTTAAATTTTAAAGCAACCACTAACAGAAAGGCTGGTGCACTTCCCAAGCACACCAAAGTTGAGTGTTCTTTTAATAACCTGCAACAAAGCCTGTCAGACAGCCAGGGACCCACAGGCAGGAGGGTCCGAGGAACAGGAACGTGTGGGTGCACAGAGGCTTTTCTCTTTGGCTCCCCCAGCAGCTGGTGCTGTGGAAGAAAGAACTGAAGGCAGCTGCTGTAGGACATAAATAGGCTACAGCTGTTTGGCCATACGCTCCATGGGTTCCAAAGGGTTAAACTGTCTCACTCCACAAAACCCTTGCACATGGGCACAAAGCAATACCCTTGCCTCTGCCTGCAGCATCACTGCTTCCACCCTTTGGGGTGTGAAAAGGGGAGCAAGAAGGGAAAAGGCTGTGCCTCAATTTCTCAATATTTTGTTTTGAAAACAAAGGCAAGGAAAATCTCTGAGGGAAGTGAAAACTTCCAGAAAGTGCACTGAAGTACTCGGGGTGCACTGAAAGCCATTGCTCCATCCCACTTGTCACAGGAAGGCGCTGATGCAACGTGCACGTCAGTACTATTTCAGACCAAAAAATCAAGTGAGTTTCAGTGCACGGTGAGAGTCATCTTCAAATACAAGAGACACTTTCTCCTGCCTATCACTGCACAGCTGGAAGCAGCTCCAAACCCCACAGCAGCTTGCTCCTCCAGTGCAAGTTTACAGCACACAACTGAGGCTTGCAGGGTCAGCTACCAGTTCCCAGAGGGGATTGGAGTTTTCCTCGGCACCCTTCTCTTTCCAGAGGGCTGGCCATGACTTTCCTCCACCTCCCACCACTGTCCACAACACTCCAGTTCTGCTGGAAAAAAATCTCCTGACAGGAGAACACAAAGGCAGCGGCTCTTTTTGGAAACAAGCTCTCGAGAGGAGTTGAGAGCAACCACAAACTACAGCTTCACAATACAACCCAAAACAGCCTCAGTCTGGCTTTCCTGTCAGCCACAAGCACAAGAAAAGAAGCATTTTGGGGGAATCCTCTCAGACTGGGGTGAGACAGACCGACAAACTGGGTAAACAAAGATAGCACTGTGTGGAGTGTTATACAGGGGCAGAACAGAGCCTGAAATGGTTCTAAAATTGTGAACTTTAATACTTCTTAAATCCTTCCAGTCCTGTTGCAAGGATGGCTTATTTGCTGTTGTTTGTTGAAGTAACTGACACAGCCCTTCCCCAGCTTCACCTTTCCCAAGGGGCTTGGACGGGGCAGACCAAGCTGCTGCCACAGCACTGGACACCCAGCCATGGTCACTTACCATCCCAAATAGTTTGCATTCTACATCTAATGCCAGGAACGCATTCCCCTCATCACTGCAGTCATGCAAGATTCAATGGAGACACAAATCACACCTGAAAAAAAGTGACTGAAAGAAAGGGATGAATTATTGAAACTCTCAGTGTATCTTTTACCCATCAAGAGCAATCACATGAAAGCCCTCCTCTGATTCAAACCCTCATTGGATAATCAAGTACCACCTTTCCAGAGCAGAGACCAGGTGTGAATTCTGCTTTTCCCCAAAGCTGTTCTGATACAAACATTAAAAAAGCAAGCAGCAACACACCAGCTGTCTCCCAGAGCACTGGAGCAAGACCCATCGACACAACAAACCACTGTACATTAAAAAGAGCTGCTATTTCTGGTACAAGCCTGGGCCCCTCGTTTCCTTTGGCCAATTATGATAATAGTATTTGGCAACAGTATCAAGGCTAGAACAAAAACATGACCAAAATGTTTACACAGAGAATTTTCAACACATTTGTAACCTCTGCAGATACTGATTTCACCAAACCAGTGGGATCCCCACCAGGGCTGAGGAACACGGAGAACAGAAGAGACTTTAGGGAAGCAGAATTGGGGGCTTGCAGGGGAAATGAGCATCACACCATAGGTTAACATCCAACTGAAGCAACTCCATCCTGACTTTCCCTTACGTGCCAACTTCAGGTGCAGTGCAAATCTTAAGAACAAAACACCAAGCAAAGAATCACCATGAATTACAAGGAGGAAAGTCAGTTTTCCCTGTATCACCCCACCTTAACGTGAACTCCAGAATGTTGACCAAAACTTCAGTTAGAAACACCCCAACCAGGTGGTGAATAGTAGTGAATACAAGAATCCATGGGAAAATGACAAGTGTAATGGATAGAATTCGGATAGGATTTTCCAATTTATTTCAATGATTTTACCTCTGTGAAGAGACCTCATTTATCTTTTCAGGCTATATTTGGAACGCCGTATCTTATGACAAGCTGTAGTCATAATGTAGAAGACCACAGAAGCCAAAATGGTGATTCCCCCAGGAAGCAGATAAGCAAGCTCCTATTTTTCAGGTACTGTAAGGGAGATTTTAAAGTCATTGGTACAGAGAAACAAGTTGCTAAATCTGGTCAAGACAACCTACATCATTCATAAGTTTGGCTACACAGAATTTTAAGTCCCCAAATTAATGTATGGATGCAATAAATAAATAAATACACCCACACACACACAAATGAAAACGTGCTATAGCATAAGGTGGGGGTTCCCATGCAGCAAGCACAGCAGTTGGACAACAAGGACAGTACTGTCGAAATCACCTAATTACATAAATACTGACTCCCCTGTCACTACCATTTCACGTTACTTGCTGTGTTAGCACCACAAACAGAACACAAAGTTCTGCAATAAACACCACTGCTGTTTATTCTCGTGCTTTCTCTATTTTGGGTTTAAACACACCCATGATAGCGTGATCACATGAGAACTGTCCAGCTTTCTAAGCCTTTTTCCCTGTCCCACTGAAGCTACAGGTACCTAGTGCGAATCATTTTGACAAAACTAGATTTTCAATAAAGCCATGGCACCAAATCTGTTTATCTATAATCAGGCACTCCACAGGTATTTTTCCCAAAGCCATGTCCTTAATCAAGTGCAACTCCTTTTCAATAATTTTTTGAATATTAAAGGTAATGAATTTAACTGGGGTAAGCACACAGACCAGGCACACTCACCACCCCTCACAGAGCAGAGAGCCACCTTCAGCAAGCAAGTTAGGCAATGTGAAAAAGGATACTGGGATACATCCACCCATTTAAATCAAACCCTGCTAGTCTGTAGGAAGCAAACAAGATGGTTAGATACCAAGGCTTTACTCCTGCTAAAATATTGTCAGTTTATACTCCCTCCAGTTTCACTATTCATGGTGTTACTATATATAAAGGCACTGGGAACTGTTTCACCAGCTGAGAGCCTCGCAAGAGGAGACAAGTCAGGCTGCAGACAGCTGGCATCAGCCCCTTGGCAACCACACACACGGGCATTTGGGGGAACAGAAACTGAGCTGCTTGGAGATAGGCAAGGGTTTTCCCTGGATTCATCATGAAGTGATCAGTCTCAGCAAGTCAAGGACAATACACTTGCATGGAAGCCACACAGCCTGTTCTAATCCTATTTTAAGAAGCCAGCAGTATTTCCTTACAGTTGCTTGACATCAACAGGATGCAGCTTTCTGCCACCAAGTGCAGGTTACCTCCATCCAAGGGGTATCTTCCAGAACACGTTTCATGACATTTATGCACTCACATTTAGATTAATATATTCCCTGTGTCCCATTGTTAAAACTGCTTCCCCATAGCTTCCTTCCCAGGAGTTCATTTTCCTCTTGGAAATAGTCACAGGAAAATAAAATGACCCCTCAGAACTAAAGGGATATTCAGTAATTAATCCATAAAACAGAAGACCTATTTGCACCCTCCCTTCTCAGTTTCTGAAAATAGTTCTTTTCCTTTCACAAATTAACTAACTGCACAATTAAAAAAAAAAATTTTTTTTTGCAAACTAGTACTGGAATGGCTGCAACTGTGTTAATGGTCATTGAGTGTACCTTTTTAGGGTAGTGAAAAAACAGTTCCAAATTCCAGAATTAATGCTGTTACTAGACACTTGTATGGCTTCAGAATGGAGTAAGAAAATGTAAGCTTCCAAGTGGCTTTCTATTTGAGGCTTGGGTGACTAATTACATGTTCAGATGCTGCTTTATTTAATATCTACTCAATTCCCATTCTCTTTCTGTGGGAAAGAGACTTAAAATACTTCAGAAGAAAGTTTTCCTGACTGTGAACCAAAACTTTATGATGCAGTATTTTAAAAGGAAAATTTAATTTCACCATTGGAGCAACATAAACTAATCTGCTTCTTGGCAGAGGAAGCCAAAATGTTTCTGCTTGCAACATGTGAAAATGGATAATGACAGCAAAGGCCCAACTGCACCTGAATTCTCCTCCTTAATACTAGCTATGCCACTGTGTTACCTCAGCTCTATTTTAGTTCTGATAAAATGTATATGAAGAGCAGCAACTAAACATCAGCTACATCAAAGTTTCCTGAAATATCAATAATTTCAGATCCAACAGAATATTGAGGGGGAGTTTGAGAGGAACCCAAGTTCCACAGGAACTTGAAAACTGAGTTTCTGTCGAAGTCGAAGGATTGAACACTCCTTTTACATGCCTGGGAAGCCTCCAAAATAATCCCCCAAATTCTGATCCTTTGTGATAACAGTTTGATAACAAACTCTCTACGCTGTCCTGCGTGACCGACATGAACCTCAGCCTCCCATTCAAGCTCTGTTTTTTAAATGTGTCAGAGACTCCAGAAACCCTTTTTTGGTTGTTCAACAAGTATCTGAAACTAAAGGTACACACCTATTGTGTCTACGTGGGTGTGTAAAAATATAGCAAATACACTTTTTTGCAGGGATTTGTCTCTGGAAAAAATATAACCTAAATGTGTCTGTTACTGGTTACTTCACTGCAAGTAAGTTTAATACATTGCTGTAATTAAATGAGTAAGGCAGAACAAACCAACCATTTAATTCTTTAAAAAACCTGCTACCACTACATTCCCATATCTGTTGAACTCTTACTTCTTTCACCCCCATATTTCTGTCTCCCTGTTTTAAGACGTTGATAGTTTTGAACTTTTACCGTTGGGTGGATGTATGGAATGAGAAGTCAAAAGAATTTGTGTACTCTTAATTATGTAGGTACAGACTGGTATTTTACTTCCACAAAGGCTAAATTACAGCATTTCCTCCAAAACCTGAGATGCAGGATGTCAGACTGGCTGCCTGAGCAGCTTTATGGACTGTCATTTATCTCTAAAAATGGCACCAGCAAACCAGGTGTGGCACCAAGGCTCTGAAAGGGTAACTTACCAAGGGCCCATCTCACAGCTCATCCACTGGCAACAGATGGGCCTTAATCCAGGAAACGGCAGGTTAAGGCTTGAATTTTAGATCTTTACTCCTACTTACTAATTTTTTTAATATAAATGCGAACCAAATGAGCCAGACTTGATTTTCACAGAATCATCAAGGTTGGAAGAGACCTTCAAGATCACCTAGTCCAATCATCAACCCAGCACCACCATAATCACTCCTGAACCAACCCCAAGTGCCACATCCAGATGTTTCTGGAACGCTTCCAGGGATGGTGACTCCACCACCTCCCAGGGGAACTTACTGCAACGCCTGACCACTCTTCCAGTGAAAAACTCTTTTCTAATATTGAATCTGAACCTCCCCTGGCACAACATAAGGCCATTTCCTCCCACCCCTTCACTTGAGACATGGCACAAAAGATCAAGTCCCAGACTCACTTCGATCTCCTTTCAGGGAGTCGTACAGGACAATGAGGTTCCCCCTGAGCCTCCTTTTCTCCAGGCTAAACGTCCCTGGCTCCCTCAGCTGCTCCTCATAAGACTTGTTTTCCAGACCCTTCACCTGCTCTGTTCCCCCTCTCTGGACCTGCTCCAACACCTCAATGTCCTTCCTGAACTGAGGGGTCCAAAACTGAGCACAGGATTTGAGGTGCAGCCTCACCAGTGCCGCGCACAAGGGGACAATCACTGCCCTGGTCCTGCTGGCCACACAGTTTCTGATACAAGCCAGGATGCCACTGGCCTTGTTGGCCACCTGGGCACGTGCTGGCTCATATCCACACAGCTGGCTACCAGCACCCCCAGGTACATTCTGCTGAGCAGCTCCCAAACCCTTCCTCCCAAAGCCTGTAGCAATGCCTGGGATTTTACAGCCCATAAACTTTAATGAATTTGGAGCTATGAATTTACCACTGAACACACCTGTTTTCAGGGCAGATAGGACTGTGCGATGAACACCCCAGACCACTTAAGGCATTGCCAATTTCCAGTGTTTCCTCTCTTGCAGTGCAGAGCATTCCAACCCAACTAGAATTTTTTTCCTTCTTTCAGGCACCCAGGGCCAGTTCACACTCAAGGCAAGTCAATGAGTTTGCTGTCACCTTGACTTCCTCCATGTTTCATCAGAGGGTTCACTTTGACTCATTTCCTAGTCTGTTCAAACACTGGAAATCCTGAATTCCTCCTCCCAGCCTCACCCTGCCCCCTCAGACAGTGTGAAGACCATTCCCTTGAATCCAAGACTCTCATGTCATCCCTTGGCACACATTCCCAGGTCAGCTCTGCAATGCTGCTTCCTCTTAGAAGAATGAGGAAACACTGCCAATCTCTTTTCCTCCTCTCATTTTTAGTCACTATTTCACAACTAAGCACAACCCACGTGACATTTAAAAATAAAAATGTCCAACCATCAGTTTTCTCTTCCTCCCACCCGAAATGTGTTTAATATGTTTACTCAAATATTTAAATTATGAGGTTTTCCTGTGCCTGAAGTAGTCATATTTTGGTTATTCTCGGTATTTTTACAAGATGCAGGTGTACTGAAAGTAATTTGCAGTTAAAAACAGATTCATCTTTTACCAGTTATTAAGAAAAACTGAACAGTGTTATTTAAATAGGTAACATCCTTTTAGCAAGAAAATATGATTAAAAATGTATGCTAGTGAAAAGGGCCTAATAAATTATTACAGAAAGGAAACAATGGAAACAATTAGCTCTGCAAAATGCCCTTTTTAAAACAGAGACTATGTTGAATACAAAGCAGATTATCTGTGAGGATATGCAGATATCACAAAAGAAAGATGAGACAGGAATTTTCACTATGGGATTTATAGAGAAGTTAAAAAATAAATTCTTTATCAATTGAGAGAAAATTACTTGAACAACTCTGGCACCTAATACCAGTTATGGCTGTTTGGATACTATGGGATTTTCCTTTTTGTCCTAACTTGGTCTGTTTTAGAAACCACACAAACATTCTTCCACTAGAAGCATTTGTTTCTTGAAGTTATTATTAGTCATGAAGATCTAAAGCAGATCTGTTCTCAGCTACATTCATAGCCCAGATGTGGATATTGTGGAGAGACTGCATGAAGAATCAAAGCCAAGATTCCATAATCCTGTACAAGAGACCCACAGGAGATGAAAAGAAGGCTGTCTTCAGCATTTTCATCCTACAAGCTATTTGGGGACTATGACTTCATCCTTTTTTGTTCTCAAGTAGCACAGATGTGCTCTATCAATTCACAGAGTTGGAAAAAGATGTGCAGAATGAGTGTTAAGAAAAAAATAAATCACTTTTTTTTCACCTGAAGTTAAGCAGTAGAAGTATGGAAGCGACTGGATTTTCTCCATTATCACCAAGGCAAAATGTTTATTTACGTTAATACTCACATTGTATTTTGTCTGACCATCATGTCTGAAGAAACTGTGAAGCCAACAACAACAAAAATCTATAGCTGGAAAACCAGTTATTTTATCCCTGTTCTCAGTTGGTTTAATTTGCAGGAACAAATCCCGTCTGAATTAGCAGAGAGCCTTTCCTTTGACATGTATGTTAGATGCAAGATAGACATTTTGTTCAAGGTTTGTTTCATTTTTAAATCAAGAACTGTCCCTTATAAACAACACATCCTGTCTTCAGAACTCAGAGAGAGAAAAATTTTAAAAATCCCAAACATTATGGTTGGGCTCAATGATCTTAGGTCTTTTCTAACTTAAATGACTAATATTCTGTCCTCTGTAAGAGTGAATATATTAGTAGGTCCAGAAAATTGACTTGCTGTGTCATTAACAACTTCCAAATATGCTAAAAAGGGTGTGGAAATATTATTTCTTATGTAGTTCTAAGTTTGCAGTACTTTCTGCCAGTAATGTTTATGGGAAAATATTTTATAAAGCAACCAATAAATTTCTCCTTCCCAGGATTTTTCATTTAACTACTACATTACTATATCCTTTGCACAGATGAAAATTACATTTGCTACCACCTGGAAAACACAAAACATGCAAGCACAAAGATCAAAATGTGGGATGAATTCAAGAACTTGCATTGGGTACTCCTGAACACCAGGATGTTGCCCCAGAAACACCCTGATTCATTTGAGCCTTCTATAGAATATCACACAGCATCACATAATCACAAACAGAACTGCCAACCTTTAAGGGATACATTCTCAGTGCACAGCCCTTATTCCAATCAGTGGCTAAAAATTAGCAAGGGAGGTTCCTTAATTGCAAAGTGCTAAATTTAGGCTTGCGACTTGTTATTCATCTCAAAGGGTCACAGCCCTGTTTATTCCAGCAGCTGCAAAAATCCACCTTCTCTATGTGTATCATTTACACCACGTAACATTTAACTTTTTCTGAAAAAAATTGCACCCCCAAATGTGAACACCCCCTCCCATTTCTTTCTCCTCCCCAACTCTCCCACTTCCACTGAAATGAGGTTAGCTAAGAAAAACCTTATTCATAGGAATTAAGAGTTAAATATCCAGTCCACTCTCCCAATTAACACAGTCAGCGTCTGTGCCATAACCCAGCTCTGGAGGTTTATAAACAGGCCCTGTATTTTTTAATTTGAATGAAATGTGTCTGAGCTATTAGAGATGCCCGTACCAGTAAGAGCTACTGGAAAACTGCAAGACCTGTGTTTTGCATGATGTTCATGGAAACAAAACACTGATGCTTTAAGATTTGTGGATTAAAAGAAATCAATGTTTCTGGACTAAATTTCTACACTTTCAGTTATTTCCATGGTGTATGTGTGTCAGGAACTGGAAGGGCTAGAGGCTCTCAAGCAGTTATTCTGATGAGAGCAGGGACACAATCTCTCCTTGCTCCAAGACAAGCCCAGACACACACAGTGCTCAGCTTGCAGGCACTGTTTCAAAGGTCTTGAAATCAGAAAGTTCATTAAAAATACTGTCAGCTATTAACCTCCAGTTACTGACCTGCAATTACATTGTCACTCAGCTTCCCTGCTCCTCATCCAGCTCTAAACACAGTTTAAGCCTCATCTTGTTTTCCAGTCATTTTGCAACTGGCAAGGTCAGTGCCTTGACAGAACTCAAAGCATGGCAGATGTATGGATTTAGCACTAACTCTTCCTGCAGAGCATCTCATTTAAAGTAAAGCATTGAGCTTCAATCCTGAGACACACATCTCTATAGATCTGTGTAATTCCACCTTTTACCAACCAGCTCCTTGAACCACTAGGTGACTGTGATTTACTGCCACAGAGGTCCGGCATGCCAGAAGAAGCCGATTATGCAAGAGCACCACACTTCCTACTTGTCTCCTCAAATCCTGCACACGGAGAAAGACAACAGTCCAGCTGGGAAATGGGTATACTGGGATACTCCACATGTTACATCCTGCCTTGATCTGCAATTTCTTCCTGCTTATTACAGTAATTAATCCAGCAGATCCACGAAGGCACCACAGGAGTCATTTCCATCTGCTAACTTGCAGGACCTACACCTCCCTTCAAGGATGTATGGCCAAACTTCGCTAACGAAGATTTGGGAAGGACTCTCCCCCACGTGGGTGTGCCCTTCCAGCCTGCGCAG
>JAOXXN010000395.1:142318306-142339090 GCA_026770055.1 Myrmophylax atrothorax
CGTGGCAGATGGACCTTAGGACTTAAACGGTGGGGCCAGTTCTGCGCACGCTGAGCCTCACCTAAAAAATCCACTGCACAGGGCTGGAAGGGCACACCCACGTGGGGAGAGCCCTTCCCAAATCTTCGTTCGTGAAGTTTGGCCATATAAATATATATATACAAACAAGATGCACCCTGAGCATTTTCCAGCACACCTGCCACTCCACACTGTTCATTCCCACGCCTCTCTGCTGGAGGGCTCCAGCCATGGCTGTGTCCAACATAAGTCTTGCAGCAGACTGAGCCCTGACCAGCCCTCCGGAGATAATCAGGTTAGATGATCTAATGGTCCTCCTGGTCCTTAAAAAGAAAATTAGCTGTGAATCACTTTGAAGCTTTGAAGCTCTGGTCCAGTTTCTCCCACGAACTGAGACCAGCCACTGCAAGATGAAACTCAAAACAAAGCCAAGTTTTACTTTTGTGGTCAGCAGCACAGACATGTTTCAAAACCAAGGTGAAGCAGATGACCAGGGAGGAGAGGTTAAGCCAGACAAGCTTCTCCCTGTCTATGGGACATGGAGACATTGGCTAAGAAACAAAAGGGCAGGGAGACAAAGAGCCTGAGAGGCTTTCTGGTCTGATGCTTTCCATATGTAAATCCTAAAATGTCAGCCACTGGTCCCCACTATTCATTCACTCACCCACAGTTATCAAAGCACAGGCCTCTTGTCAACTGGGCAAAACTTGCTATCTTGGACTCTTAGGTAACTGTTTCACCCTAATGCTTAGAAAATAATAAAATAAAATCTGATTTATGCACTACATGGCTATTAATAAGGATAAACCGAACAGCTTTTTTTGAGCTTAGAAACCACTTTTTCTCCAAAATCTGCCTATCCCGTCGGCTACACTAAGGTGGCTCACAGATACTTAAACTCATACAAGGCTATCACTGTTTAGTGCTCCCACAGAGACTTTCCCAAACAGATTTAATTAACCAATAAATTACATTGAGAACATATCCATCCAACCTAGGGATGCTGTTCCTCATGTTCATGCCAAAGCAACTCTACTCCTACACTTCCTTCAGCATAAATGAGTCTAAAAATAGCCTCATAAAAATATTAAAATGGCTTTCATTATAGCTTAAACTAGTGAGATGGCTTTGACAACTATTCCCACAAAGCAAACTCCCTGTAGAACCTTTTTAAATATTCTAAGGAGTTGCAGCTCTACCTACAGAATTGAAATCTAAAACAAGTTTCCAGAAAACAAAGGAGAAAGTAAGTTATAATAAACCAAGTACACATTGCTGCACAGAAAGGTCTTTGCTCAAATATACTGCATTTAAGAAATCTTCCTATTGTGTAATTAAACCCTGAACTAATATGGCCTGGAAAGTAGAGCTTTAAAAACAAGGCTTTCAGGATTGTCTAGTTTGACACCTTCTTTACATGGCAGAAACAAGTTTGTCTGCCTTATTCCTTCCTATACAACCACAGGAATGTCCGTATGTGCTACAAGAAGAGCATTTGAGCTTTTTAGGGATCAAGAAAGAGTAACATAACCTTAGCTAGAGGCCTAAACCCATTTAAACAATCAAAAAGAATACTGCATCTTGCTCATCTCTTGTTATTATCAGTCCTTTTGAGAAAAGAAGGCATTATTGAAGATACACATTTCCGAGTCATCCATCTTAATGCAAATGCTGAAAATGCTGCAGGAAACAGGTAGGGCCACAATAATAATGGAAAAAGCAGAGAAACCCACAGAAGTTGAAAACAAAAAACCACAGGTAAGCCTGCTTCCAATAAAAACAAGCAATGGCCCCTGCACAGCAGAACAAACTGAACCAAACAGGGAAACCCAGACAGAACCATGGAACACCAGAAAACAAGTTACCCCAGACTTCTTAAAAAAAGGAAAGAAAAAAGGAAAGAAAGCAGGGGGAAGTGCAAAACTCCAGTTGCCACTGGAATCCTGTGAACAGGTATCCACTTGCACAGCCTCAGTAATGTTTTGGGGTAGTTCTGGGCATGCAAAACAGCATATGCAGGATCCTAAATAACATTACTGAAGGAATTAGGTGCCAGGAAATCCAGAGCCTACGTTTTTAATGTAGTCACTTTGCAGGAGTTACACACAGCATCTCACTGCATCTCCAAAGACACAAGTGAGTAACTTGCACAAACTTTGTAGATCTTAAGACCAGAAGAAATTCTCATTGCTATAAATAGGTCATCCAAAACAGATGTGCTTGGCAAATGTTTGATATCCAAGTTTTGGGGTCAAATGACCACTTCACAACTCCATCCCAGGGAATGTTCTAACCTCTGCAATCCAGGACTGTTCTTAAAGTTCTTTCTTTCATTGTCCCTTTAAACAGAACTAAATCTCCTTCTAAATAGAAATCATTCCAATTATGTAAATTGCTGTTATCACATTGCTTGCTTTAAAAAAGAGAAAAAAATTACAAATTCTATAAATTATAAATTCTATTCATCTACATACTAAAACTATTGTTTGAGGCGAAATACGTCATTACAAGAAAAAGCTAAAGGAGGTGACTCCTATTTGCCTTGTGTCCCTTCAACCTTTCCTAACGGCTGGAAGCAGTGAATCAAAGGTAAAATGAACTGACTTGCCCCAGTTTGTTTCCATGCAACTTAAAGCTGCATCATTAATGTTTAATGTTTACTCCCATTGGTTACAAGAAGCTTTTTACATGCTGAATGTGTTTCATCTAAGAGATCTTTTCTCTTAAAGAAAGCCAGAGATGAAAGTTATTCATACATCCTTCAGCTACTGGGTAGACCTACAGGGCACAAATTTAGAGTTCAGCTTCCTTTTTTTGACAAAAAAAAAAAATCACATGTGAAAATACCTCAGGACCAAACCAAGACTCACTTGAAGTAAAGAACAGTTAAGCATTAATGCAAAAACACACATTGCTTTCTCAATGACGATCATGACCTCAAAAACCAAACTCTAAGAGGCTGAAATTCTGACCAATTTCAGCAGGTCGGGCAGCAGTCGAAACAGTACATCAGAGACATGGAGCTTTGGAATGGGTACTGAATAGACAAATTTTTTAACCTGATCATGCTTTAGCCTTCATTAACCAACCTCCTTACAGAGCACAGGACAGACTTCTTGCCACTTTGGCTCAAAAACCCCTTGGGAATATTCACAATGGGCAGATGGGTGGTTGTCTGCACTTCTAAAGGCATTTGCCTTTTTCCCATGAGAGAACCCATTAATCCTAATGTAAAACCTTAACAAGAAACCTTTATTCTAAAAAATACATTGGTTTTAAAATACTATCTGAGCTTTAAGCTTAATTACACTGCATAAAGTCTCCCAAGAGTAACATGTCAACCACCTTCTTCACTGTCTCCATAATGCACTCCAGAAGTTCAGCACTTCCACCCTAATTGGGAACACTCCAAGCTTTTTCTCCCACTCCTAATTTTGGAAGCTATGTTAAATTATTAAGGCTGTCAACAAATAAAATTTGTTGTGAAGAACAAAGAGTCTCTGAAACAGTCACTTCAGAAAGAACAGCTAAAACCCTTGCAAAAGTGCAACTTCAGAAATAGTTTTTAACTCCAAGTGAGGCCAAACTCAAGTTTGCAATGAAAGATTAAAATCTGTTCGTCTAAATCAATTATCCATCCTGAATGCACATGATGCATTTGAACTGAACAGTCTGGGGAGGGCTTTGCATCATGGTACATACTCAGTGACAGCACTTATTTCCCCAGCAGCAAGCTAAATTTCAGCTTAATGACTCAAACACTCCCCTAACTATACTCATTACCAAGGATCCTGCCTCTGTAGTAGCTCCAGAAGAGCTACATATGAACTCTTTACCTTTGAACCAAACAGACTAACACTCACACAGAGCTGCTATTCTCCATGCAAGATAACCTAGATTTAAAAATGGATGCACATTCACAAAAGCACCCAACAGAAATGTGCTCTACTGGACCCCAGTGATTTTGCAAACTAGCAGAAAATGAGCTAGCATTAAAAATAGGGATAATCCATCACAATATGCACTTTAAGTATTTACTAAATGTACTTTGGATTTATTTATAACTCACTGTTCCAGACTTGCATCACTATGCTGTGTAAATGTAATGAATTTTTATTCTAAGACCTCATTTCAGCACCCTGCTTTACCTCCTTGCAAGAAAGGGAGATTTTTTTTACTTCTGCACAAGTACAAAGAGGAAGGTGATTTCTCAGCAACATGAGTAATTATATTCTTGAATGATAGTCTTCAATTCCGCTTCTCAAACTCCTAATCTGGTCATATCTCAGTGCCAAATTATCTCAGATTATTCAAATGCATCATTACTCTCTTGACGCAAATGGCTTAATCCAGTAATTTATTGGGTTTTTTAAATCACTGTAATACTTTTACCGTGGACATGCATACGTAAACCGTGACTATAAAAGACGACCTGTCTGAAGAGATTTTTTTTTTTAAAAATGCCTCATTTCTTCATGAGTGTGTACCCCAGATGTCCCCTAAATGCTCCCAGTACAACTCACACAGCTCCTCTTTGTCCACCATCCATTTCTTTCTCTCTAGAATCTCCTTCCTCAGCCCTCTCCAGCATCCCAAATAAAATGAGTAAGAAGCTGCTCTTTGGGTGCCCAAGTCACAGCTCCCCTTGAGCTGGCTGAGCAAACAGCACTCCTTCCTTCCCCAGGTGTGTGCACACATGTGTCCATGTCTACAGGTGCATGGGACATATAACTTCACCCTCCCTGCTTAACCCTGCAAAAACAAACAGATATAGCAGGTGTTAAAGGCAAAAGCTGATCCTGCAGATGAAACTGCATTAGCAGTGCTATTTATCATGCTCAGCAGAACGAACAACAGCTCCGCCTCGAAAGAGAATAGTGGCAACAGCAATGGCTGGTACTCTTGAGAGAAAATGGACCCTGTTTCCAAGATTATGCCTCCCTTCAGGGTGGGCTGAAGTGACTCCAGAACAAATACTCATGGGTGTATTCTTCAGTGTGTTCATTTAGCAGCTCTGCTGAGGGAGGAGGGAGACATCTCCCCACCTCACCTACAACTCCATTTTGCAAACTGCCTATTTTTTAGCCCTCAGTGCACATGCCAGGGTGCACAGCACTACTACTGTAGTAATGGCAGCCACAACCCTTCACTTCTTGTTTGCCATCCATCACATACTCACACAGGGTTGTATTGAACTGCAAAATACGCTCAAATACAGCTCTGAAGTGAAGTCCCAGCCAGCTCCTTGATATTAGTTACTATAGAAACCAGTCCCTTGGCACAGGCTCTCACAGCAGGAAATCATGCAGATTTCAATTTTACATAGTAATAAATGCTGCGGGAGAGGAGAATTTCACAAGAATTGCAGGGGCTGATTGTACAAACCAGACCTCTCCTACCCTGTGGCACCACTACACTGCAGATGAACGTGCCCACGCACACAGTTGCCACTGCCCTCAGTTTGGAAGTGATTCCCACAAAGCCTGAGTTGGGATGGCTGCTGGAAAGGTGGTAGCATTTTTCACTGGCTTGACTGGATTAGAAAACATACTCATTTTTACATGCAAGAAGCCCAGGTGAAAACAACAAAAAAAGCAACAACAAAAGCAATAGACAGCTTAAGTGTGTATGTAAGTACACAGAGTCAAAAACATTTTACAGGAAGTACTATCAGGTCACAACCTGGGCTCTTTCGGAGACAGCCCATCTTTCTTTCCTTCTCCACCCTGTCCAAAAAAACCAACCCGAATATGGAGGGCAGGTCACAGATCAATCGGTAGAAAAAGCTGGTGTAGAAAGCACAAAGGCAAGAGGGAGGACTCTGAGCCCTGAAGTGAAACAGTGAGGTAATTATATGATTTTAACTTTTCAGAAGTAGTCCTACAGGTTGGACTCCGTCATGCGTGGGAGTGGAAGAGGAAGGCACACAGCACAATGGACTTCTTGTTCCAGGCAGATACTAATTTTCTACTGAAATTCAAGAATCAGAGGGGACTCTTCCCCACCTCTCTAACTGAGCCCGTAAGCCTGAACAGTGCAAGTCTGGCTACATCAACAAGGGAAGAAAAGAGCAGGGACCTGCTTCCCTGAAGAAAACTAACATGAAGGGAGGAGGGAAGGGGTGAACAGCTTGCACAGCAACAGGGACAAACATTTGTGCTGGCAACACCCGACAAATCATCGAGCAAACAGAAGGACAAGAAATGAAGAAAGCTGGTCTATTTTTAAGCAAGACCTCATTATTACCATGAACGTGCACAGCTTCCTGGGAAGCAGCAGGTATGCAAACATGAGATGAATCGTATCACCAAATAAATCACCTGGCAGTAGAACGCTAGTTTGCATGGACACACACAGAGTGAACATATACAATCTATGGTCCTAACACCTCCAAAGAGGTGTGGAAGAGCATCCTTCTGGGAGGCAAGCCTGCACTACAGAGACCAAAAAAAACCTGTTAGGCAATGCAATTGTCACTGCTGCTTCTGAAAATGACTTTTGTTAATGATTAGGCAGAGCTCCTTGTTCTGGACACTCCATTCTCAATTAGTCTCCTGGAGCTTGTAATTTCACTTTTTGTATAGCTCTTATGTCATTAGAAACAAACAGTTTCTGCCCAGCTAGGGTAGGAATCCACTTGAGTTGGAGAAGACATCCAAAGTCAAAGCACACATTTTACACCACAGTCTTTACAGAAATTGCCTTGCTGACACAAAGGAATTTCACAAGTGGTTTAAGGGACCTGTGGACTGGGTACAGTGAGGTTCGGGTAACTGCTGGACCCCAGTCAGTGCACACACACCTCCCCAGATGTCTGGTAAGTTTGCATGAAGCCAGCTGACAGCACCAACCTGATACTTCACCACCACTGAGAAGGCAAACAAAAGGACACACCACGAACCTGCATTTCCAGACAACTGTGAGGCTGAAGGATGAGGCTGCAGAAGCTCTACAACTGCTCTGCAGCCTCCACAGTTTGTTATGAGAAAGGTCCACTATGCAAGAAGCACTACCCTACTTCACAGAAACTCTGCTTAGTCTGAACTGGTATTTTAATTCATCTCCCACACCACACAGAACCTCCCTCTCTGTCTTAAGGCAAATAAAAAGATACTAAATAAAACCCAATGAAGACAGATCTTCAGCTACCTTTGCCATTCAACTGGTGACAGATTAAAAATAAATAAACAAAATCTCCAACAACTCTCCTTGTTGTGGTTACTGTAAGATTGTTGCTGTGTGCCAACTCGCAATTTATCACATCAAAAGGCTGACTGAATTAGCCTGAAAGGGGATCTCCCACCACAGGAACATGTGCTACACTGGGAAAACCAACCACCAACCAAAACCTCAGCCTCCACTTTCAAATCCACATCCCATCATCAAAAGGATGCTTTCACATCTTTGATTCTAACCTAATATATTATCCAAAGGAAATCCTCAGAGCCATTTATGATTTATCCTCATTACTTCCCAAACTGGATGTTTAACACATCGAAAGTTTGATTCTGTTGCCAAGACTAAGACAAATCTTTGCAGCTACAAAACTAATATTGAGTTACTGAAGTGTAGGTGCTCCATGTGAAGATGCCCATAGAGATATAAAGTCATCATGTAGCTGGAAACAACAATCTATCCATGCATTCCAAGCCTGCAGAAAAAACAGGATGTAATATTCTATCCTCCTAAAAGCAATACAGCTGTATAAGTAAGGAGAGAGGAAGAACTATGACTAAGATTAAGTGTATAAGAAATTAACTCTGAGTTGTGCCCCCTCCTACACTCCCAAACATTTTCGATTCAGATGACAGTAAGCTATTCCTATCTTGACACACCTTCCCACTCCTTGGACAAAGTATTAAAGAAGTACAATCACTTCTTCCCCCATCATCCTTTTCTTTTTCTCCTTCAAAGAAGTTGGTCTCGCATTCAAGTTTTTTGTTTTGGTTTAGCATACACAATCACCTGGCAGCTTTATCCCCTTCCTAACAACACTTCAGGCTCTTAGCAAAGTATCCTAAGCTCAAAAAATAATGGGCTGCAGGGCAACAAACACAAACTCCACTGCAGTGTCAGTCTGTGCACCGTACCAAGGGACAGCTGACCATGTCAGTTATTATAGCAATTATTTTTGCTATCACCCTGAATATTTCTCCTTAGGTAGTGACAAAGCTGCACAAATGTTGTCAATGACCCTGAGCTAGATTTCATCTTGACTTCAAGGAAAAAATAAGGCATAAATAATATTGATGTTGCAATGCCTGCACTCGCCCAAAGAAAACACAATGTATCACCTGCAGAGCAGCCCTTTCAATCCATAAATATAAAATACGCATTAATCGCCAATCACTTCTCTTGTGTTTGGGCATATAAGATGTTCATCCCATTTTGACTGCTCCAGCCAAACAGGCTCACATCAGCAGCAGAGTTCTCAGGGTGACACACTTGTTGAAAGACATGGACTGACATTTGCTACTTGTATAGAGAAAGACAAGGACATGAAAACGGCAAATAATGCAGCACTGTCCTTATGTATGTGTTTTGTAGTTTTAGCACTTGTAAAGCAGCATATCCAAGTCCCACTTCTCAAAATGCAACAGATGTGTAATACGCATCCAGCTTCAAAATTATCTGCCAACGATTCTGAATTGGCCCTGTGTTTGCATCATCTTCATGAAAGTATAATGGAAGACTGAATGGTTCATTAAAATAATTTTCTTCCTGATTATTTTATATATGAAAATGCAAAAAGAAAAAGCCTGGACTGTATTATTTTACTTCAAAGACTCCATAGGAGAATAAGCACTTATTACCAAGTCTTATCTTAACTGACAGGAAGCTCAAACAAAGGTTTTGTTACTTGAGTATGAGCATCTGAAATTAAAGAGGAGTCAGAAAGACAAAGGACTTGGACAATGAGAATCCCTTTTCTTCTGCATCCAGCTTTGTTCTCACTTTGAAATTAGGCACAGATCATCACAACTCCCCAGTCCACAGTGAGGAGCAAAGGCATTTATTTCAAAAAATGTTGCACGGCTTTTAGGTCTACTGCCATAGATTGTGGTGTCCTTCCCCTTCCCAGGCTCCATTTCTGTTTGGTTTTTTTAATTAAAATAAATTTTTAAAAAAGTCACCTTTCAGTGACAAGATTTTGCTGTGACACCAAGGATTCATTCCTTGGGTCACACTGTGCCATATTTGCAGTGAGTGAGATCCTGGTTCAGAAGGCCTAAACACACTTATTTGGGAGGTAACAGATGCTAACTCCAGCCCTGCCACACTTTGTGCAGCTTGACACCTTGGAAAACCATTTAAATAGCTACCAAATAGATCCTGGTTAAAATAACAATGGAACACCCAGAGTAAGGACTACCTGACGGTGTACTCACACAATACCTGGAGCAACATGGATGCAAAGTCTGCCCAGGAACACAGATCTGCAGCAAAGGTACTATTTTAAGCAGCTTTATTAAACATTAAGAGCAGTCACTGAGTAGTGCAGTACAAGAGCAACCTGAAGCACACACTCACAGATATTAATCAATTTTAATTTTGTAAGTAAAAGCATTAAACCATATTTACATTTTTGCATGCTGATAAAGTTTAATGGAGCCTGAAAAGTACAGGCACTTTAATGGAGTACTTCTTCCACACTGATATATCCTGCCACTCTAAAGGATAACATTAAAATGACTATGCTGCTTTTGGTACCCTGTCACTGCTGCATGCCAGGCAGACTCGAGCTGTGCTTTGCTTCTGTGTCTACTGAGTGTGCCTTGGTAGCTGGCTGACCATCCACAGAGCTTCCCTCCCTGGCCTCAGACCTCTCTGACCAGCAGACAGGATGTCACTCTCAACTGGAATTTCCTACAACTCTTGTCAATAGCCTTAAAATCCTTAAAGTTGTCTCAGACATGCACAAAATGAAAGAGATGGAAAACGCAAATAGCTCCAACCAGCATGACAGATGTCAGAATTACCAAAGGCAGGGAAAACATACCTTTAGTAGCACTTGCCAAGCTGACTTGCCAAGAAGCAACTTCAAACAGCATTAAAATCCACGGAATCCAACTGGCCAGAGAAAGTCTTGTGATAAACTGAAACATATCTTGAAGTGATTTAACTAATCTGCTAATATCAAACACACCTATGTATATGCAAAACCCTTCAGTATGAAGGGAAAACAAAAAACCACAAGACTGGGTATCAGCTGCCTCATTAACAATCTCACTTTGAAGATCAATTTTAAGCCCGGGTAAATCAAAGTTTTTAGATCATCTTTCCATAAATTTTAATTTACACCTGTGCAGATGTAGGTAGGCCAGACTGGGGCAGGGGGTTTTTTTCCACAGAAGCTGCTGATGGCGTATTAAGGGGATATAGAAGAAGGGTGCATGTCTTCACATTAACCTCCTTCATAACACAAGGAGGATAGTTAAATTTCACGCCTACTTTTTCAAGTTCCTGAATTCTAGCACTTATCTACAAAGGACATTCAAATGCAGCAGAGGCAGAAGAATACCAGCATGCAAAAAGCAAAGCAGTTGACACACGTCCTTTTACATACTGTTCAAATCCAACTTACAGTATGTTTATATGGGATACGTGTTTGTATTCAGGATTCACAGTTCTTGCTTTCGTAAGAGCCTAAATTTTTAATGCACAAAATATCAGGTAAAGAGCTCTTAAATGAAATTAGACTTAAATATCTTCCATGCTTCAGTTAGAATTAATGCAGATAAAAACACTCAAAATTTCAAATATTGAAAGACACAAGCCATACAAGAAAAACCCGAATAAAAACTCATGAGCACTCATCTCCCCAAAAGGAAACCTCATTTTTAAGGTATTTAAGGGCTATTATTATATTATTTAAGGTATACTAAGGATTTAAAGGTATCCTGAAGTACCCATTTAATTTTTGTGGGTATTCTCTTTAATAATCACAGTGAGAAATAATACAGGTTCCACTGCAGACGAGAGTCCTGTCAGGCTGTATGCTAAACAGATACAGCTTAAATAACACAAATTGCTACACAGATTTTCCACCTTGCCAGAGCTCCAAAGTCAAAACATCTGAAGGAATTGTCTTTACAAAAACCTCTGATTTCAGCAAAAACAGCACACACCGCTATAGAGCACTATTATAATAGAATTAGCAACATAACTTGACAACCTCCTCCATTCAAATTATGTTTTTCAGATGACCAGACCACAGAAATAAAACATTTTGGTGATCCACACATTAGAACTACTTCCCCTGTGTTTTCACTTGTCAGGCACAAATCAAAAATCACTGAACTGAGGAAAAAGGGAAGACTAAACTTTGGGTTGATACACATTCAAATGGAAAGACAGCAAAGAAGGAAGCAAAAACTGAAATGAGCTGCTTGGGAAATTAATTTGTGTATTGAGTCACCACAAAACACTGGGTACTGCACATTCAGGGCTTTTCCAACTTCAGAAGCTACAATGTGAAGAAAATACAGCAAAGTACAGGTTATCTGACTCATCAAACCCTGGTTTTACCACAGGCAGAGCTCCAATTATGCCTTCTATTTGAGCTCCAAATAGGAATGTTAAGATCAACTTCATCACCATTGCAGATTTAGAAGGAAGTGAACGACACGATGCACCAAAAGGGAAAAGACCATGCATGGGAACTGCAGTAATGGCACACAAGGTAAAGAGATCAGCTGGAACCAGGACTGGCATTGATGGAAATAAGCTCTTGTTCTTGAACACAGGGTGACTGCAAAGGAAATCATCTCCCCTTGCGTGTGTGTGGACATTTACATCCATGTAAATACTTTTTCTTCTTTCAAAGCTAATGCTGATGCAAACAGATTAAAGAGTAGCCAGAGAGCTCTTCTGCTGACTGGTAAAATGCTCTCATCAGCTAGATGAGTGGGTCTTAAAATAACAGGCCATTTTCTGTAATGCTATCGGCAATTACAAATTAAAGGCAGCACCCAGCCTCATGACACTTCAGACATCCTACAAAGTTCCATTTCATCCTACAAGGAACTAACACTATCCCTCTGGAAGAGGCACCTGCTTCAGCGTTATCATGTACAGTTAGCTCCCAGGAGAAGCATTTGGCTCATGCAATGATAAACCAGCCTAATGATTTAAAATACACCAACTTCCCTGTCTTTGTCATGGGAAGTGCTAACTCATGTCTCATATGTCCCCAGAAACTGAACATGAACTTTGCTGACTTGGGTGAATCTGTTAGCTGTAAACTCTGGTTTATCTGTTAACTCTCTAAACAGTGTGAAGCATAGCCAGGTGAACAGACAATCACATACATGGCTTTATAAACTGGGTAAGTAAAGGGCAAAATCTAATCAAGAATTATTCCAGGTAGGTAACTCCTCAAAGGGAAAAGTGAGAGACCATTAAAATCCCCACATCACAGAAGAAAAATACTAAGTTTGTTCTGTTTCATTTTTCAAATATAGATCTTTATACTGGCAGCAAAATACATTTTGATGTAATTGTGCCCTAGTGTGGCCAGCAGGACCAGGGAAGTGATCCTTCTCCTGTACTCAGTGCTGGTGAGGCCACACCTTGAATATTCTGTTCAGTTCTGGGCCCCTCAGTTCAGGAAAGATATTGAGGTGCTGGAGTGGGTCCAGAGAAGAGCAACGAGGCTGGTGAAAGGACTTGAGCACAACTCCTATGGGGAGAGGCTGAGGGACCTGAGGTTGTTTAGCCCGGAGAAGGAGGCTCAGGGGAGACCTTATCACTCTCTACAACTACCTGAAAGAAGGTTGTAGCCAGGTGGGGAGTGGTCTCTTCTCTCAGGCAACCAACAGCAGGACAAGAGGGCATGGGCTTAAGCTCTGCCACGGGAGGTTTAGGTTGGATATCAGGAAGAAGTTCTTTACAGAGAGGTCTAGTGGCCAGGCATTGGAATGGCCTGCCCAGGGAGGTGGTGGATTCTCTAACCCTGGAGGTTTTTAAGGTGGGACTGGATTTGGCACTTAGTACCATGATCTAGTAATCAAAGTGCGGATGGATTAAGGGTTGGACTTGATGATCTCAGAGGTCTCTTCCAACTCAACTGAGTCTATGATTCTATGTCAGAGGAAGCTCTGCCATCACCTTTAACAAGGCCAGGTGTTCATCTCTGTCCACAGCAAGATAGAAGGATCCATATTTGTTAAAAGGACCAAAATGCAACCTCAGAGATACACTTGTATGGACACAAATGGAACTTGGGTTGGAAGGCAGATCAGAACCACCAGCTTGGAGTTTTGATTCATTGCCCAGAACATCACTTTCTAAAAATAAAAACAAAATTCTCTTTTATCCTTTCAGTCAGAGAAGGCAGAAGACAGAACAGAGGAGCTATACAAATTTGGCATGCCTGGATTCACAGAGCTCCTTTTGTAAAGGATGTGTTCAAAGAGATAAGAGACAAGACACGACACTTGTTGGATGGGGTCCAAATAACACAGCAGAAAGTGTAAAATACCCTTCAAAAACCCGCACAAGCCATTTTTGTTCGAGAATGGGAAAGTTTCAGTCATTCTGGTATCTCAATGCAAGTTCTATAAGCCTGCCAGCACAGCTAGAAGACAAGTCCCAAGGATGTTGGTAGTTTACTTTGTTTCCCCTTGGGGAAGCAGGAAGAAATGGAACAGAATACTCTTGAAGGAAAGACATGTTGGAAATCCAAGTTCTGCCTTGGGTCTCTTCCTTAGTTTATTCCACTTTCCGTCATGTTTATTATTTTATGTGAGTAGATTACCCATAATTTACAGAAGGTATGCATATAATGAGGAACTTCTTATCAGAATGTAAATATTAGCTTTAGACAGGAAAAAAATACTCTTCCCTCTTGTCATTCTATGGCTTGATGCTTCAGCAGCTGCTACTACTCCTGTTAGCCAGAAGCAAAGGGAAACACAAGTCTGTCTGAGCTTGAACTCTGCTAATGCAAATGCACACTCTTCACGTCAGCAGTATGACTTTCTTCCTCTCCAATTCAAATGCCACAGGCACATTAGGACTTAAAAAAAAGGTTACAAAACCTCTAAGGCTAGAGGTGACCAAAAGCCACTCACTCAGCTGTGCTATATGCACTTTGGATTTAGTCTTCAGCAACAGGGACACAGTGACTCTGGGGAATTCCCTACTGCTGCAGGGACATCTGCACGTGATGCCCTGGTCACTGGGCATCCAACATCAGAGAGAACCAGCCTTTTGTCTCCTTCCAACTCAGCAGTCTGGAAAGAACGACAGCTGCACTGCTTTGGCTCTTCATACTCACCAAGTTTTGACTGTTACCCAGAGAAGCTCACAGCCTGGGAAAATTAATTTTGACTTATAATGTCAGACCTAAAGGGGAAGGACAAGCCAAAACTTTCCTCAAAGATGTAAGCAGAGGCCACTGTCACCATTATTGGCAGACCCCAAAGGCCATAGATCAGCTGGTATCTGCTCTGTCTCCAGCAACCCTACACTTATTTATACCAGCTGAGTATCAAGCCTTTTACATTTACACAAGGTACAGAAGCATCAGTGAATACAGATTTCAGTAAATCTTGCTTTCTAAAATATTATTCATCAACGTATAATTCAAATGGTAATTAAGAAGTGTTCACATGATTGATGACACATTTAAATTACAGGTTTCCAGCTTTTTTTTTCTGTGAAGAAAAGACAATTTCCTTTTTCACGTGCCTGTTTGCAAAGTGCAAGTCCATCTAACAGATGTCTCACAGATCTGCCTGTCAATGTAACAAGTTAAGACTTTTTTTTTATTACGACAAATGGTATAAACCACACAGCATTCTGTTAAACTCAATATTGACACATCTGCTTACCACGTGTATTAGTAGCCATGTCAGCCACTTTCTGAAAGGCATCCAAAAAGGCAGCAGCTGCTACTACTGTAGTCCTGAAATGCATACAGATAACAAAACATTAGCAGTGTCTCATTGATGCCTATTAAATTACTGCCAAAAACATTTAGGCTTATAAAGAATAACACTGTGAACTTGCAGAGGCCACAAAAAGTATCCTCCTTTATATGTGAATTTAGCCTTTTCCCTCCTTCTTTTCTTAATCCCTTCCTCGCTTTGTGTTAGCACTATGGACTTGGAGGCAGCCATGCTAATTCCATGCTGAGAATTGCACAGGACAGGTGCTGTTTCAAAAGAGCACAGCCATCCTCCTTCTAGCTGATTTCCTCTGATGAACTAATATTAAGCAGTGAAACATGAAAAACAAATCTAACACACATTATACTGCACCCATTAGTGTACAAATTACAGTCACTGCTATTTCCAGGGAACATGCATATTTTAAGAATAAAGATGCAGGAACTCCCTTTTATCTAGAATCCTGGACAAACAATTTCCTGACTTTTTCATCTAGGGAGCATGAGCATCCCTTGAAACAGAAAACAGCACCTTCTTGGAATTCAGACTGGTCTGGAGTTCTGGGGCAAATGGAAAAGTGGGGAAAAGAATCTCCACTTCCAAGGGGGAAAACAATCTCAAACAAAAAACAACCACAAAACCCAGCAACCCCAAAAAATAAACAATACAAACAAAACCACTCTCTGATCCAGTGCTCCTCTAAACAGGACTCTTCTGCGATACACACCAGTGATCTCAGAGACTTCACAACCCAGCGACAACCCTGCCAGCCCAACCTTTTCCTCCACATTTGGAAAGCACACACAGACCACACACCTGTTCAAGTGGAGAGCAAACGTGAGTTACAATTTTCCAAACACGTTTGTTCTAGATAAGCAGGCCCCAGAGCCTTGAACACCTCGGGTCAGTCCAGATTTCTGAAGGTTTATAGTCTGGTCGACCCAATTACAGTGAAAGTAGGCCAGGGCTCTACAGGTAAAGCACAAGTGTGCCCTCTGCACAGTTACCTCCTGGTTCTGTTCCTGCATATCTTTTCTAAGAGTAACTCTGATTTTCTCTCCTCATGGTATCAATCAGCCTTTCCCAAGCTGAAAAGGACATTTCCCAGATCAAGAATGGGGACTACCAACTCCACTTTTTTTTCAAGAACTCCTTGCTAGCCTCGAAAAACCCAGCAGACCTGCAGGGAAGCTGATCCTTAGCCAGGAAGACCACAGGACTGCTTAATTAGGTCAGATTTTATGCAAGTCTCGCTCCAAATATGATCAAGATACAGAGGACATAACTGGCAGTGTAGTAAATGGCCCACTGACAGCACAAAAAATTTGAAAACACACACACAGAAAAATACACCCCAGGCATGACAAGACCAACCAAATGCTTAAGGACTCTCCATATGCCCAGGACATTAAAGGGAGGGCAAGAAAACCCCCAACAGCTAGCTAGCAACACTGAGCCCTGGAACCAGATAACCTTTTCTGGGATTTTCCTTAACAGTGTTTGTGTTCTTCATCTTCCAAACTTGTGGGTCATGCTGTTATTCATGTACCATGTTGTTAATTATTAATTATATTGCTTATAACAAAGTTCCATTTCTTCAGTAACAAGATCCAGGAAGACCTGGCTCCAGCTCAGATGACATCTGCTGCCCTTTATCAGAGCACACAGAAATGAAACAGAGGCAAAAGGCTCAAGTTTGCTAGAAACAAACAGCAAATGCTTGAATACAGGCTTCCAAGCTGCCTGTCTGCAGGTTCCTGTAGCACTGCACTGACTGAATGCAGCAGCACAGGACTGGGGAATCATAAAACTATCCCTCATGCCATCCCAGAAGGCCTGTGTTTGAAGAGTACAGAAGGCTATAAAGTTCTCCATTTCTCTTCTTTCTCTGCATCTTCCATACTCAATGTGACATGCTTGCTGGAAAACGAAAAACCACATGCAAGTGTGGCATTTTAGGCACAGTGTGGCAGAATAGCATATTCCAGGCGTTTAGGACAAATGAGGCTAAACTCCAGCTTCTTCAGGAATCGCTCATAAAAAACACAGAACCACAAACCAGACTGCCAATAACCTGTTCCTGCTGCTGGAAAACACTCAGTTTGTGGAGAGCACAGCAGAGATTGTCATTCAGGGAGACTTGTGCAGAAATGGACCTTGTATTCACCTTAGCAAAACCAAACTTTACAAGTGAATGAATTCTGGAGGTAGCAGAATTTTTCTGAGTGTGCTACTAATGGCACTTATTAAGTAATCCACAGTGCTATTTTCAAAGTATATCTCAATAACTTAAGCTTTAATAATCATCAATACATGATCCAGCAAAGGAATTACCTTCGTTTTTAAGGCAGAAGAAAGTGCTGTTAAGATTGCCAAAGATTTTTTAGTACTTGAGTCCTCCTCTAACACAGCCCCTTTGTATTCTACACTAATAAAAAGGGCAATATAGGGCTAACTTGAAACGTGTGCTCACTAAACAATAATAAACTAACTTTCTAATTTTACATCCCAATCCAGGAAATTTATCTCATTTTATTTTTATTATGTACAGCTGGTGGTAGATTATGAATTTTCATGAATACATTAAAACACCAGTAGTAGTCTATGAAAAATTACACGTATGGGTGTTGACTAGGAAATATGCACAATTTTACTAGGACCTGCTTAGCAAATTATCCTGACAAAAGCTGAATTTAATCTTAATGTTTGCACATCCAAAGAACTGTAGGGGATCTTGACTATAACAGAAAACTTACCGAAGCTGAGACTGCAGTTTCCCAGCTTTATTTATAAAATCTTCCCACACTGGGTAACTTCCCTGAAAGAAAAACAAAACACAATCATGAATACTTAATTTGAGCATTCTGGGTTTGATATTACAGATCAAATGAAACTAGATATGAAGCAATAATTAAGACTGTACCAAATCTTAATCCATTAACACCAAAATAAATTTTCCCAGCAAGTTCTCTCACACAACCTTAGACACCAGTTGCAAGCAGATGGGACATCAACTGGTTCTGAATACAGAAGAAACTGTAGGTCATCTGATGAGGCTTTAGAGATTTTCCAAACAGAAACATTGGGCATGAAGAGGGGTTTCAACTGAAGCAGCGAAAAGAAATGCCTTACAATACAGCAAAACCAAATCCATTAGAAGTGAGGTGCTAGGATATTGCAACAACATGTACAGAGAAGCTCCCAAAATCAAATGCAGGATCACAGGTGTTCTCTACCAACTGATTATCTGTGTTTTTATCAAGTTCCCATTGCTTTTTTTAAAAATTAATTTTCAAAGCCTGTCTAATAAAGGTCTGACCTGACCAAGAGACCACCTCAAACCCTGCCTCGAAGTTATTCAGCAATTAGGCACAGAAAAGGCACAGTGACAGCACAAGATAACAAACTTTCCCAACAGCTGCCTTGTCACTGCAAGACCTGCTTCCAAAATATTCCTGAATGACCTTGGAGACAATTTCTCAATTGAAGCTGATAAAGCAGCATGGCACTGAGTGTATGCGAAGTGTTTAAGAAGGTTTAATTCCTCCTGACCTCAAGTTTCCTGTAGAATTTTCCCCATTTTTTAAAATCGAGTTAAAAGCAGAGGGTTTTTATTTAGAATATGGACACCACCTGTTCTTTCAAGTTATCATCTTTATTTTCCAAAGTTAAAAAAGGAATAAAAGATTATTTTTTAGACAAAAAAGTGTTGCTCTCTGTAGAGCAAGTACAAATTTTCTGCTAACAACAAAAACTGTGGTAGAAAGAAACCTAAAAATTTCCCTTTGATTGGAGTATAGAGAGTAAAATAAAATATCCCTGCCTCCCTTAATAAAGGTGTAAGATTTGCTGTTACTAGAGCAACAAGACAATAAAACCCAGATAAGGGAGGTCCTCAAGGCTGACATTACCCCCGCTGTGACTGGAAGAGGTGGCAAGCAATCGCAGTTGCTTGTAGCAAACTTAATTCACCCCTATAAACTAGTCTGCTTCCTGTAAGTAAAGCAAAATCCACTGCCCACACTGCAGTGAGAAGCCATGTTTTGTGCCTGGGCAAAGACAGACCCTTCCCCAATAGCTGGCCGACAAATTCCAGCTCGTCAGTACACCCTGGCAAGGCAGCTCCCAGACACTCTCTGGGAAGCCTACTGGTACTCTACATCTTTTCAGCAAGGCTTGAGGTTTTGTTAAAAGAAAAAAAAACACACAAGGAAAAAAAAACAAAAAAAGCAAACAGATGTTCATAAAACCTTGTTCCACCTACACACGATGGAGCCAGTGGGAAATGAAGGGGAAAGGGAAAATAGCATTTATCTGGGTGGCAAGACCTAGAATATAAAGTGCCTTGTGATAAGCAAAAACTGTCAGACATTTTAAAAATGAAAGAAACTCACCAGTTATTTGAAAGAGGCAAAAAATGCTATTTCCTTAAACCTATTAGCCTAACTGCAATCCCCTACTCTGAACCCAGCTGCCTGCACGCCGTGTGTGCACTATGGATGTCTGTGCCAGGAACCCTGAGAGCCCTGACAATTAACAGCAGGGCCCAAGGCTTCACAGGATTCTCCAGCAAAACGCAAGCCGAGGATACCAAAGCAGCCTGATTATGTTTCCATCTCGGCACTGCATTATCCAGCTAAACACACCCGATGGCCTGCAGGAGACTGACACCAGCCCTGCATTTAGCTGCTTCCCAGGGAAGCTTAAGGCACTCCCAGCAAAACACAGATCAGCAATAAAATACCTTTTTCTTTTTTTTTGTGGTCAGCCCAGCCACAAAGCCAGCAAAATTGGAAAAGTCACAAAGCATTTCCAGTATTTACTCCTTGTCTTGAAAACTGCTGTTCTCTTCAAGCCAAGCTTGCTCAAATAAGCTGTAACAGCTCATTTTACTAAATAGTTTGCTATATTTGTTCATTTGAAATCACAGCAGTTTCTTCACCTGGGCTCTCCTATACTGGCCAAGGGCACCTGATCTCATTTCAAAGAGTAGAAAAATTGAGGGGTTTGCATTTTGTTTGGGTTTTTTTTTAATGTCACTGAATTAATACCTTGGGTGGTAGATTTTGCTGGGGTTCTTTTTCTGTTTGTTTTCCAATTTTAAAAGAAAACCTTTCAGCAATCTTATACCAGTGATGAATTCCTGCATTATCTGCTCAGCTGGCCGTATCTTGACCTTTTTTTTGCAACTCCAAATTCTTTCTAATAAAGTCAGCTGAAAATCAAGAAGCATGTGGGTTCCAGAAGAACTTCCTTTCACAATTCCCTGCTGAAGCCACATCCACAAGGTCATCTCTCCCTCAGGAACACACAACTAAAGGCACGCACATAAACTGTCACCCTTTGAGCTCTTCAAAGAACTCTTCCCTCACCACACCCCTGCTGAACTCAAAACCCCCTCTTTACTCCTACCTACAGCAGAAATGCACACCACTCATCACTTCACAAGACCAGGTAACTGGGGCTTTATCCCACCTCCAGCACCAAGGAAGCAAGTGATGCTTGTGGGGACAAACCAAGGGGATGACAGGAATCAAACTAGTGCTGTAAATCTGCACAGCTCCAGTGCCCTGGGCAGCAACTCCAACAAGACCTCTTCACATGTCACCTGGAGCACAGCAGCCCCGGTGTCCCTCTGTGTCTCACCTGGAGCACAGCAGCCCCACTATCCCTCTGTGTCTCACGGGGAGCAAGGCAGCCCCGGTGTTCCTCCGTGTCTCACCCAGAGCACAACAGCCCCACTATCTCTCTGTGTCTCACCTGGAGCACGGCAGCCCCGGTGACCCTCTGCGTCTCATGTGGAGCATGGCAGCCCCACTATCTCTCTGTGTCTCACCTGGAGCACGGCAGCCCTGGTGTCCCTCCTTGTCTC
>JAOXXN010000395.1:142363732-142404904 GCA_026770055.1 Myrmophylax atrothorax
TGCCCCCTTGTCCTATTGCTGAGTGCCTGGGAGAAGAGACCAACCCCCACCTGGCTAGAACTTCCCTTCAGGTAGTTTCCTTCCCTTGGTTTCCCCTGCTCTTCCCTTGGTTTCCTATCTGTGTTAGAATGCTGCTGCAGGTTCAGAGGGATTGGCCAACCCTGTGAGCTGCACCAGAGCTACGGGGCTGTCTCTGCAGTGGGGTGGACAATGTGGTTTTGGCTTGGTGTTTGGTGGGATGAAGCAAACAGTCCCACTTGTTGTTCAGCCATATATGACATAAGAGACTATTACTGACAGGTTTTCTCACAGATCATTCAGATAAGTAGAAAGAAAATACTGCAATGCACTGCAATAAACATTGTAATTCACGCAGCAGGATTTTTAGGGCAAAATGAATAACACAGAAGCAAGGGGGAACAGTGGGGTTTTATTCCGAGATATATAAAAACGCAGCTTTGGGGCCTGATGATTTTTTAAAATAAAAAAAAAATGCTGTAAAGACCATTATCTTGAGAGAAGTGAGGAATTCCTTGAATTCAGGAGACATTCTTTTCCTAGAGAAGCAGGAAGCCAAAAGGAGATTAGTTCTGACAGCCCTGCCCTGCATTCTTTGGCTGATGCTTTTCTTCTTCAGGTAATAAAAATAACAGTGTTTCTGGAAGTGCTTTTGCCAGTGGAGGGACTGTGACAATGGCTGGCTGGGGGAGATGTCAGCCCCATTTTCACCTCAAACCACCTCGTTTTCCTCCCTCACTAACCTCTGATTAACCTCTGATCTTTTTTCTACATCCCTAGTCTTGCCAGGGCCAAATCCTCAACTGCACAGCGAAGTCAGAGAAGGTGGATGGGGGGAGGGAGTGATGGGGAGCTGGATGGCAACAGGACAGGGTTTTGAGAAGAACTCCCTGAGGAACAAGTGTGTACAAGATGTTTTGCCTCTCTCTGAAGAGTTCAGAACAATTCTGTGGTTAGGGACATGTGATTTCATCAGAAGAAGACCATCAGCCTTGAAAGCCAACACCCAACTGACTTTTGTGAAGGTTTTCAGGTGACAGAGGACAAAACGCCCTAAAAGTTTGGTGCTCCACTACTCTGAGGAAAGGCTTCATGTTGCCCCATGCCACACAACTGTATTTCAGCAGAGCAGAACCAAATTGAGCTGGCGCTTGCCCCAGGCAAACCGGTTGGATCTATTGTTTCCATCTTTCTCAGAACAGGCTCCTGAAGCTGGGAACTGACTTGCCTTCCCCACCTCTCTGCAGATTGCAAGCCCATCTTCCCCAGGCTGCAAAGGCAGACGGTGTGATGTGATCAGAGATGCACATGTGGAGGCTGCTTTAAGCAGGCGTGTATGATTTGACAGTATAGACTACATTTGGGATTTGTTTTTGGAGGGACAGGCTGTTATTAGAAGCTTTTCTATTCCAATTGTTGAATTACAGTATTTCACTGAAAAGTGTAAATGGTTTATTTCTGTATACAAAATACACTGCACAGCACTGCAGTGGCACCAGTGGATTAAAAATAAGATAATATGAGAAGGCAGTGAGCTGTTTTGTCTGTCAACTGCCAAGAGTTTAAGTTGAATTCAGCAACTTTACTCTAAAAGGTACTGAGCATTCCAAGTAATAAAGTAAATGCAAAGATGGCAAGCAATGCATTTAAAATATTTATCAGGGCTAGTAAAATAATTATATTCCATTCCACCATTTCTATTTATGAATTTATTTTAATGCAGCTAGATGAAGTAATTTTACAAGGAGCACATTAATATTCCCTTACATTAATCACTCATTGATTGCCTATGCAATCTTAGATAGTGGCACCAAAGAACAAATAGGAAATACACTTCCAGATTTTGTTATTTGTCTCCCACTGTGGTCATTCATTGGGCTTGCTTTCCTTCTCCATTCCATCCCTCCATGACAGGCAAGAAGCTGAGTGTGCCAAGAGGAACAGTGGCTCGTGTCTGTGCCATTCTGTTGTATGAAAGCTGGTCCTCCTGCTCCCACATGGTCCTTACACAGAGGGCACATTACATGCACGGCTGCTGCAGCATAAGCTCTTTGAAACACTGCATCAGCTTGTCTCTCTGATATTCCAATAAAACAGAGCTTTTGGAGCATTAATTTTTCAAGATGTGGGTGTTTATTTATACCATTGCAGTCTGTGTAATGTCTGAGCCTTGTTCTGCCAGGTTGCTGTTTTATTTCTTCAGGATTCAGTGCACTTTCTATTTGATGCTAGCAGCAAAACTCCCACTTACGGTGCTGGGAGGAGGAACTGTCTATTATGATAACTGCATATTGTATGTGAAATCTGATAATGAGGATATTGCAGATATGACACTGCATTGATTTAATTGATTTGATGTCCATGCCTTGATCTGGAACAAGACTCTGTGCTTAATTTAGATCTTGAAACTCAAGTGGGTTTTTAGCAAATTATTTTTTGCAATGGTCAAAATTGAGAAGGAGAGAAAAAAGAGGGATGGTTTATATGCTGGGGGCTCGTGCATTTCACAAATGATAGGAAAATTTCCATCTTGAGGGACACCGAGGCTTTTATCTCCAGGTGGGAGCTGGGAGGCAGGAGCAGGTGTCTCTCACACTGGCAGGCTCTGTGAAAGCCTACATCCCCCTCTGAGCACAGAGCTCAGCCTGTGGTCCACAAATTGTTGCCAGCTGTCAAAGTGAAATGGTTCAGCAGTAAGTCTCCTGGGCTGCATTCTGGCCAAAACTCAATCGGATTACAAACCAATTGCTCCAGCGTGTCCCAGAAGCAGGAAATCACCATCAGCTGGCTGGTGGGATCTGGTCACAGTGACAGACAGTGCTGCTCCTCACCTGCTGCAGTGTGTTTGCAGGGGCATGCTGGGAGCACTGGCTGTCTTTGCAGGTCTTATGAATGCAGCACTCCCTCCTTCCCCAAGGTGTGGAGATGATGATTTCCTGGGGAAAAACAAACAAACAAAGAAACAAAAAAAAAAAAAAAAGGAAGGAAAGAGCAAGGTGTACTGCTGCATGCAGCCTTCTCCAAGGAATGATTTCTTGGCAAAGTATCTTCTGAAATGCCAGGCACCACATCTTTCCAAAACACTACCACTTGTGTAACTGAAATAGCAAATATCTTTCACCAAAATAAGAAAATTGCTTTTATTTCACATACAGTTTAGCCTGCCTGTAGATTGTCATTGGAATAAAATCAAAGAGACCCTGCCAACCCTATAGGTACCGAGGCTATCTAATGACAGTTTGTAATCAATAACATTTTGGAAAAGAGGAGAAAGTTTCCTATTTGGAGACTAGGTCAGACTCTGACTGCTTGTGATTAAACATAAGACATTCACGTGAAACAGACTGTCATAGAGACAGCTTGTCATGTTTCTTCCCTCTCCCTCTTCAGCAATGACTGCGTACAACACGCTGGGGGACTTGGTGACTGGTCTTAGATGCCTCAGCTAAAGCCCCACTGCAGTCCATTTGCAAGCTGGACCTTCAGCAGGACTCATTTGAAAGAAGTCATTGTCTTTTCTTCACTTTGTGAGTGCAGTGAAGCCATCACATTTCAATCTTGTCAACCTTTTAAGACCAAGTATAAAGGTGAACAATAAAGCAGGGTGCTGTTGAGGATCTTGGCTGATCCTGCTGAGTAAGAAGTGCCAGTGGTGGAGCATTACCAGGCTCAGGCTGCCTGTGAGCTCCTTTGCTCTGAAGGGATGAGACCTGTAGGAGCAAAAGGTAGAGAAGAACAGGGAGATGTGGTTGCCTGAGGGCAATCAGGAGCTTCTTCCCATGAAAGAGATGGGGGAGGGAAGCTTTGATTCCTCTTTCTCCCACATGCCTTCACTTCCCTTTTTTCCCCTCTCTGTTTCTAGTTCCATGGGGAAAACATTGCTATTAAAGCAAAGATCTAGGAACCTAAAATATACATAGGGATTCTTTGGAAGAAATCTTGGCTCCAGTGAAGTCAACAGGAGGTTTGGAATCAACTTCTTTGGTGCCTGAATTCCACCTTGCTGTAATACTGTCCTAAAATGTTTCCAGGACTGTACAAAACATTGCCTGCTCAATGCTGACCTTTCTATCACAGCTGAATGGAGCCTGGTACCCTCCTGTGAAATTCATCACTGTTTTGTGATAAATCACATCCTTCTCTCAAGGGGTAACAACAAATCATCCTGAGAATGGGAACAACAGTTTCATGTATCATTGGGCATCATGACCAGATCTTTGTAGTTTCAGTGGGAAACTGCTGGAAATCAAATGTTACTGCAGAGTTTGTTTGTTTGAAGGACATCTGGAATATTCCAATGATCCATATTTAGTTATTTTTGGTGTTCCTTTCAATAGGGAGTTGGCAACCTGTTTAAATCCAGGGGATCATGACTAGTTATTCAAGTTTTGCTCTGCTGGATTTGCACTCTGTGTATTTTGGAAACACTGTCTGCTCTGAGCAGCAGATAGGGCGATGCCACAGCCCGCATCAGTGAAAAGCTCTTATGATTATTATTTTTTCCTTCTTTCATTTCCAGTGAAGACTGCGCTCTGTTCTCCCTCTTTCTATATTTTATTGCCAATGTGGAATGCTTTAAAAGTGCCGTTAAGGAATGTGCTACCCAGTTATATCTACACTGTATTTCACTCTCTGTCCTCTTTCCAACAGCACTGAAGCTCTGAATGTACAATATCATTCTGATGATTGAAAAATCACAAGCATTTTCTTTCTGCTAAGTCTAACTCTGGGACTATTGACAACAGGCTTCTACTGTGATGTGCAGAACCCTTGTTCCCTTAAATGCACAGTGATTTTTCAAGGTATTTGAACATCTGAGGATTCCAAATTGATAGTCTTCAACTTCTTAGCAAATGAGACCAGGCACTGGATATTGAAAAGTTAGATCCAAAGAGTCAAACCCAAATTTGTGAAGTCCAATGACTTTATCCTGTCTGCATCCCCACTTTTTTTCCATTCCTGGGAGAATTCAGACTGATTTCTTCACTTGCACCCTACATTTCTAAAGCATTTCTAGAACATTTATTTCGCCATCCTCGAGGAGGCCTGGAGTCAGGGAGTGTCTCAGCAGCAAGGGGTGACTCAGCAGTGGGTTTGCAGCCAAACCTGCCTCCCACAGTGACCGAGCAGGGAGGGATCGGTGTGTGTGTGCAAACACGTTGGCTCAGCGTGATGAAATGGCAGCCAGTCCTCGCACAACATCTGCCTCCGCTCTCAGTCTCTCACTGCCCACGTAGCACCATCCTCTCAGCAGCCAGGCACCCAGAGGAGATCTCCCCTTGCATCCTTTCCCAGTCAGCAACAAAAGATCCCTCTCCTGCCTGCTTCCCATCTCACAGCTCGCCTGGCTCCGGCCAATGTCTCCCTGCTGACCTCAGCTACCAGCAGGGGAGAGCAGTGCTTTGGGAAGCCACTGGGAGAAGATGGGACTGTAGACTTTTATACATTTTATAGGAAGATTATGGGATGATGTGAGGTTTTCTTCTGCACTGACTGCATTTCCCCCCCCAAATCCTGCCTCAGTGTGGTTTGGCTATGTCCTTTGGGACAAGATCACAGTGGGACTCAGAACAGATTGGCTGTGCAGGAGCAGGATGCTCAGAGACATTCCCATGTCTGCTGTGGACTCACTGCATGAGGCTATAAGGGCAGGTATCTTCTCTGTATTTGAAGGCCAAAAAAGCAACTCTGACCTGCTGAGATTAAAATAACTGAAGAGTCTGGTCAGTGTCTTATCAGCTGATCATTACCAGAAAAGGAAGAGAAAAAATAAGATGGAAAAAACCTCTTTCACTTGCCTTATCCCGCTGTCATCTAATTCCCATAACCTCTATCTGTTTCCACGGCCCCTTGTATATCACTCAGCACAAGCAATACACTTGGTTGTCCCACTGAGAGACAGAATCCTGGTGCAATGCCCAGGGAACCCTGTAGGCAGCTGATAGTTAAGAGTAAATTTCATTAGAAATACTGGTGAAAGACAGAGAAGGTTGATGATGAACCAAAGGCTAGCACAAAACCGGTTCCTGCAGATGTCAGTACAGCTACTTTGGTGTCTTCAGCAGGAGTCAGACCGAGTGCAGAGTCTAGCACATTTGTGGACCTTGGTCTTCTAGTGATGTGAGCAGTGCTGGAGGAGCATGGTCTTAAGGTCCCTTTCATGCAGTTTTTGGCCAGAGAAATGTATACATCTGAGATGCTACAGATGATTAGGCTTAATTTTTGCTAATACAGTTTATTAAAAAATGTTCTTAGTGATACAGTTCCTCAGTTCTTTGTTCTGCAAGGTACAACATATAAATAAACAAATTTCTGCAAATAAGGAAAGGCTGGTTAGTCTCTACCAAATTACCTCTGAGTAGCACCAAAACTGTGGCCTCAAGAAGGTACAAAAGTTTTGTCAGTTAGGGGGTTAAAGTGGTCTAAAGTGTTAAGACTGGCTTTGCTCCTGCAAAGAGCAGTGGTGGGATGCTGTATGCTTTAGCACTCCGCTGTGTTCCTTCCAGATGCTGGCTTGCTCCAAGCAGGTGATGTCCTCAGTTCAGTACCTGGAGTCTGTAAAGTTGACAAGGTATACAGACCACTTCCAAATTGTTGGGGCAGGAATAAATCCTTATTCAGTGGTCCTGCTTCCCTGATTTCCATCACAGCTACTTGCATCTCACATGCCACTGCTGCTTGGCCACGCTGGGCCATTATTGCAAAGACAGCAACTGGTGGTGTAACGTCTTCTGCTGTGAGAAACACAGTCCCTTGCCACTTTCATAAAGAAATTCCTTCAGCATAAGTCTCTGTGCTTGTGTTTTTCCTCTGTGTACATAACCTATAGCTATTTTTAGCTAGGCATGGACCTTTCATAGTTATATCTGCTTATTTTCAAAAACCTTAACATTTGGCACGTATCATATTGGTCCCACTGATTTTGTGTTGCTTTTTTTCCCTGTTCCCTTCATTCCTTGCCTCCTCCCCTCAGTGGATGCCAGCCCCCGGTCTCCTTCCCAGCAGGCACAGGCTGGTTTCAGCATGTCTGCCCCACTGATTTAACCTAGACTCTTCCCCCAATCCAAAATTAATAAACATCTCTCACAATATTCAGTCACTGTGCTGCTGGCTTATTTCCAGCTCTTAAACTTACAAGCCTATTTATAGCTCAAAAGGCTTGAAAAGAAATCATTAAGGGAATAGATTTGTGAATGTAGAAGAAGGATCTGATTCTTGGCTTTTCTGTACATAATAACTTTGTGTAAATAACAATGTTTGACACCTGCTTTCCTCTCGCATTGAAATCTCAAAGCAGTTTACATGTATGAATCCTCAGCCTGAGTGCTGCAAAGAGAGGAGTCACCCCTGAGGGTCTTAGACTGACACCATGTTCCAATCTACTAATATTATTTTTCTTTTAAATTCACTGACTTGCTCTTACTCTGTCTGTGACCTCACTCATGCTCCTCACTCATTTCAGAGGCCGGAGCATGAGTGAATCAGACCTTTAAAGATTCAAATTATATCAAAAATATAACACTGCAGTCCTAAATGGTGACATTCAATGGAGACCCTGAGTTCCTCACTTTATTCTAAGCCATTAAGCATTATCGTTCATCTATAAAATATAGCACAGTTACACACTGATGCAGAGAGATTATTTTTTCCCCTATTTCTTCATTTCCCTTCACTATTAATGTAATGTGAAGATCATTCACATTGTGAGTGTAGGGCTCAGGAGCTCCATCCTAGTCCTGCTCTACAGTGCCAACCTTAATGCATTTTTTGTGCAAATTATGTTTTGCTGTTTTCCTTTGATTCTGCAGAAAAACTGCAAACTTGCAGTTACTGCTTGAAAACCAGTGCTAAGTTGAAAAGTTCATGCATTCCTCATGGGAATGCACATCAAAACCAAGATTTCTCTTCTGGATCATGTCTTCACAAAGAGAAATTGGGACTCAAGTTAATAACCACAAACCCCAAAAAGGACTCAGGCTGAAAACACAGCCACGTGAGTTTATCATGACTTTTTTATTCTCAAATTTGTATTTTTTCCATTTCCCTGTCCCACTTCAGGTCCGAGTGTCACTTTGGTGCTGGTCACAAAAGCTTGGCTCTCTTGTGTGCTGGTTTGCAGTTTTGTTCCATTGAGTCAGGCCAGTGTTACAAGGACAATCATGTTGACTTGACCAGGCAAAGCACCTAATACAGCCAAACAGTTGGTGAAAGCACAGCAAGACCAGATATTTCAACCACTAGAAACATCCTTTCATAACCATTTTTCACAAGATAGTTTGTTCGAACTTCAAGCCCATGTTCTCCCAAAAAGTGTCTTTTGGTGGAAGGGTTTCTCGGTAAAGTTTACTCTTGCTATGAATCTTCCTTTTCATTGGCTCTGTACTGTGAGCCTTGATAAAGGTTTTAAAGTCCATTCAGTTTTCCCTGGGCCATCATCAACAGGCAGATCAGAGGCCTCATTCCTGGACATGCTCAGGCAGTGCTGTAAGTTCAGAACTCCTCTGTTACACAGATTATTACATAGATCCCTTGTACCCAGAGGTGTGCCTAAGAGACACACCTCAGTGACATTTCTGCTAGAAAATAAGACAAAAATTAGGTCTACTTATGAGGACATTTATAAGGGCATTTTAATCCAAGTCAAAATATTAGGCCTTGACTATGAGACTTCAAGTGTATCTTGTTGATTTTAGGTACCTTCTGGGTGAGGGACTTTAACATAGTGATAAAATGGGGGCACAGGCACTGAAGTGGGGAGAAGAGGCAGAACCACAGCTCTTTAAGGCACCACGAGGTATGACTTGAGCTTCCACTCATGTGCAAAGCTTGACCTGGTTGGTTTTCTCACAGCTCATGTAAAGAGATGGATTAAAACCCCTCTTATCCCTCTGCTCCTTCAGTCTATTTGTGCAGGCCTCAGTCACTTGGAAACTGTGATGGACTTGACAGAAAGGCTCACTGAGATTCTTTAATATTCTTCCTCATTGTGTTCACTGGACTGTGTTTATACAGCTTTGTCCACACCTTTTGCCTACAGTCAGATCGAGCATTCAGAGGTTTGTGATATACTTCTGTGTCTCACCCTCCATCCTTGGCCCAGCTACACTTCCTTTACACCTTAACAGAGACTCATTGGAGCACAGACCTGTTTGCTCTGTGGAGGTGCCAGCTGTTTCAGTGTTTGAGCCTGCTCTCTGGTGCTCTTCATGCCAAATAAATGTTGTGTGTTGTATAGTTTAGCAATATCTTATTTGCAAACGCTGAATTTTTTCGCTGCTTGGTTGGTGGTAATTTCTGTTAATGCCTTCACTGTCTCCCAGTTTTCAGTGCACATGTCCCTTGGCAGATCTGCAGCAACACCATGTGTATGTCTTCACTGCAATTAAAAAGTGGCAGCAGTATTGTAGAAATACAACAGAAATCTCCTTTTTAAAGTAATCATAAACCATAGTTCAGCACTTCCCTTATTTATTTCCAGCAAGATAAACCAAACCCTGATGAATCCCAGGCTGCACATCCAGCTGGTATTTTTGCAAGATAGACACATCCTATGCCCCAGGCTTCCAGGGTTTGAGGAGCCTGGGGGATCAGGTCCTAAATAGCTTACTAAAGGTCACAAGGAAAGTCTGAACAGGATGTGGAAAGAGTTATTCCAAGACAGAAGCCAGCACAACAGCCTCTGGAGCACATTTTTCTCAAATTTAATAGGTGATTGGACCTCATGAGGTGATGGCCTCATGAGATCCCACCTGGAGCATTGCATCCAGCTCTGGGTCCCCCAAGACAAGAAGGGCATGGATCTGCTGGAGCAAGTTCAGAGGAGGGTCACAAAGATGATCAGGGGGCTGGAGCACCTCTCCTATGAGGACAGGCTGAGAGAGTTGGGGCTGTGCATCCTGGAGAATAGAAGGCTCTGGGTAGACTTTACAGCACCTCCCAGTACCTAAAGGGAGCCTACAAGAAAACTGAAGAGGGACTTTTTACAAGGGCAGTTAGTGATAGGACAAGGGAATATGGCTTCAAACAGCAAGAAGGGAGATTTAGATTGTATGTTAGGAAGAAATTCTTTACTGTGAGGGTGGTTAGGAACTGGCAGAGGTTGCCCTGAGTTTTGGATGCCCCATCCCTGGAAGTGTTCAAGGCCGTATTGGATGGGATCCTGAGCAACCTGGCCTAGTGGAAGGTGTCCCTACCCATGGCAGGAGGGCTTGGAACTGGATGATATTTAAGGTACCTTCCAACCCAAACCATTCTGTGATTATGTAGCTTAAATTTTCTTCCCTCTGTAAAAACACATGGGAGCAACCTTAGTTCATATAAGCCAGAGTCATAGTTCCAAAAGCAGTCTGAAAGCAAATCCCAAGGGAAAAGAAGAAGCTCCATAGGACAGAGGAATGCTAATCCAATGGTCCAAAGGTCTTAATTGTATGTGTATTCATATGTTAGAATTCAAAGGTGAGTAAAACAACTTCCATGACAGTGATATACCTAAGAAGGCTGAAAAAAATAAAAGTCCTGTGAGAGAAGTAGAAGAAATGGGAATTTTTCTGTTGTCCATGGCAAGCTCTAAGTAGGAGCTTGTTAAGAGAAGGTGGACAGGGAAAAGGAGGCACCTGGCAGGAGCAGGAGGACTTGCAGAGGTTCTTTGCTCCAAAGAGAGCTGGGAGGGCAGCATGGGAATAGCAATGGAAAAGAGCAAAGAAAGCCAGCTATGCACCATCTGGTCTACAGAGAGCTGCTACAGAAGGGACTCCAACTTATCTTTGCTAACTCTACTCTGGTAGGTAGGTACTCTGTGTGAACATGAGAAGTAGCACATGTGGCTCCAGACACAAGAGCACCCTCTGCACCATCTGTGCATGGCTCTCCAGCATCCACAGGAGACAGATACACTGAAGAGCAAATCAGGTCTCATTAAAGGCAGCTCTGGTGAGTCCTGGAGCAGAACCTGGCAGGTGCTTATCTCATTTAGAATGTGGTCGTTCAATCTGCCTGTATTAACACTGGGGGAAAATTAGGGTAAGGTTAGGGTAAGACCATCAGTTTCTTAGTAACAGTTCATAAATCTCCCCACTTTTAACTAAAATAGCAATATTTTAAATCAACCTTTTTATTTTGTACTGGTTTGGGATCCTGGGACCTTTTTAATATTTTAAAATAACCCTTTTATTTTCCGCCATGTGTGGATCCTGAAGTCTTATTTCTGCTGTCACATCCAGTCTGCTGAGAGAGGCAGGTTCTGTATCACAGTCTGCAGCATGATTTCCTGTTTGTTCTTTTGAATGACTTTGCCCAAAGGGGTGATAATAAAAAATAGTGAAAGCTAGTGTCAAAATAATTTCCCTGAGCCTGGAACATACATTTTTTTCATTATTCTTGACATTCTTTTTTATTTGTCTTTTTTCCCCTCTCCACTAACTTTCAGTATTAAAGTAAAGTAAAATACATAGTACAGATGATTCTGCTTTCATATTTCTTGGCTAGTATTGGCCCACTCTCACATGGATATGTGGGAGCTCTGAATATTGAATATGGTCTTTATATTCCTGTGATTTATGAAAACACATGATTTTCCATTCACAAGTACACAAGAGCATGGTCATATGGGAGTTCTCCTGCTATTTAGCCAGAGCCAACAGCTACAGAAGCATCCCAGAAGCAATCTCATCCAGCAGCAAATTAAAAGTAAGAAATAAGAAGAAGTGCTCAATATTGTCATACAGATTATCCAAAACAGACCTCATTGGGCCAAGTGGGCGATGCTTCCAAGAGGAGGGGAACTAACCCAGCGCTTCATGCTTGTTATTCATTTGGGTGGAAAACTGGGATCTGGAAGAGCTTTAGGAACAGACCCTTTCTCCACAATATTTAGAAGGATGTCAGGGATATCTGATCTTTTCTTGGTACAGGCTGTGCTGAAGAACTGAAAGGAAGAGGGCCCATGTTGCTGTAAGGCTGCTTACATGTGCTGTCGGGTATTCATTGACCCTGTAACATGGTCTATGAGGAGGTGCCAATGTCAGTGCTTCCACTCCATCTGTGTGGCTCTTGGATGCCCTTGGTGTGCAGGGGACAGGAGCCAAATGGCAGCTAAGCAAGGTTGGAAAGGATCAAGAACAGGTGTTGTTCCAGAGCTAATGCTCAATAAGGGTTTTTTTTAGGAAGACAGCAGTGATACCATGTTGACACCCCACCCCCATCACAGCTGGCAGGGGGTTTCTTGCCCTCTCAGCCCTCTTCACCTTTTCTAAATTGTTTACACCTATCCCAGATTTTCTGTTCTAAAGCCTGCTGTGGGCACCTGGTCTGCCTCTAAACACGCTCACAGCTATTTCATACCTTTAGCAAAAGCAGCGGGCTGATTTTTGAAAGAATGCCACTGTTTTGACATTGGCATTTGAGAAAGAGCATCTCCGAACCCGTATGTCAGGGGTTACATCTCCGGATCAGATGTGGTTTGGCTGGAACCACAGCTTCAGTCCTGGGCATGGCCACTTCTCCCAAAGGCAGTGCAGGGTAAGGATTTGTGCTCTCCATCTAAATAAAACATAAGCTCACATATTTTCACTCTTTAGCGAGACAGTTCTGCAACTCTTTAAGCCATGTATTAGGTGATGTACTGGCATAGAGGACACAGTTGTGCGGCTCCCACATCAAAGACAATGAAAAGGTGGAAAAATGACAGATGCTCCATGTGTGGTTTTGCAATCCACCTATGTCTCTAACACTCACAGCTGAAAAAATAGTTCAGATGAAAATTATTGTTCACTCTGGGTTCGCTGCCAAACCGTAGTGCCACAAAGCTTGTAAAAATGAATTGGATGCCACAGTCAATTGGTCTTAGTGAGCTACTGAAGTCACTGCAAAAACAGGATTTGCCTTGTGGCTGAAACAAGGGACTGGGAATCTCCTGGTATCTGTTAGTCTCCACCACTGATTTGAAATGGTGGCTTGGGGCATGGCTTTGTTTTCCTTGCTATTCTGCCTGCACCAAACAGTATTTCCAGCCTTGCAGAAATGCTTGTGCTGGGAAATTAGCAAGGTGGACTGAGAGCCTGGCTCAATATGACTGCTGCTGCAAATTCCAGGGACTGTTCATTTGCAAGGACATGGGTTAGGTAAATCTGCTGGGTTTGCTTCATTGAGGCTGTTTCTATCAGTCAGCAGCAGTGGCAACACAGCAGTGAATGCATCATCACTGCTCTCTGATGCAGTGGAGGAGCTGGGCCACAGGCTGAGCATGGGAGGTTTATGAAGGTGGGGTGCACAAGTGGTTTTTGTGTGGAGACGTACACATTTTCCTGGCATGGGTGATGCACACAATGTGAGCAGTTCAGAGAACTGCTTTGAGCAGACACACTTTGCAAATAAATGTTTGTTTTGTTTCAAAACAAACATGAAGTGATTGAAAGGCACAAAGGTATTGGCAGTACCACAATGAGAAAATTATAAAGGCACTCACATGTGAGGTGTTGACCGAGTTCACATATCGGGGCAACTCTGAAGCTCGAATCTGGGAAAGAACAGAAGGGAGCTGGGTCTTAAGATTCTACGGTTTTTCAGTGGGTTTTGAGTACCCAGGACCTTTCACCATCTAAAATAACAAACACTTGATATTTGAATTTCATTTAAAAATGGGCATTAATGCACTTTCCTCATTTTGAGACAATGATTCCTGGCTTGGGCTGCAGAGTCAAGGAGATGCTGTCATTGAAAGTCAAAGCTTGATGTTGGTGGATGCAGGGTAGCTGTGGACTGTCTGGCTCCCAGGTGGTGGGGCTGGCAGGAGTGGCTAGGCATGGATTGCACCAGAGCAAGGGATCAGGTGTGGTCCAGAGGAGAATAAAAAAGCCACCTGTAATTACCCATAGGCAGTCGGGCAAGGAGGGAGACTGTTTCCCCAGTGCACAGCACACCATTTATTTTTTTACAGAGTTTGTGTTGCTTAGCTTCTTTCTCAATATACAGAATTTCATTTTTTTTTGTTCCCAAATCTAGTTCTGTAGTTCACCAGACAATTCCTCCCAGCAGGTACTTCTGATTAATAGAAAGTGCTGTGAGGTCTCTTCAGGACACAAGGATGACTAACTCTGCAGCAAGTATCTCCAGCATAGATCAAGCAATGAGATTCAACCAAAGGACCTAGAAGCAGGTTCAGACCTCCTTTACACCATCTGGAGTCTCAAGTAACTCCAGGAATTTCAAAGGCTTTTTTGTCTTGTTTTAGTATAAATAGTCCAAAAACTGAGCTGACCTCCCTGCTGCCAGCAGCAGCAATTATCTCATATGGGTGAGGGTGGATGCTACCCCAGCTAGTTTTGGAAGGATTTGTGTTTTTTACACCACTCTGGCAAATGAAGTATGATTTGGGGTAACCTGGCCCACTTTGAGATGTGCCCTACCATAAGATCAGTTTCTTAAACATGGAAAATATGAGATTCTCTTAAGTGGACTACCATCTCACCCTTCTCTCAGTATGGTGAGTCAGAAATAGGACCTGGTCCATCCCTTGCTGGCACACAAGTGGAGGGACAGGTAACTGAATCATTGGATAGAAGAATGGCCTGACTTCTGCCCTTCTTCAGCTTTTAACAGAATTAGTGACTTGGACAAAGCAGGACGAGTATGAGAGCAACTGGAGGAAAGATTTAATGAATAGATTTAGGTAATTTCAGTATATAAATTAGAGTTTATTCCTGTTATTATGTATATTTTGGATTGGACACACACTACTGTGATCCCTCGCTACTGCAGTCTGGAAGTATAAGGAGCTATCTTGGCACATTAGGGAGGGACACAACTATATGGCTGAATTATTTGTTGGAACAAACGTGACCTTCTCTCTTTTCCTCCAACACTGCCTGCAGGAAGACTTTGGCCATCCCTGGGTTTTACATTACCTGCAGAATCAGTCTCATTTTCCACCCCAAGCCATACATGGCTGGATGTGATTGTCAAACACTGCTCTACTTGCTCCATGCATGTGCTCTGACACCACTGACATGTTTATTATGATTAATAAACATTATTATTCATAGCACAGTTGCAGCTAGAGATTCTGATTATACATTAGGGCCCTGTTACTCCAGGCCTGGTAGAAACTCATATGAAGAAGCAGTAATTTAAATAGACAAAGAATGTTGTTACATTTTACAGGTGAGACCCAGAGAGATTTGAGAATTCATCCTATGCCTCACAGGAAGCTTTGCAAAATCAAAAGCTGAACTTACATCTCCTGAGCTCCAACCTCTAATTTTACTGAGATGAACGCACAGAAGGAAAGCCACTTGCATAAAACCAAGTGCATCACAGGATGCACACTCATTCTCTCAGCCCCATAGAGCTGAAGCACTTTTGGTTTGGTTTGGTTTGGTTTGGTTTTTGTATTTCCCTTCCCTGGTGATTAGTTCTTCTTTTCTTTTTTGACTTGCAGCTTATGAGTCATTCTTGTACAGAGAAAATTTTTGTGCAAAACAAATGGAGCTCAATTTTAATCAGGAAATCAAACATTATTTCTTTTTCTTTTTTTTTTCTTCTCTTCCTTTTTTTATATCAAAACAGAACCAGATCGGGCCCTACAAAAAGAAACCCAAGTTCCATGTGGACTAACGTTTGATTGCACCCAATACCAGTTCCCTTCCACAGAGGCTGATGTGGAGCATTTTAATGCATCTTTATTGCTGGATTTCTTCATCCTGCTGGCAGTGGGCTTAATCTTGTCCTGCCCAGGACATTTAGCATGATCACACAGAAATGCTTCAGTAAGTTCTCTCTTGTTAATGTGAAGCATGAAGTGATGTCTTCATGATCTTTGCCATAAAAACTTGACTGAGATTCAAATCTGTCTTGAAAACTTAGCCCTGTCCTGTTGTACCTGAGAAATTTGTTGACCACCACATCCTATTGGGGAAGCAGCTTGAGAGTCACCTCTATATTCTGGCTATGTCTGCTCATGTCTGTGCCATCCTGCTTTTCCCCATTTAGCCCTGTGCTTGAACTTATATTTTCAGCCCCCTCAGTGTAGGTGGTTCATTTTCTACCAGAAATTACCTTGCTGTTGTAATTTGAGTGAGGAAGGAGATGGTGAAGGATTATCTCCACATCAGCATTTGCTTTCCTCTTTCTCTTAGCTGCCATTCTTCATTTCACATCATCCTCAGCCAAATGGGTGTGATTAAAACTTGCCAGTCTACTCCATGCTTTGGGTCCTGTCCCAAATACCCCTAGGCTACAGCCTCTTTAAAACCTTTGGCAGACCTGATGGGGACATCCAGGCATCCAGCATGTAACCTAGGACTGTTTCTGGTGGGATTTCCATGGATGGAGAGAAGTCTTCCTCCGATAGGGCAGCAGGTTTAGGATACCAAATACAAGTACAGGCAATGACTCAAGATGTAACAATGTGCAGTTATTAATGTTCCCGCACTAAAAAGCTTATAGGACCAACTCCCTCCACAAAGATGACCCTTCCACACAGAGAGGTGACTTTCTGGCACTGCAGCTCCCTCCAGCCCACATATCACTTGGTATGGATACCTTTTAGATGTTTTAAATCCATGGATGCCAAGACACTGCAAATATATACAGCAAAGTGCTTTCCTCATAATGATGCTAATTTTTGCAAAGGAGGTAAAACAAAGAAGACTTTTCCTCAAAAGAAAGAGAGCAGATGGCAAAATCTCAAGGCATGCTGAATTTTGAATTTACTTTGAGTAAAAAAAAGGCACCATGAATGACTGGATTTGAAGGCAAAGACCAGATATGATTTAGTCTGCTCTCTCTGATTCCCTTTATTTAAGGGCAACAGCTGCCTGCCTTTCCATTGTATTTCAATGGATGCCTCAAATGCATGTTTCAACACCAGGCATCTGCTCTTTCCCAAATACTGAACAGCCACTGTGCTTCATAACATTGTTTATAGCTGTGGAGTTCAAGGGCGTTGAGCACCAAACCCAAAAAGACTTCCAGGTGGATATTCAAGTATGGAGGCACTTGAAAATATGCAATGCCTTGAAGACCAAGGACTCTGTTTTCTTTGGAGAAACAAGACTGTTTAACTCTTCCTGATCAGTACTGAGCACATCAAACATCTATGGATTTAACCACAGATGCCAAGTAGCTGGAAAGTACAATGGCTGTGAAGGAGCATGTTCAGTAACACTGCTGAAAGACTTTGATCCTGCTCATCTGTCCCCTGAGGACCCACTCGACAGAGAGTTTGACATTCTTCCTGCATCTTCCAACTCTCTTGGGCATGATAGACTGATCTCCTCCTGAGAGCAAGAGATGAGGGTCTCGGTGGACCATCCACTGAGTCCACATAAGGAAGGGAACTCTTGTGCCACTTCCCCTCCAGTGTCTTCATGAATATATGTTATGATAGACTGTAAGGAAAAACTGAGCTTACAAACCCATGTTGTTTGATTTACCTTGACAACTGTTGCGCTGCAGTTCCTGTATCTTTGTGGTTTTCCTTTCTCTGTGCTTTGGCATTTTAAACCAGTGCCTGATGCAAAAACAGAGTTGGGCTTTCCCAAATTTTCCACTTTTGATGGCAGTCTTGTCAAACCTCTCAAACCACGAAGACGTATGGGTGGTGAGGAAGTCCTCTGAATGGCCAGACATGGCAGGGAGCGGCGCTGACTGCTCATTGTGTGTCACTCTGAGTCACCTGCTGAACCCATTGACAGAGATGGGAAATCACAGTGCTTGTCAAGGTACTGTGTTCTGAATGGTAACTACAGCCATGCCACCCTGACACCCGATCCCGTCAGATCTCGGAAGGTGAGCAGGGTCAGCCCCAGTTAGTACTTGGATGGGAGACCTCCTGGGAATACCAGGGGCTGTAGGCTCTAGTCCTGAGGACTTCACTGTCACCGTCCAAGCTTGCTCGGCCATGGCAGATGAACCTTAGGAGTTAAAGGGGGGGACAGTTCCACGCATGCTGTGCCTCACCTAAAAAATCCACTGTGCAGGCTCGAAGGATACGCCCACGTGGGTAGAGCCCTTCCCAAATTTTCGTTCACGAAGCCAAGCCATGATGATGATGTTCTGAATGAAACAGAAAAAAACCATCTTGGATTTGTGGATTGTAAAACTTCTGGGGAGAAAGCATTGTTATTTGAAATTAAAAATAATAAAAAGCGAGCTCCACTGGACCAAGGAGTCCCCTGGGGAATAAAGTTGAAACATTGCCAGATTCCTTAAAACACTAAATGAGGAGTTCACCAATTAGCAGTGTATGTGAACAGCTCTCTGACCTCAGTTCACTTTACTCAGCACACATTATCTGGTGGCTTGGAAGTGAGGGGAAATTTGTTCCCAGGAGACAGAGGGTCACTGTGATCTAATGTCTGCATTTGCAAAGCCAAGACTTGTTTCTCATCTCTTAAATGTCTATTTTAAATAGTATTATTTTTAAAAGTAGCCACAAGACAGACTTGTAAAGCAATTCCTTGTACAAATCCATTGGTTCAAAGACAGTACCTGAGTAGCCTTTTCACATTGTAAATATATTCTGTGCATTTCAGGTTCTCCCTGAGGTAAATAATGGATTAAGCAATGAAAATCACATTATAATGAGAATGACATGAGGCTTTAATGAGACCAGAGCTAGGAAAACTAAGCCAATTTTCTGTTCTCCTCAGAAATCAGGCTAAGGTTTATCATTAACATATCATGACCGACTTTAATTAGGTAATTAATGACAGTAGCAAGATAATAGCAAGGTGCTTGGCAATGTTATTCTAGCCAGTGTACAGACACATCACAAAAACCTGAGCTTTGTCTAGAAGTTTACAACTCAAAGAGAGAAGACTAAAACAGCAAGCCCACAGTTGCCAACCTTGGGAGCACCCCACCTGCAGGGAGATGACACGGTGGACTCTTCCCTACCCTTTCTCTTGGACCTGAAGCCTACACAAAGAAAGACCAAAGAAGAGAGCTGTCACTGGTAAGGAGAACCTGGCATTGCCACTCCCACCAGGAAGCACAAGCCTCTGCTCCTCATTCCTAGTGTTATTTATACATTTCCTACCATGAAGCGGGATCAGAGAAGTTCCCAGAGAAAATTCTGCAAGGATCAGCCACCACTCCTCACTGACCCTCCTGGAAGAGCCCAAACAACATCCTACAGAGGCAGGATCTCTTTTGCTTGCCTTCTCTTGCAGATCCACTCCTTTTTGCACAATAGAACAGCTACAACTAGGCAAGTGTGGAGAATGTTTCCTTCTCTCACTGACTTCCAGCAAACCTGTGAAGACACTCACGTAGAAAGGGAAGCAGTGGCTTTGAAATCAGGTTGAGGGTGTGAATCCCAGGTCTTGCCATTTCTGGGCAAGTGTCTGAACTAGAAGCATTTTATACAAAAAGAAGGACTTACCTGTTCCAGGTGTAGTCAGGAAGAAAAGAAGAAATTGCTAACTGGTAATCTGTACCCAAGGGCAGGATTATGGTTAGGTATGAGAATTCTCTGCAAATCCCCATCCTGGATGATTGCCTTTGCCATGTCCTGACTGCATGCCCAGAGGACACCAAAGTGTGCAGCACCCTTCCACTCTCTTCCACTCTCTTCCACCCTCTGGCTTTCACAGGAAGAAGACATGGATGTATGGCTTGGAAGCCATGACCCACCCCAGCCAGGTCCTGACTTGGCTGTATGGAGTACTGTGGGGAGAGCTGAGGATCATACGTGTTCTGCAGACACATAGCGGGATGTCCCAAGGTACAAGCTGACACCTAATCAGAGCTTTGAGATAAATACCTAAGCCAAAGAGAAAGGTGGCATTTTCAGGGTTGACTACTTCTTAGCAATGTCCTGCTCAGCACCTTGATGCCGTGAGTCCCAGTCTGGGGTTCCTGTCTCCTCATTGTGGCAGTGCCGTAAGTGCCTTAGCCCATGTCATGCTAAGGGCCTTCTGGCTGCCATTCCATAGCCTGCCTTTCACTTGCAGCTTTGTACCCTTTCTCCTAAGCTGCATAAGGAGTGTTTTCCAGCTCTCCTGGGACAGTTGTTTTCGTCTGTTGTCAGTAGTTCTCACACTGTTGTTCTTATGTTGTTGTTCTTACGGCCTTGAACCTGCAAACTTGATACTGTTTTAAAGGTGTGTTCCCAAGAGGACCAACTGCCACTGGGGTGAGACTCATGCCCACCCTTTCTCTTCCCCTTGGTGATAGCTTTCAGTGAGGGGACCCAAAATATGCAGATTAACAGCCAGCAGGCATGCAACATCTACCCTGGTCACGATGTTCTCCCAACAGTGTTGTAAAAAGTAGTAAAGCACAAATTCCCCCCAAACAGTTCCTGATAACCTGTTTGGTTATTATGGAACATTATGATGAGGGGACCCTCCTACATAGAAAAGACATCCAACTAGGTGGCACCATTACTTGTTTTCCCAGTTGGTTGCTCGCAGAATTTTCCTTTATCTCTCTCTACTTCAACACTTGTGCCTTACTGTCGCTGATAGGCTGATAACAGCAAGGGCAGTTTGATGACTGCAAATGGCTCCCTAACTCAGGATGTGGTTATGACTTATCTGAGAAAAGTCATATATCCAGGCACTTGTCTTCACAGTTCATCATTCTTTCAACCAGCTGTTTCAGAAATGTACTGAGCTCTTCCAAGAAAAGGAACTCATGAGATGTTCAGCTCAACAAAAGATCAGGTCTTTAAAAGAATTCTTGTCCCCTATTTATTATAAAAAGATCATCAGCATCACCAGTTCTACAGTGATGGCCTGTGTTAAGATTTCATGATGTTATAGAAGTGTGTTTCTGCTTCTTTGATGCAAATAATGATGTCAGTTCATGACTGATGAATTTTTTTAATCACTTTTATCTTTAGATGCACCCAGTAATTAAGACTCAGAAAGGGACTGTATCTATATGTTTGCATGCAAAAAGGTGATGCTCTGCATGAAGTAACTGATTATATTAGCAGTTTCAATTCTGGCTGAAGAGTTCCTTAGTCCTGCCAAAACTCAGGAGTCATTCCAGCTGAGAAAGATATGATTTCTTTGTATCTTTTCCAACTGCTGGAGAAGATTGACTTTAGCCAGAGCTCTAACCAGCACAAACCCAGACAAAGCACTGGGAACACACAGATGGAGAAGGCTCAAAATGAGAGAGCCCAAATTCCCGGCATCCTGGATGGCAACTGTGATGATATATGAGATAGAAGGAAAGATGACTAACAAGACTTTTGCTTGAAGTTGTGGCTGAGTGTCTCATAACCAGTAATACTCAACTGCCTCTAGGCAAAACCTTCCATCAGCCCCAAAGAGCAGACTGTGCAGTGAGTGAGTAAATTGAAGCTGGGACAGCAATTTCCCAAATCACTTGCCACTGCTGATTTCCACCCCTGGTGCTTTGAGCTCTCGTACACAGCTCACAGTGCCCTGGCTCCAAATCATTGTTGGCTCAATGATGCCTAACATAACTCACACATTACACATTGTCTAGGGTTCAGCTGTCATGGCTATAAACAGCAAAATAAGTTGAGATAAGAGATTACCCAGATTACTGGCAGCAGTAGGAGCTGTAGAGCAACCTTGGCAAGGCTGCTTTTTGTATCTGAAGAAAGCTGAGTAGAGAGGAAAACAAGGCTTTGCCCGTACTGGGGGCACAGTCCTTGGCATCCTGCTAGAATAGTGTGGTACAGGCTGACATCACCCAGGATTTATGACAAGCCACCCTGTCAGCTCAAAAAGGCTCTGTACCACATTAGGGCATCTCCCCAAGCACAACATTTGCCAACGCAAGGTCCTGCTAAGGTTCAGACATGCAGTGGAGTCACTAAAGCCTAAGGAGGCCCCACATAGCATCAGGGACCCTCTGCTCCATTATATGCTTACCTTGAGCTGGAGGTAAAGAGGGTTTATGCTAACACACTCCCCAACTCCTATTTGCAACAGGCTAAGTCTCATTAAAAAGGGGTCGGGGTCATTTCAGAATGGGAGCCCATGGATGCCCAGAGCAGTGGTGGGTGTCCAAGTTAGCAGCGCTGTTCTCAGCTGTTCTCCTTTGTGAGTAGCAAGGAGAGCACGTTCATCCAGCCCTCTTCCACTGAGGCTTAACATAATGTGTTTCACCTCCCGGCTGCCATGGACGAAGTGTATGAATCAGTCAGATATTGCAGCACAGTTGACATGTAGGAACTCAGCCATGTGTCTCAGCCCTTTGGGCTAACTATTGTCACAGAGTCCTTCGTCCTGCATTTATCTTGTCTTGTTTATGACCCTGCGTGGTTGGGTCACATCAGATTTACTTTGTGCCTTCCCTTGGCAGGGGGCAGGTTCCCATTTAAATTTTGCCATGCAGTTTTCCCTTTCCTGGGCAGCTGTGATTTAGACTCTCTTCCCTCCATGAAGGGGGTGGTTTGCTGAGATTCAGAAATATTTTTTATGATTTTACTTAAACACCCCATTTCTGAGCCTTCCTATTAATATTCCTCTATTGCTCTGCATGCAAGTAATAAAGCTCTCTTCATAAGAAAGCAAACAGACAAACAAAAAGCTTAGCACCAAAATCTGTTTAAAATAGATAAAGTTTGAAGCCTTACATAAAAAGTGGGGCTGATTTTTGCAGTCCTCATTGTACTCAGCAGAGCATTTTGTCATTATAACTTTGGACTACAGCAAAAGAACCTTGCAATAAAAGGCTGCCATAAATTGACCTTTTGTTACAAATTCTGCCATTCAAGCATAAAGCAGCAAGAAAGGCTACATAAGCTGTGTTCAAAGTAGGTCACTGTACACCCACTGTTACCAAGGCTGGTCCTGGCTGCGCGTTGCTAACCCGGTCTCTTGGTATCAGCAGTGATAAACACACAGGCAAGATGATGAACTCACCACACCACTTCATATGGCATAAAAAGGCCAGAGTGCTATTGCAGAGGGGGGAAAGCCTTGTTCCCAGGTAGGGCGGGGCTCCTGTTGACCATCTATAGGGCCATTGGCTGAGAAATGGGGCATCCTGGTGGCAGGGATGGTGTTTCTGCAAAGAGCCTGATGGCTGGTACTGCCACCCTTTAGGAAAGTCCTAGGACTGCAGAAGCAACACCAGGAGCTGGGGGAAAGCTCTACTGGTGAGCTCTACAGCTCTAGATGCAGCAACAGTACTGCAGGTCTGCGGTGCCTGGCCTAGCTGAGCCTCTCTCTCCCCACTGTGCTAACATCCAGAGCTGGGCAATGCGACCTGCCTGGATCTCCCTGTCATGGTGGTAGTCCTCTTCCTCTAGTCCTGGGCATCTTCCCTTTCCCCAGCAAAGAGGAAACTCTGTTATGCTCTGGCAGGTACCAGGTGGAGGGAGACAGAAGGGGGTGAAGAAATTACTCCCCTGGGGGTCTCATCTCTTCCAGTCTCATTGGTATGGTCTCCACCATCACATAAAGTCACCCAGACCATTGTAATATTAGCTCACTTTCAGCTAAAGAGCAGCGAGAAAGAGACTTTTACCTTCTCCACAACTGTCTGAACTATTGATTCTGCACTATTGGTCCTCTAAAACATTCAAATCATCTCAATCTCTACAGCTCCAGGAAAGTCCAAGTTAAAACAACAGCAGTGGCTTAACTAATCCTGTCACCTTCCAGGGCTACATACTACGAGTGATGCCTGTTAGAGGATCTCTGGGTTTTTTCAGCATTGTCAGCATTACTAAAGAGAAAGTTGAATCCAAGACTCCGAGAGTCAACAGGTTCTTTCTCCATTAACCCCACAGGTTTGGCTACAGACATTACCTCAGAAAACCACCACACTCCAGGAAAATGCTTAAGTGCACAAAGCTCTAAAATGCTCTTTTGAATTTGACTGAACAAAGCTCAGGGTCAAATGTTTCCTTGTCGAGTCAGACCCTTACCAGCATACTACAGATAATGGGAACCAAGTGAGTCATCGTAACTCCTCAAGAGAACAATTATAACATCCATGTTTCCCCTGACTATCTGCGATTATCTGACTCAGCTGCACTAACTGGTCCGAAACAAGACGGGGTTCAAGATCCAAGCCCATCCTGGAGATTGACAGCAGATCGGGGCAGGTGATGGAGAGCAAGAGCACTTCCCCAGAACAGTTCTGCCTTGTCCTCAGATCAAGGATTCCCTGTTAAATCTTTTACTCAGCATCAGGAAGGAGCCTTCATTTACTATCCTTGGCATACAATGACATGATAGACTGAAGAGGAGAAATTGTTTTCCTTTATATCTCCATTATAGACTTACACAGTAAAATAATACACAGCCTTTGATCTTGTTCTGTGTTCTGCATCATCTTTGCAGCTGATGGAATGAACAAAATACGTGTTGATTTAAAGACAGTCAAAGTAACACTAGGTAGACTTTATGATTTGTGCTGAATTATTTATTGCACAATAAATACCTTACCTCTTTTTAGCCCCTTCCATGGGCTGCTATTCAAAAGGGCTTAAACACTGTCAGAGGAGAGAAGCAATGGAAGCAAAATGCTGGTGCCTGGTCACCAGAGGAAGAAACAGAATGTGGAATTTGTTTGGGTTTTTTTAATTATAGCACTGGATAGATATTAAGCAGGAAGGTTCTTCCCAATATTTCTGTGACTGTTCCAAGTGGTTCCAAATTGATGTGTGTTTCCCTATACTGAATAAACACAGGCTAAGCAGAATGAGAGCCCCAAGACCCTGCTAGACTAGAACACCATGACTTGGTGAGAGACACTGTAAGGCAACCAAAACCTGGGCTGACTGGCTTACCTGATATAGAAGGTGCTGCATTTAATAAGCATTTTCTACTAGTTTTCAAGGATTTGCAGCAAAATACATTAAATACATTTCTAGATATTATATGCTAAGAGGTCTGTGGCCCATATGGCACAGAAGACCCAAACCTAAACATAGACTCATTAAAACAATGTTCAGCATATGAGTGCCAAACTTTTTAACTCCCTCTGAAACAAAGCTCACAGAATTTCTGCTATCTTTGTAAGCCTGATTTTCTGAAGAGTATATAGAGTCAAATTATCTGTGTGCTCACACATGTATAAATGTACAGATGTGCCCATGCCACAGAATCACAGAACAGCTGAGCATTTTTGGGGACCATCTGGTCTGAACCTTGGTCAAAGCAGGGGCAATTAATACAGTTTGCTCAGGGCTGCATCCAGTCAGGTTTTTAATATCTCCAAGGATGGAGACTCCACAACCTCTTTGGGCAACCTGCTCCAGTGTTTGACCACTGAACAGTAAAAATGTTATTTCTTTAGTTCACACAGATTTTCCTATGTTTCCATTTATGCCCATTGCCTCTCTGGTGGTGTCATTGGGCACCACCACTGGCCCATCTTCCTTACTACCCTGCAGTCAGATATGTGTAACCATTGATAAGGTCTTCTTTAGGCTTCCCTTCTCCAGGCTGAATAATCCTAAATCTCAGTCTCTGCTTATATGGCCCTGAATCATCTGTGGCCTTTTGTGGGACTCTTTCTAGCAGGTCCATGTCTCTCATGTACTGGGGAGCCCAGCACTGGGAACAGTACTCCAGACATGTCTCACCAGGGCTGAGCAAAGGGGCAGGATCACCTCTCCTGACCTGCTGACAACAGTCAGCCTGATGCAGCACAGGAGGCTGGTGGCCACCTTTGCCACAAGGACACATTGTGGCTCATGTGTCACTGCTCCCAGTTCTGTATCATCTGCAAACATGCTGAGGGTGCATTTGGCCCCACCCTCCAGGTCACTAATGAGGAGATTAAACAGTACTGTCCCAGTATCAACCCCTGGGGTACCTCAGTGACCTCCAGCTGGACTTTGAGCTGCTGATCTCTGCCCTCGGAGCCCGGAAGTTCAGCCAGTTTTCAGTCCATCTCACTATCCCCTTATCTAGTCTGTACTTCAACATTTTGTCTTGAGGGTGTTGCAGGAGACAATGTCAAGAGCCTTGCAAAATAAACAGCATCTACTGCTCTCCCTTCATCCACTGAGCCTGTTGTCACATTGTAGAAAGCTGTTGGGTTGGTCAAACATGATTTCACTTTTGTAAGTTTGTGCAGTTGTTTGGGATTATTAGTTCCATTTCCTAGGGATCAGCCTGTAGTTTCTCCGATTCTCCTTGCCCATGTTGAAGACAGGAGTAACATTTGCTTTCTACCAGGCCTCAGGAATTTCCTCAAGTATCAAATATAACTGATAGTGGCCTTGCTATGACATTGATCAGGTCCCTCAGTAGTCATAGGAGCATCCTATCAGATTCCATGGACTTGTATATGTCTAGTTTGGCTAAGCGTTCCTTAAATCAATCCTTATCCATCAAGAGCAAGTCTTCCTTGCTCCAGACCTGCACACTGGTTTCAGGCACCTGGTAGGCAAATCTTACCTGAAAAAGTGAAGCAGGGCAGGATCAAAAGCAAGGGAAAGAAGGCACTGAGTACTTTGACCTTTTCCATGTCCTTTGTCACCAGTTTCCCTGTCCCATTTTCCTTTTATCATCACTGCAGCCAAGGCTACCCCTGACTTTCATACTGTTGACCAGTTCTTCCACATTGGTAAGCGTCAGGTAGAGCAGATAACTTTGGCTCCTCCATCACCTGTGTCTGGAAGGGAGTTATATCCTCAGTACAGTCCAGAAACAGCCTTTATTGATTGTGCCCTGTTCAAGAACCAGACCTCCAAAAATGAGGCTTCTCCCAGTTGTCTGCTGCTTCTTCCCAACCAGGTGATCTGTAGCAGACACCCACCACCAGTTGTTTATATTGGTCTGCCCTTTAATCCTGACTCATAAGCTACCCAATCACCCCTCCCTGGCTAAGCCACAGGCATTCTCACTGCTCTTTCACGTGAATCTCTCTTCCAAATCTTCCTGTAGATTTCAGAGAAATATCTATCTCAATCATGCCAAGTTCCTACTACATTTTTCATGAAAAATGTCTCCATGAGGCAGGGCAGAGAGCATGGATGGACACATAACAGGACAGTGGGATGCAGGAGCTACTCAACCCTTCTTAGGCAATGGAAATCAGTTATAGGACTCATTTAAAGGGGAAAATCAGACTGCATTATTTCTACTTTGTACAAAGCAGTTTGGTATTTTTTATAGGAGCACTATGAGACTTTGGACCTTATAAAATAGAAACAAATATGAATGTTATGCTCAGAAGAAAGGAACAGCTACATCATAGGACATCCTGTGTGAGATGTTCCTTGCACAGCAGGAGTCTAGATCACAAAGTCATTATTTAGTCCTATCATTGCATGTACTTTCCTCAAGAATTTTGACTTTGCTACAGCCTCTTAACGGTAATGTATGAACTTCAGGATTTTGAAGTATCAGAGAAAATAAGGAATATCATTCATTACGTTGTACACATTGGGATTCACATTTCTGAGTATTTCATGGGCACTGGAAGCTCTCACTAATGTTAGCTGTTTTTACAGTTTTGGCACCACACAAGCTATTACTGCTTATTTGTTCTTCACTAAAGGCCAGTGACTGTCATATACCAAGATCATAGAGAAGAACAAAATGAAAATCCCTAAGTCTCCAAATGCAGCCTCAATTTGCTGTTTCAGAGCCCCTTATCTCTCAGGTTTACATGGCGGGGAAGAGGGAATGAAGCCAGTCACTAGATGAATTTACAGATTTGCCCTTCAAATCCTGAAGAATTATTCTGATGGCTGTTGTTGATGCTATGTTTAGTAATTTCCTGGTGTAAACAGGCATAAGTTCTGTGGAAAAACAAAAAATTGAACTTAAATCAGAGTTCCCACAACTTGTTTGCAACTACAAACTTCTTGGAATTGTTTTAAAGCTTATCACTATTTGCCTGCTTTCTAAATAAGCAGGAATGAGGAACAAAAACATCAGTTGTTACCTCAGGCAGGTATATCCTTCAACAGGGCTACTCTAGTGCCAAAGTCTGACCTCAGTTCAGGGTTGCTGCAGGTCAGACATGGAAGGGGCCCTCAGCACCAGTGCCCTGCTGAATGGAGCTCGGTGCTGCTCCCAGCACAGCAAGAGCAGCCCTCACCCCAGGGAATGATGGCACAGCTAGCCTGTGCTGTGAAATTAGAAGCTTCTCTTTTGAAAGGGTTCTTTGTTTCCATAAATACTGGGTAAAATTCTTAAAAGCACAAATCTGCTTTCTCAGAAGTGATAGGAAGCCCTTGAGCTTGAGTCTCCAAGGCAGCTGCAGCCGAGTTACCTGATCACAGGAATCCGTAGGATCCAACATGCCCGAATACTTTTGAGAATCTGCACCAAGAGCTTGAGTTTCACAAACAAGATGTGGAACAAAGACTCCAAAGTGCTGGTTTTTTTGGTTAGCTGTCCTAACATGACCTTGTGAAACATATCAGTAGGAGCAAAGAAAAACAAAGAACTTTTTTTGTGTCTGGCCTTTGTGCTTTTGAAAAATTTACCCCAAATCCAAAGCTACTTGTCCACCTGTCCAAAAGCCCAACCATTCTTGAGGAAAATCTGCCATCTGTTCCACCCTGCAAATCACCTGGACAGCACCATCCTGGTGGCTGGATGCCTCCCTCAGGCCAGTATGGCCCTGGATGAAGTGATGTTGCAGAGGGGCAGAACTGCACAACCACATGGGCTCTCACCTCTCCATTACTGTGTGACCAACATACTATGTGACCAGCACTAAGTATCATTCCAGGCAGCAGAATGTGTTAGATGGATGATGAAAAATGGCTTTCTAGACTTTTGCAAATCTGTCTGCAAGTTGGTGTCCCAAAGGACTTTTATATTACCTCCAAGGGGACCATTCTGAGTTCAAAGTAAGGAGATTTAGGTCAGCACAAACAGTCCTCCTTAGGTGATTTTCTGCAGCTCTCAATCATTTGTAATGAATTATTGCCACCACAGTCACAGGACATCTTAAGCACAGATGTCCTTTCCCTTCTTACTGCCAACATACAGGTTTTCATTTTATCTTGTATATCTATAAACCTGGTTTTCTCTCACATTCAAACAAACATTTCAGGTAGTAACCTTGTCTCCAGTAGATTATTGCATTTTGTTCTTCAAAGAGTTCTTTTGATATGAAACCTCAGAGCCATCCAAAAGGTATTGACTATAATACTATAATTTTTTGAACTAGTTCTAAATACAAATGTCAGGCAATATTTAAAAAATATAGGAAAAGCCCCATGGAGCTGTTATTTTCACTCACTTGCATCTGCCCACACTACTTCCAGATGAAAAGACTGTAGAACTAAATACAAAAGTAATGTAAAAAAATGTCATCTAGGTTGAACAATTTGCCATAGACCCAATGCTGATCTGGCCTTTGTGGTTTCTTTTGCTAAATCAGGGGTGCTATTTTTACTGTTGCTGTGTCCATGTCCAGCAGACACTGACGGTGTCGACATCCCATCCCTCTGCAGTGACGTGCTGGAGACCGTTCTGTGGGAATGCCTTATGTTAGCATGACTGCAAATGACATGATGTGCCAGTACAGATGTCAGGTGAGAATTTCACAGTTACGATAAAAATCAGTACAAAGCCTGGCCAGTGTACCAGGAAACCTCTGCAGACTTATGCAATCCTGTTTGTTCCAGTTACTTCAATCAAAGTTGCCTTGGCTCAGGAAAAATAAGGCAACTACAAAAAAATATTTTCAAATAACAAAACTCCCAAAATGTAATTGAAGAAACACTGAACTCTGCTTTATTCTCATATAAAAAAACATTCCATATATATCAGGGATTTGTCAGAATTCCCCTTCCTCTGTCTTGCCTTCTTGTAAAATTTACTTTTAATAACTGTCAGCTTCCTGAACCACAGAGCTCCCTCTTTTGTTTTGCTCTTATTCACTGGGGCAAAATAAAATGCTAAGGTAAGAAGAGAACACAGGTGTGTTTATCCTGGGTGATGGCAAAAGGAATTTGCACTGCAGCAGGAGTGGAAACACAAATGAGAGGCTAATGGGTTGTTTCCAGCCTTTGCCTGCTGCAGTGGGAGGTCTCCCAGATGGGCCAGCTAAAGGACACCAGCCAAAACTACGCCTCCCAGTCCCATGTGCTGCCCACTGTGATGGCTTACCTTGGAGGGAATGTGATCATCCTCCTCCTACTGTAGGAAGTCCCAAGTTTGTTGAGAGCAGAGCTGTTGGAGGCATCTTAAGTGCCACGGTTTCCCCTTGAGAATCTGAAACCTTATCACCACAATCAGGGAGTGAGTGCCAGGGAGAGGTTTCAGTGCCTTTCATCCTGACAGTGTCTCCGAACTGGAAGCTTAGAAATAGCACAATACAGTACAGATGATATAGTGCAGCTCCCTCTTACTGCAATGCTCTTCTGATGAGGCCAGAAACCTGCCCTGTGCCACAAATTGAAATATCCTTATAGAAGAATACAACAGCACTGAGCAGAGGTGAGCGGCCAAGTTTTACAAGGCATTGAGCTCATGGCAAAGGTAGACATTTCTTGTGGGGAGAGTCACCTTTCAAAAATCCCTCTAAGCACCACTGCTTCATACCCTGGCTTTTAGCTGGTGAAAGACAGTGCCTATGAAACCATGTTTTCTGTTTGTGGGGAAAGGTGGTTGAGGCAATTAATTTGCTGAGACAATTTAGAGAGATCTGAAGCAAAAAGAATTACACTTTGAACCTACCATGTAGATTACTATTTAGAACATATAAAATTTCCAAGAATATAGTGGTCAGTTTAGATGACCGGGATTTTTTTGCTATGCTTTATAGCCTTTGCTATAAAACTCTTGTACAATTTCATCTAACACCCAAGAGAAATATTTTTCAGACCCAGATCTTTCTTTCTTCAACACACACAGTGTGTCAGTGCAGTAACAGCAATTCCTGCTGCAGGATGCTGAGAGGATATATCGTTTGTGCATACTTAGTGTGATATTGACCCAGAGTATTGATTACAGAGTATTGATTACAGCCCCACATCCCATCATGCCAGGAACTGCACAAAGAACTGTAACTTACTTGCTGAGGATATTCTTGCACATGGATTTATTTGTCAGGAATGTCTACAGAAAGTTTTCTGCATATATTACAGAGCACTACAAAACCAAAAGCCAGCATTCTGCCAAAGCAGACACCTGGAAAACATCATTCCCTGGGTATACACGGGGATAGTTAAGACACTCTTCAAGGAAGTCAGAGCCCTGGGCTCATACCCTCAGGTTGCCACTATGCTAAAGGGGAGAATCTTCCTGCTCTTCACAGAGCCCATTGCTGCCCAGGTTCATTAGACATAGATTTGAGTGTATTTGACTTCCTATCAATAAGGCTGGGAATGAACAGGAGCACTGACCCGAGCTCCCAGGCAACTTAATGCCTTCATTTTCAACCATCAATTGATTTTAAGGTTTGCTTAAATTTCTGAGGTCCCATGAACAGACTGAATAATGAGACAAATTAAGCATCTCAGGGCATAACTAGGTGAAATTTAAATCTAATGTAGCTCTATATACTCAATAGAAACATACCAAACATTGAACTACATGCTTATAATCACTCTTTCACAAATATCAAAGAGAGAATTGGTAAAAAATACTTTAATCAACATGTAAGAAATTAAAAAAAACCAACAAGCCCAAAACAAAGCGCAGAAAAATGTGATGTACTCATAAACAACTGACAAGAAATTAAGTTAGTCTGTAAAAAAATTGGCAGGAGCTATAGCTTGAATTATGCCACAGATACCCTCAAATGCTTGATTTTTTTCCCCCAGGTACAGCAAAATGCTTCCTGATTCTTTAATGCCAAAAGACAAGAGGGTGCTCTGTACACTGAACTGAGCTGTACCATCAACAAAAATTAGAGCCTGCAAGGGAAGCAGAGAATTCTAAGTTTTTCTAAGAATTCTAAGGTTTTTCCCTCCCCCCATCTATCTGCCAGCTGTTGGGATTAAAGAAACATGCAGCAGACAATGAGCTGGAGCCCCACATGTTGCCCTGCCCTGAAAGCCAGGATGCAGAGGGCTTCTGCCTCCTGGAGATGCTCCAGGCACTCCTTCCTCCTTCTACCATGTCACCAGGAAGTCTCGTGCAATCCCTTTTTCCCTGTCCCCTTTGTGAGGCAGGAAAGCTCCAAAGAAATCCAAGTCTCAACCTTCTGACTATCAAACAGGGATGGAGGCATCGGGCACAGCGGAGTGGATGTGTGCGTGACAGGAGAAGGCAGCTCAGAGATAGGGGAGTGGAGGACTGGGACAAAGGCAAGGTGAGTAGGCTGGCAGCAGCAAGACAGGACAGGCCCAGCTGCAGCAGGGGTGTGAAGTTCAAACAGGGTGATGAACAGAGAGATACAGGTTCTGGTCTCCTATACACACTGTGTAGTGGCACCAGCGAGGAGCGAGCTCTCCTAGAGATACAGCAGAGAGAGAAAAGCCAAGTCAGGAACATGCCTATGAGCAAATACCTTCTAAAGGTTTGTCCTTTGACAAGAGGGGGGTGATCTCGCAGCTGTGGTGGTTGATGGGGAACAAAGTGGACTCAAAATCTTTTTTTATACCTTGCTATAAAAGTATCAGCAGTTAAACTACAGACCATGTCTCAGATGTCTTTTCTCAGGCATTATCATTTATAGATATTTGAAAAAAACACCCTCAGGTTTCATCACATTACCTATTAGGCTGTGAGGAAGCACAGAGAGATCCATCATTTCCCTGCCTGTACAAGGCTTTCCTGTGACCAGGAGTATTAACTCAATCTATCTAGATGATCACTGACTCTCCAAAGAATATTTCACCTTCCATTAAAAGAGTTAGGTAGTCAAAGGGCAAACCCCTTAAATCCATTAATAGAGAGGCAAGCTTTCTGGGGGTGCCTTCACCCTCAGAAGCTGTTTTGCTAAATTAAACATTAAAAAGAGAGACAAAGCTGCATAATTAGAACTGCCAGGGCAATGGTAACCTGGTGGTCTCCTTCTGTGCCTCATGCCTGTGCTGACCAGCAGCAGCTCTCCCCTGCCACACACACAGCACAGCCACTCCTGCAGCCCCCACAGCCTGCAGCGTTCTGGTTCCCAAGCAGTGAGGCCACATGGACAGCACAGCCACTCCTGCAGCCCCCACAGCCTGCCCCTGCCATCACGCAGCATTCTGGTTCCCAAGCAGGGAGGCCATAGGTGGGCCTTTCCCACTTCACACCCCATGCATCAAGCCAACTGCTGGCCTGTGCTGGTTTTTTTCTTTATTTCCTACATTTTCAGCAGTTTACAGAGTTAAAACCTACTCAGTTGCTTAACCAGGGCCATCATCTGGAACACAATCAAGATTAAGAAACTTGCATTTTGAGTCTTTCTGAACAAAGTGCCTTTAGGTATCTTGAGATAACACACTCCTTTCCAGCTCTGTGTCAGCAACAATTTTGTCTTACTTCTCTCTATTTTTTTTGTTTTAATATTAAAGGCATTCAAACAGAACCCAAATCTTTCCAAAGCTAACAAGGAAAGGATTTCTTTCTCTGATTGAAGTGGCGTTAGCAAGGCTGTGATGAAGTGCAGCGTGCTGAGACCTGTATGATGCCAGCACTGAACACATATTGAGATGAGAGGAGTCATTGTAAAACTCTGGGCAAAGGGGTTGGGCCCATCTCTGTAAAGCCCAATGTCTACCTCATTTCAACAGCAGGCAAACAGCAAGACCAGATTATTTACAAGAGCATGGAGGTCAATCTTGACAGTATTTTGTTTCTTCTGTAGTTAGTGATGACAGAACAGATGATTATGAACAGCAATTGAAGTATTTCTTCTCAGATTGGGTGACTCATAACAACTTGTTGATGCTGTTGTCTCCGAACCCAAGGTTGTTGGGGATGGTGAAAGGAGGAAGGAGGAAGCAGAGAAGGCAAAAGAAGTAATATGGTGCATTTACAGCAATCTCTCTGCTATCCTGAGCCACCCCTATGTTCTTTCCTTAAGCTGCACATACAAATGCACACACAGTCTAACACACAGGCAGGTACAACAGTAAAACATTAAGAAATGTACAAAAACAATGCCCACATGGAAGGCAGAAGGTTAAGTGCCAGCAGTCTACACTGGGTCATGCACTTAAAGCCAGTTCATAATTTCTCACTGGGGCATCACTCAGTATACCCCAAAATGAATAAGCCTGAATAAACCTCAGAAAAGTCTTTCTCAGAGCACAGGGACCAAGAAAGGCCTGGTTAACATGTGCTACATCCCCACCTACCTTAGTCAGAATAACTAGAACAAAGCCAGTGCAGCTGTGCCAATTTACGCCAGCTTAGGCTATGACCTGTTTAAACATTTTTGGATGAAGTCCAGCAATAAAGTCTAGACATTGTTATTCAGAACTAACTTGATCTTCATCTTTTGCTTTTGTACAGAAAGGAAGAGGAAATGTATGTCACAAAGCAGCATTTCACACAGAACAGCAGGGAAAGACAGGAGGGTAACCCAATTAAAGGCAGATCAGGAATCTTTCAAAGCCATTTATAAAGAAACATAAACTATCTCCAACCTCCGGTGACTGAATAAAAAGAGATTGCATGGAGCAAGGAATCAGGTGATCTGCCTTGCAAAACCTTCTTCGCCTGAGAGAACAAAATTCAAGAGGCCATTTGATCAGCCTTGCCTCTTCGGTCACTGCTGCAATCTTCTGTTTTTATCTTCCTCAGTCTTGCTATCTCATGTGTGTGAGGAAAAATCTAAGGAGTTTGCAAGGTCTTCTGTATTTAGGGGCCATGTCAAATAGCATTATTATTTTTTTCCCCTGGTTGCTTACTAGAAAGATTGTCTGAAGCAAATTACCTTCTTTAATTCTAATATTTTGTATCTTTCTGTTCTTCATTGTCTCTAGGTCTCCTGGTCACAAAATGTTATTTTTACCTTACTTCTCTTTATGTAACTTCCATGGAAGAATTCGGCATCCTCCTTGCACACGGATATCTGCACCAAGCACACGCAGATGAGGGAATATTTGAAAGGAACATCTGTGAAATCTTTGTGCTACTGCTTCCCGAAGGCTCTGACATTCTGTCTCTTCCTTTGCTTCTACATCAGCTTCTTGTCTCCTCATATGCAGCTTTTGAGTATATTTTTAGACAGTTGAACAATTCAAACAGTTTGCCTGGAGCCAGCATTTAAACTTAGACCTATATTTTCAGAAAAAATAGATTTAAAGTTAGAATGGCTATTTAGAAGTTTCAAAAAGGTCAGTCTCCTGCTGACACTTTACATACCTTACTTTTGTAGCTGCTTTTATTTCAGATGAAAAAATTGTACATTATAAAGAAACATATCATGTTTCAAGGGAAAGAAAAGGAGGTCACTAAATTCTATCATAAAATATAGATTTTATTTATTTACCTTTACTTCTCAGGTTACCTCAGTGTGACTACTCTAGTAAAATCCAGACTACAATTTGATGAGATGCTATGATCTGCGTTTGAGGTCCTCCTACTGCATCTCAAATGCCATGCACAAGCACCAGTTCAATTAACCCCCTCAATTTGCTAGTTCTTTTTTACCAAAACCATTTTTGTAGATGGGCAGGGTAACCAGTATGCTGTGTTGTGTCCTGCCTGCTCTCCTGTAGAGAGCTAAAACCAGCATAAATCTCTCCTTGGTGAGTTGAACAAAAGCCCACTCACAGTCCACACACTTGTCTCATCCAGTAGGACACAATTTCTGCTTGCAGGCGGGGAAGCGCAGCCTTCAAAGATACATGGGGATGAAAACCAAACTATCTCAGCAGTTGTGGGAGTACATACAATGGTCAGATATTCAAGACTAGAAATGTTAAAACTGCCCCTCATCTCACAGGTGTATCCCATCTCAGACTTCAGAATTCATTGGAACACATCAGTTGAGCTTGAACACAGGTTTGTTCTCCTTCAAGAACACAATACAGCTATCTCCATCACTGCCTGTCTTCCAGTTCTAGGGAACTCAAACTTCCTGACCCTACTAGGGTATCTGTTGAGAAACTGTCTCCAGTAGCCATATGAAGACAGTACAGACTGATGATAGATGGGGAACTCCAACAGATTTTGCCTGGAAAAGAAACCAGTGGTTCCAAGGACCTCACCCCTTTCTTGCCAGTCAAATCTGTCTTAGGTACCCAGCTGGCCTCTGGATGATACCAACCCCAGCAGCTGAAGACTTGCTTGCTCCCACAGATGAGGTCTATGACCACAGCCAGGTTGTGCTGGTCCCAGGCACCAAGGAACAGGAGTTACACAGGAACTGCTGGAACTCCATGTGTGGCACAGGGGTCACAGCGCAGTTACTGCTGGCTTAGCCATACCTGCTTACCTTTGGCACTGCTGCCTGACTGTGCCCTTCATTTCTGCTATTTCATTAAGCTTCAAGTACAAAAACTTGAGGCTTAAAGTTGTTAAACAAACAAGTACAAAATCAAATAAACCCAAACAAAACCAAACACTGCCGTTCCTGCTTTCTTCCAGCACCACTCCTGGTCTGACTCATCCACCAGTCACCTCTTCACTTTATATTTGCTGTTTCTGCTGGCACTCCGTGTCCCTCTCACACAACCATGAAAACATCAGGATCTTCAAAGGCTGCCACAACTGCAGACTTGATGCTGGGATACTCCCCTTTCCCACACTGTTAGCAGCATAATTTTCCCCAGCAATTACTTCGGACATATCCTGTGATGCTGAATTGGAGGAGACTAAGCAGGAGGAAGATCAGAATACTGGTAGCATAACTTGACATTGACAGTCAATGGAAATAATATTTACATGACTAGGAGAGCAAATGGAAGGGTTCCAACAGAATGGAATTATGTAAAGAAAAGCAACTGTAATGGGGCCATACTGGACAGACAATTTACTATTTTTCAGCTCATCTCTGTTTTCTCTCTGTGGTAATACATTCTTATCTACAGCACATGTAAAGTAATCCAAAGAAACTTAGTCTTCTCATGAACCCAAAATGGAAATCCAAAACAACTGGATATCTTTGATATTTGCATAACTGGGTTTCAGCTCTGCCTTAGTGAAACAAGGAATTATATTCATCTCCAGAAAGATATGAAAATTAATTGAATAATATTAATGACAGTTCTGAGAACCATAGAGGAGCCTATGAGGAAATTAACATCTGTGACTTTGGCACAGTGTTAAACAGAACCCACTGGAACACAGTCTGAAGCTGCACAGTGAAACTGTTAAAGCTGATCACTCAGCAGAAATCGCCCCTCTTTAGCACTGAGCAAAGCAAGCATCATATGGAACACACGGCACAGAGTGATGCAATGAAAACCTGTATCAGAAGACACAGAAAGGCAATAAACTAAGGTAACGTGGGAAATGTTAATTCTAGCACTTATATTCAGAGTTACTGCATTTGTAACTCAATTTTCTTCTAATATAGGTTCTTGGATGAAATATTGGTATCCACTAACAAAAGAAAATTCAAACCAGACTGCTGGATGTCATTTTTTCCCCTCTAAGGAATGTCACGTTTGGAATGGCCCAGTGGGCAAAGGCGAATACATAATGGTTATTCAGAAAGCAATTAGATTCTGACCGCAGGGAAATGTTTTCTGAATGCAGTGAGCTTTAATAGAAGGACCCAATAGTCTTTTCTGTTCCTCTATTTCTTATATAAGGAATCTTTTTTCCTTAGAGTTAAGATCTAGGTTAAGGATGAACACATACTCCTCACACAGTTTTTCACTAAGAACTCATACATCTTACTAGTTGCAATAGCTGCATTTTAAGATAGATATAAACGAAAATTGGCTAAAGATATTTTGAGTTAAATGGCTTTATACATGGTGTTAACTACAAGCACAGTTACGCTACTGAATTTTTTGTCTTTTCATGTACAGAGACAGGTTATCACAAGAGTAGTCAGTGTTTTGGGCTGACACAAAAAACAGAGGTAGTAACTCAAGGCAAAATTAAAAGGAATTTTTGTGCCTTTGAGCAAATTCTAATAATTTAGTAAACTCACGTTTTCTTGTGCTGTTTCTTTCAGTTCTAAGACAAGAGCAGTTGCACTATTTAGAGAGATAATTAACAACAGGCCTAAATCTGCTCTCAACAACACAGACAAATCTCAAAGCAGCAGCATGAGGGTTCAAATAGGTTATTTAAGCCAGCACTGCTACCAGGCCTCATCAAAGGCTAATCAGCAATGGAAAGCAATAAGGCTGCTACAAATCAGTGTTTGATAATATAAGAAAAGTTAAGTCTTTACAATATCTAATCTCATGCCTCTGCAGTGACAACTGTAAATGACTACATTACCCAAATAACCAGCAGTAGGCAAGATTATGCAGTAACACAGCACAGGCAGAACAAACACTGAAGAAGGGTGGAGGGAATAAAAAAAGTTTTTTCTTTTTTTTTCTCTGAAGACACTCTAATACTAAGGGCAGGATGAAAATTTGCCCCAATCTAAAAGGTGCAAAGCAGAACAGAAATAAATTTACTCAGTAGCAACAGAGCCAAACATGCTCTTCTAAGTAGCGAAGCCTCATCAGAGTAACTGTACTTATTTTCTGCATAAATTGCCATTACTCTTTTTTCACTATCCCCAGTAACACTCAAAGGCTCCATTGAAATGGCACATTACTGCATCAGCTCAAAAAGGACTGACACCTTAAGACTCACTTTTCTAGGGGGGTTGTCAGTTCCCAGTTGTGGCAGTTACCTACACCAGAGCTGCTTCATGCAGATTTGAATGTACCAGCTGTTGCTGGCCCTCTGAAAGAATCAAGTGTTTCTAATTAGCCAGTGAGATTAGGTGCTGCAGCGTTGGCTCAGCTTCTTGGTGTATTAAAGCCAGTCTTCTCTGCTTGGTAGTGATCAACAGCTGAGGTGTGAGTGAAAATGCCTGAGGTTACATCATCTGCTCTTCTGATACCAGGCATAACATAAGGTGGACAAATAGCTTCTTGTTCCATTTAATTATTTTTTTAAAATTCCTTTGTAAATGGTGGTGGTGGTGAAGATTTTGTCATTCAATACATGTCTTAGTCTGGGCAGCTAGAATACTTGCAGTGCAGCTCAGTTTTGATGTCTGTGATGATTTAAAAGGGGGGGAAAGACTTCTTTGATTTGGTAATAGTATCTGTAAGAATATTCACCCTCTAGTGAACAGTATTTAGCTATTCAGTAGAAGAAGGGGCTTTTTTTGTTATTACTGAGATGCAAAGGGGGAATGAATTCTAATCATGAAGGCTGTTCATAAGAAAGATAAAACACCTGCTTGGATAGACACCAAAGTGAAAACACATGAATGATACTAGAAGTCATTAAGTGATAAGATCTTGCTCTCATAAAGTGTTTTTTAGCTGGTATGTTCAGGTTGTGAAGCACACTTAAATGGAAATCAATACTACAGGAAAACATATTGGGAAGGTGGCAGGGCAAGTGAGGGACATATTCTGCCAGCCAGGAGGACAGTGGGAGCAGTGGGAAGAAAATTGTCTCTGAGCTCCATGATCAGACTCGTTTCCCTGCCGACTGCTGTTGTTTAATGTTCTTGTTTTAAGATATGACATTGTAAAGATGTGAAAAAATACCAAGAGAAAAATAATCTTTGTGGACCATTGTTATGATTTAATCCCAGTTGTCAACTCAACCACTCCCCTGTGCTGGGATGGAGAAGAGAATTGAAAGAGTGAAAGTGAGAAAACTTGAGGGCTGAGATAAAGACAGTTTAATAGGCAAAGCAAAAGCTGTGTACACAAGCAAAGCAAAACAAGGAATTCATTCACCGCTTCCCATGAGCAGACAAGTGTTCAGGCATACCCAGGAAAGCAGGACTCTATCATGCATAACAGTGACTTTGGAAGACAAATGCCATCACACCAAACATCCCTGTCCTTCCCCAGCTTTATATGCTGGGCATGATGTCCCATGGTATGGAATATCCCTTGGGTCAGTTGGGGTCACCTGTCCTGCTCTGTCCCCTCCCAACTCCCTGTGTACCCCCAGCCTCCTCAGTGGTGGGTGAGTGGAAAAGGCCTTGACACCATGTAAACACTTCTCAGCAGTGATGAAAGCATTTCTCTGTTACTACACTGTTTTCAGCACAAATCCAAAACATAGACCCACACAGATACTATGAGGAAGTTTAACTCTATTCCAGCCAAAATCAGCTTAACTGTCCTTTCAAATTATTACAATAGTATAGGGGGAGTTTGTCCACTGAAATCCAACACACTCACTATCACCAATTCAGACTTTCAGAAACACATGGGAGAATGGGAGAACGGTGATTTACGATGTTTAAATAATGTGTGAAAGAAAATATATACTGTAAATGTTTTTACAGCCACTCTTTGGTATATAACCCCTTCAAAAAGAATTACTAGGATTATGTTCTGCTGCTTTTGAGAAATATAAAGTAATCTTGTTTTCCTCTATACAAGTAATTTTTAAGAAATGCTGGGAGAACTTGGCAACTGTCTTAATTTATTTTCTGTCTCTCTATGAAACTCTCTCCTTGCCCTATATCAGCTGATAGACTAGTGGATGAAAATGTGTAAAAGTCTGTAGTCAGTCTGGCCACAATTAAATGTGGGAACTGATCCAGAATTGGAAAGTTTGAGTTGCTTGAAACTTTGACATATAAAATATCTGTTTATTACAGATATTGAAGTTTACTTGGTTTATGAACTTTCCTCTAAATCTCTCTGAGCCCACTGGGCTGGATCTGTGAAGGGACATGAATGCCTCAAGTTGGGCTTTGGTGGTGTTTGGGTACTAACTTCAAAATATGCAAATCTCAAAAACTTCCCTTAGCACTACTGACATATGGTGTCTGTAGACATCTAAACTTGCCCTCATAAATTTTTTCAGCAACACAGAGTTCTGCTTCTGGGCCTGCTCAGAAACACCAGTCAAAGCCTACAGTCAGGACATCCCCTCCTTGCTTGCCTGGAGATCCTGATCCCATTGCTGTGCTCAGTGAACACCTATAACATCTTTTTTCTCCTATGACAACTGTCCCTTTTGTTCAGAAACTTGGCTAGCAGAAAGCCCCCAGAGATCATACAACTTGTCTTGTAGTTTAGGTGCTCTCAGGGTAGAACAGCAAGGGCTTGCTAGCAGACATGATGAAAGGGTCAACCTTTTCCTGTGTCCCCAAAAGTACATTGGGGTATTTTATTTACCTTTGCCTTTCTCCTCTCCTCTCCTCTCCTCTCCTCTCCTCTCCTCTCCTCTCCTCTCCTCTCCTCTCCTCTCCTCTCCT
>JAOXXN010000395.1:142407209-142417885 GCA_026770055.1 Myrmophylax atrothorax
CAGGGATGGGGCAGCCACAGCTTCTCTGCCCAACCTGTGCCAGGGCCTGCCCACCCTCACAGGGAAGAATTTCTTCTGTAAATTTAATTGTAAAATTACTTTTAAAAAGTAATTTTATTTGTTCATGAGCCCTTTCTAGGGAAGCAAAGAGGGCTTGTAGATAAAAGATATAATATGAACAGAAGCAGGAGTCTATAATCTGGAAAGAGCTTGTCTGTGTTAGGACTCATTAGGGAGCTTTTGGGCACACAGCATGGTCTGTGGCCATGGAAATGAGTGGCCCTGTGAAATACCCACCCTGAATATCCCAGCTGAGAGTCTGTGCTTAATGACAGGGATGTACCATGCAAGCTGAGAGTGCTCTTTGAAATGTCAGCACCTCTCCATTCCCAAAACCATCCTGTGCTGCCTGGCTCCCTGGAGGATGGGAGCCTCCAGCTGTGTGGGGAATGCTGCCTTTCCTCAGCAGCTTTTCAGAGCCCCTTAATTTCTCCTCCTCTTCTTCATTTTCTCCTCTTTTTAATGGCGTGGTGAGCCAGAGGTTCCTGTTTTAAGCAGCAGAACATTGTATTTCATTAACTCCATTACACACTTGGTTTAATTTCCAATTAGCCTGGGATGCTAGGAAAATAATCTGATTGCTCCCACTGGTTGGTGCTCTGGATGTGCTGAGCTTCCCCCTGTCCCCTCAGCCCTGCAAAGCTTTTCCGTGTGGGCTGACAGGCAGACACTCAGGTTTGCACCCACCCCCTTCCCTCCTTGGTAATGTATTTTATACCATTTGCTCTGAGCTAAAGGTTTGAGCTGCCAGAAGGAATAGCTGGCAAATCAGTGTTCCTACCTCTGCAGCTTTCCATGAGGTCGGATCTGGTCTCCCTGGCTGTAGAGGGAGTTTATCTGTAGGTGGATTTAAAAATGTTGGGTTCTTGTTAAAGCTGTAATGCAGTTCTGAGTGCAGGGTTGGTTTCTGGTTGGTTTGTTTGTTGTTTTTTGTTTTAAATAAGAGTTTGTGAGATTTAGTTATCCCCATCCCCATGACTCTTCTCCAAGAGTCTAAATTTATTGGGGAATTCCAGCCAAAAGCAGGTTTATTGTCATTCAGCTCATCTGTGCTCCAGGGGGATGTTGCTGTGGCTGCATTTGAATAATGCTGAAATGTAGCCAGGGTGAACTGATTTACATCAGCAAGCCAGGGACCTGTTATTGTTAATAATTATAATTAATTCTTCAAGCTTCTTTGCATTTTTATATTTGAGGTGACTTTTAGGTGGATCCTCATTGGTTGGTACCTCTTAGCTTAAAGGTGGTCTCCTTAATTATGAGTCAAGTGTGGCATTTTGCTGTGGAGTTAACTGAGAACTTCAAGCTTTTCTTGTGGGGCTCACAGATCTGTGGCTCCTGGGCTGACCACATCTTCTTCATTATTTTTGAGAACTAAAGGCTGTAATAAGTGTTAGTCTCTTGTCCTTTTAGTTTCCTTCCTCACAGAATCACAGACTATTCTGAGTTGGAAGGGACCCACAAGGATCATCGAGTCCAACTCTTAAGTCAATGGCCCACACAGGGGATTGAACCCAAAACCTTATTACAGCCATGGCATTATTACAACCAAGTTTTAACCAACTCAGCTGATCTGAGGGTCTAATCTATGCAGTAACTTACACAACCCTTGGTTGGTTTCTCATCAAAATGAACTTAGTGCATGTTTTGGAAAGCAGAGAATATTTAGTTTTCTAAAACAACTTTGGGCTTTCTTTTTTTAGCCAGCCTATGAAACGTGTCCAGTTCCATGGAGGACTTTGTCCCATATCACTTGTAAAGCTTTTTACTTTTCTATGTCCCCCAGCAAGTCCACCACTGCTGTTTATTTTCAAGGGAAAATAACCAAGTTGTTTAATTTACCACTTTGTGTGCCTGCCCTTCAGTGCAGTTGGACTTCTCAATCTTGTGTGACTGTGTTAAGGAAGAAGCATCAGCTGAGTTGCAGGCTTAAGATCCAGCTTTGTTGTAGATTTTCTTTGGGCAAAACATCTCCCTAAATATTTCCAGTGACACTTCCATGGCTGCCACAGTAGATGCTAGATCACCAGGTGATGTAATGCTGGAATTGGTGTGAAAAGTATGGAAAAAAGTCCATCAAGAACCAGAGTGGTCACTGTTAGAGGGCAGTGCTTCAGTCTTTGTTGACCTGAGCTGTTGGCAAAGGAGGAGTTCTGTGCTGGAATGGAACCCTGCAGTGCCAGCTTGTGTTGCTCTGTGTTCCCATCTCCCAGCAGAGCCAGTGGCAGTGCCAAGGGAGAGGTGAGCATGTGTATTTGAACCAGTGTTTGTGTTGGACTGGCTCCTGAAATCTGTTTGCATTTCAGCTGTGCTGTGGCTGTGTAAAAAGCCTCGAAGATGCTAATTATTTCTGCTGGCATAACACAACATATCAACATGTTGGTGCAAATTGTCCTTTTTTTTTAATAAATGTTGCTTAAAGTTTGAAGATACTCCCCAGCCCTTCCCTGATCTTGTTTTGCTTCATTTAACTTCTTGTCCCTGAGGTGACAGTAGCACTGTCTGCTGAGGTAGGAGCTGAGGACCAGCCTTAACTGTGGATTGCACATCCCAGTTCCTCTGGCAGAACTGAGTTACCACCAGATGTTTCACAGCCCCTTCCAGCCCTTTTTTTTTATTTTAGAACACCCAGGGAGACCACAGCCCATGTTCCTGGGGGCATCTTGCCATCTGACACTTGTTCTCAAGGATGCTTTTGATGGAAATCTGTGTGGATTGCCACGTAGTGTCCCACCCTCAGCTTTGCTTTGGACACTTGCATTGATGATGATGTGTTAATTTCCGAAAAAAGCCCAAAAAGATCCTAAGAACAAGACCTCCTTCAGCACTGGGTGTCCAAGCTGGAGCTGGTGTGCCCCAGAATCACAGATTTCTGTCTCTTGGTGCATTCACTGTACAGAATCACAGCCTATTCTGAGTTGGGAAGGGACCCACAGGGATCATCGAGTCCAACTCAAGTCAATGGCCCACACAGGGGATTGAACCCATGACCTTGGCATTGTTACAAGACTGTTGTCCAGGAGTTTTCCCTTAGAGAGTTGCCTGGAGGACCCAGTGGGAGAGGGGAAGACTCTTTCCTGTCAGGCAGCTAAGAGGCAGAGGTTTCTTCCTTCAATCCAGTGACTCCTTGGCCTTTCCTGCCACCCTGCCCCTCCTTCCTGCAGGGAAAATGAAGGCTGCAAGTACAACCCTGATCCCCCAGCCCTGTGAGCACGATATTGCAAGGGGAAGGGAGGGGAGGAGGAGCAGGAAAGCAGCCCGCTGTCGGGGAGGAGATAACCACCTTCACCCTTTATCCAAGAGGCAGTTTGCAGGAGGTACCTCCATCCTGCCTTGGAGCAGGTCTGATTTAGCCACCCCCACCCATCGGAGCCTCCGGCCTGTGTTTGCTGGGCAGCAGCGATGCGGCTGGGCCAGGCTGGCGGAGCTCGGGCTGGCTGGGTTCAGCCGCAGCCTGTGCTGGGAGCGGCGCTGCAGCGCGGCCGTACGCAGTACTTGCACATCGGGAGCTGAAATAACAAACTCGGTTCATGCAGGGGGCAGAGCTTTGGACTCATCTCTGCTTGAGAGGCCTGGTTATTTATTAATTATATTTAAAGTTTTATAACAGCTTAAAAGGAATGTGAGCCAGAGGCAACACTTGTAGTGAAGCCTCCCTTGTGTAATGCTTGTGTAATTCTCTTGGTTTAGTGCTGGTTTGTGCAGCTACGAATGGCTGCAGACTGTTTCCTTCTCTAATGCCTCCACTGCCCCGGTGATTTCTTCATCCTCTGACATGGGAATGTTCAGACAGACGACCCCCAAAAGCACTACTGTGTTGTGAAATCCCAGTGCATGTGAGTCCAGCAGGCAGACTAATGCAAAGTCTTTCCCAATAGCTTTCTAAGGACAATCTGTAAGATTCCTGCCTTTTGATATCCACTTGGTGAGACTAAAGAAAATGTTTTGCAAGGCACTTCCCTTCTCCTTGAAGTCCCACTCGCCGTAACGAGGCAAATGTGGTTGGTTAGTGGACTGCAGGATCCAAATTTCTGAAGCACAGCCTGACAAAATGATAGTATTAAAGTGTGGTATAAATTAATGAGTTCAAGTTAGTTCCAAATTGATGTATCCTGGCTTGTTGAGTTTGAGAAACACCTTCATAAGCATATTTGTGATTTTCCACTACCTTTTACTTGGTGCAAAGCAACCGTTTACTCAGTAGTAAGCACTTCTGAAGTAGAAATTCCCTGGTGTGAGTGGTTTGATTTCAAAACACCGCACAGAAAGGGAACGCAAGAAATTGATTTTGACTGAGGCTATCTGGGGCATGGATAACTAAGGACCAGACTCTGCAATAAGGCTGCTTGTAAAGGGATCTGGTGTTAATAACTCCAGTGAGCCTACTTCAGGTTTCCTCTGCCATCCTGGGACCTGCCCCATTCCAGGCAGCCGCTGGCATCTACAGCCACCTGCTGGCTCGTCCCTGCATCCTCAAGGTTCTGCACAAGCTCCTGCAAGACATGAGAAGATGTGGTGTCAGTATTTCATACCACTAATGTCTTTTTAAACCTATTTCATGAGTGCAGCATCTCGTTCTGAAGAGACCTCTTGAGACCTTCCACTGCTCTTGTGTTCTCTCTTTTTATATACATTCCCTCATTTTATGTGAGCCAAGAGTTTCTTCCAGACACTTGGCACATATTAGCTAATGAAAACACTGCAGTTTTGCATAGCAGATGAGTATAATTATGCCCATTTTGCAGCACAGAGTGCTGAGAATTAAGCCAGGTGAAGGTTCAAGGTCTTTTAGCAGCGTCATTGGTACTGGCCCTTGTCTGACCATTCCTGCCTGCACAGTTTGCTACTTGCTGGTGTTTCTTGAAATGTTGGCCCCAAGGAAGGAGAAGCTGGGAGATAAGATCTGCTGTACCCTGTTAGGTGTATGAGTAGTCCCTAGAAATCCTTTCACTCTCTGTCCTTCCCTGCTGCTGAGTTTAGCTTTGCAGGAGAGCAGGCACGGGAAGGTAGGTCTGAGAAACACAATGTTAATTCAATGTATTGCAGATGAGCTGCAGGTTGTACTTTGATTTAATGAATTTGCATAGCCAGTATTAGCTATATCCTAATGTACTTAAAATATGTTAATCAATTAAGAAGTGCTTAGAAAATGATATGCAAAGTAAATGAAATAAGGCAGTGGAAGGCATGCTTAAGGGAGTGGCTCCTGAGAGGTTTCTTCAGCTTGCTGTCTGTGGAGAAGATGCCACCCCATTTCAGCAAGGCCTTATCAAGATAAGCCACTAAGTGACTACTTTGATTTTAGCTATAAATGATATTATCTGTGTTTCTTGATTTTTTTAAATTAACACGCAACTTTCTGTAGTAGTTGTGAGTTTCATAAATAGACTCAACAAAGGTAACAAACATTAACTGGGCCCACTAACCTCAGTTTAATATGATAATCAACAGTTTTTTTTACTTCCCTTCTTGTATTGCTGACTTTTGCCATTTCTTCCCTATTCCCCTGCTCAGTGCATTAATCCTTTAGTTACCCTGTTGATTTATGTCTTCCTAGGAGGAAACATCTTCCTGGCCCATTATGCATCCCTTCACATCTCTGACCTTTGGTGCTATCCAAATGAATAAAGCCAGAACACTTGGTTCTAGAGCTCTTGTCTATGATTGTTACAAAAACAATGAGGATGAATGAACTGACTGTGGTGACAATAAGGAAATTAAAAAATAGCTAGGATCTGAGTCTCAGACCAGTTTCAGTCTCTTCCTGCTGGCTCCCTTTCTCAGACATCCTCCTAGTAAGATCACTGAAAGTCCACTTCCTAACCAAAGTTCAAGTGTGCACATCATCCTTATCCTCTCTGATTTATTTGTTGCACTTGAGGTGCTATAAAATACTTGTCCTGTCCTTTGATACCTTGTAGCATTGGGCATGAGGACTTTCTGTGCTCTTTTTCTCCCAAGCATCTCTCCCCAAAGCTTTTACTCTCACCTCAAGGTGCAGCCCCCGCAAAAGGTGCTTCTTCCCCTCCACCCTCAGTTCTCTGTCCCCAGGTGACCTCTCCTGCTGATGTGGATGTAATTATTACCTCTATGCCAGCTACCTTTAAAATACTTATCTGCTGCTGATCTTCCACACATTGGTTTCACATCCCACTGCCTCCCCAGTGCTACATCCTGACAGACAGCTTGCTACCAAGCTCCCTGAGATCCAAAAAAGGAACTCATTAAAAACCAAATACAACAACACAGCTTTCCCTAGCTCTCTGGCTAGCAGCCAGCGTGTGTGTCAAGTTTAATGTCTTTGATATTTAAATTTAGCTCTCTCTTGCTGCTGATACCTTTTGGCAGAAGGTGTACTTAAAATATTATTCCCAAAGCTATTCACAAGGCATCTCTGTGCTACACTCAAAACTTCCTAGGAATTCACTTTTGTGAATAGCAAAAATGAGTGAACTATCAATGCTACCCTAATTGGCTAATGGGAAGATTTTCATGTTTTCACTCTCTCCTTTCTGCTCTGTGTATGTTTGTATGTCATACCAGATCTTACCTTCCAGCCCAGGAGTGTCTTATTCCTGACATATCTTTAGTTTTCTTGGAAAACTAATGTGTGTTTTTACAAGTTGGGTTTTTTTAAATAGAATTGCAAGGAAGAAAGAAAGAAAATGTTTTGGTAACAGGACAGTATGACTATAGAGCTGCAATGCTGATATGTGGTATCAGAGGCAGAGGTATTATCTCACTGAGATTGCTGTACTTCGGAGTCCCAGATGTGACACAGGTTGTGCAAGGTAGTGCAGATTGGACTAGAGCTTTTCACATGCTGAATGTCTTGGTTTAAAAAAAAAAAGTTACCTGGCAGCTGAGCTCAGTAGGATTCTTCAATTATTTTCCTTTATTTTTTTCAACACTTCAGAGGTGTGCAAGTATTATCTTCATGTACTTACAAATTCTTCTTCATTGAGGTTCCTGATTTCTCTTTTCAGAGGGATTGCTGATTACTCTTTTTTTATCAGTATTGAATTCTGTAAATTTTTAAAACATTACAGAATGAAGTTACAAAAATAGGATTCAGGTGATTCCATGTAATTTTAGGTAGTTTTGATAAAAATATAGGTGTTATTCATTTTAATAAATAAATAAATAAATACTTTTTTTTAAAAGAGAAAATTAGTGAGAGTTACTTAGATGTTGCCATAACCTGACAATGTTTACCATGCCTTGACACCAACATCTATGTCATTACAGGACCCAGATACTTCGAATTGAGAGAGAAGCCCCACAGAAATTCAAGGGACAAATTTTTTGCCCCTCCTATTTCATCTGCAGGATTTGATATATCTTCTGACACAATTCTATATAGCCATGGCTGGAGAAGTCTGCTTTTTTCCATAATAGCTTGGAAGTGAAGCATTCACCTAGACAGAAATCTCCTCCAGTTTTTATCCTGGGACACTGGAAGTGTCTAGGTAAGCATTGTAATCACCCAGCTGTTCAGAGGAGAAGGTCTAAACTGTGTTTTCCATAAAATGATTAAGTACTGGTAAGAGTTGGGCACAAGATCCACTTCTTGAATGCTCTCATGACCATATTGTATAGTTAGTTGCTTTCCATGTCCTGCGGAATATTCAGGTATGTCATACAAAGCAGAACTTCTACAGGGGACCAGATATCCTGCAACAGATGGGTCGAGTGACAGCAAAGTGGAGTGAGCTCTGGATTTACACATTCTCCAGAGTAATGGCACATGAACTTTGTTGTCCCACATCCTGGGTGCCTTTCCCGGGCAACTGGGTAATTGCCCTGAGCCTTTAGGTAAATGGTCAATTCCTGGCTATCCTTTGAAAGGGTTGACGACCTTCATTATACTACAGGAGAGTTCTTCCCAAGAGGACAATTACAACTCACTATCTGCAGAATCAGAACCCCAAGTGCAAATGGTTAGAAAGCAGGAGGAACATTAAAGCCCCCATTGATAAACCCTGATATATAGAAAATAATCTTTTATGAATAACTGTAAAAGAACTGCCCCTTTTTCTCTTGCCCCCTAGCCCTTTTTCGTTCATGAAATCCTTATCATTAAGCTGTAGAGAAGACCTGCTCCTTTTAGCTCCTTGGAACTACCCAGCAAGGACTTTAGTGGGGGATACTTAAACATTAGAGTTATACTGATTTTATGGAGTCAATTTGGCAGATATAAAAATTCATTAGTTCTTCCAGCATCAGCTTGAGAGTAGTATTTATCTGTGAAGTCACTTTTTTTTTTAAGCTTGGTAGCAGAATTAAAAAGAGCAGAACAATATTTCTGTTTGAATTTTTTCATGTCTCCTGGACACAATAACACAATAGGGATTATCATCCATGCTACAAAACCTGTGGTCATTCCAACTTCACAGTGTTTCTTATTAAAGCAGAGAAGGCAACGGCATTGTGTTCCACACAGGCTGAGGGCATGAGGAGCCTGACAAAAAGCCTCCTGGAGCTACTGAGGGATGCAGATGGAGAGCTGGTTGCCATGGCCCTGTCTGTGTTCATCAATGAAGTCCATGACAGAGACATCCGAATCACCATTCCCACTGCCCTGCAGATGGCTCCAGCACTGCGCCCGCTCTTTGACCATGTAAGGCTCTGTGCCCCCCACCACAGGCACTGGGTGCTGCCAGGAAACTGTGCCCTCTGGATTTTCAGGCCTGTGCTCAGGTGGGCCTGAAGCAGCCGGTGCTGAGGCCTTTTCCTCTTTCTTTCCATCAGGACAACCTCCAAGTGCGGCTGCTCTCCATTCGCCTATTCCAAAAGGTGATGGAGTTGATAGTGGATGAGGGCAAAAAAGCCCTGAAGACATACGTAATCCACAGCCTACTCCCACTCTTCTTCCACGGGCATGACAGGAACAGGGCAGTGGCAGGGGTGAGGACTGGTGGCCTCCGGTGTCCCTGTGGGAGGGGGCTGGGCTGCCTCCTGCCCTGGTGCTTCCCAGGCTCCAGCCTCCTCCTGGCCTTGCTCCAGGGATGCGGGTCCTGTGCCCTGGTCTGGGCTGCATGTGCTACTCTCTGTTGCTCTGCAGGCCTCTCGGGAAGCGCTGCTTTGTGCAGCCACGTTCCTGAGGAGGACGGACCTGGTGAAGACACTGAAGACAAAGGAGCCGCTGAGATTTGGCGAGTGCCTGGTAAGGACGGCCCCACAGCCCCAGCCTGGACAAGCCCCCAGCGCCCGATGCCCAGTGTGTGGGGCTGGCACTGTGCCCCTGTCCACTGCTGCAAACCTCTGTGGGACAGCAGCCTGCACCCCACATGCTGCTGCCTATCCTGGGGCGTGCAGGCTCCTCTGGCCCCAGCCAGGGTGCCGCTGGAGCCCCAGCCCAGCCGGGCTGTGGTGCAGGTCGGCCCCGCGGCTGCCCGGCAGTGCCCAGCCCTCTGCTCCCTGCACAGCCCGGCCCCAGCAGCTGCTTCCTAGGCGCCAGGGCTGTGTGGGCAGGGGAGGCCAGTGCCAGGCACGGGCAGAGCCTGAGCCAAGCCTTCCCTCTGTGCCCTTGTGCTCTTTCCAGCTGGCAAAGGACAGGAGCCGAGCGGCTGAGTCCTTGCGTCAGGCCCTGCCGTACCTGCAGAGCCCACAGGAGCCTCTGCAGGAGGTGGCTCTCAGGTTCATAGGTGAGTCACAAGCGTGGGGTCCCTTCCCTCTCCAGCTGCTGCAGCTCGGCCCCAGCCCTGCCTGCTGCAGTGGCAGCAGGACCGGGCACAGGGACTGTGGAGCCCCGAGTGCCCTGGCGCCTGCTGCCACCTCTGCCAGCCCTGCCCTCGGGCATCCCGATGCGGGAAGGGTCTGGCTCCGTCCTGCCAGGATAGGAGGGCGTGTGGCCAGGTTGCAGCACCGCTGTGGGGCAGCTGTGCCACCGGGCCCTGACGGGCTCTGTGTTCACAGCCATCGCAGGCTGGCACATGAGGGGGCAGCAGGAAGAGCCGCAGCTCATCTGCGAGGGTGAGTGAGGGCAGTGGGGTGTCAGCGGGGGCTGCCAAGAGGAGCACAGACCCTGCGGGGGACCTTCAATCCTGACCCTCCTGCAGAGGGCTCTGCTGCCTGCACGAGTGAGGGCGGTGTGGGCACAGCTGAGGGAGATTTCAGGGGCATGGGGGGTTTGTCAGCCAGCACCTTCTGGCTGATCCCACCGGGCCCTGCTCCCTCCTGCCCATGGCAAGACCTGGGTGGGATGGCCCTGACAGGAGAGGCTCCTTGGGTCACCACCAATCCCACCTCTGACCTTGCCTCTGTTCCTCTCTGTTCCAGCCCTTCAAGCAATGAGAAAAGATGACTGCCCCTCCTACACAAGCTATGTTGGACCGAAGAGCGGCACAATTAGGTTCTTCTTGCGGATCAAGACAACCAGCGTCCCCAGAATAGCACCAGACACCACATGACAGGAGACCACCTGGAGACCAGAAGAGACCATTTGCAGCTCCAGGAACTGATGCTGGACCCAACTGAGCCTGCGAGGAAGGCCTCGTGGCTCCTGGCTTCCCCTTCCCTGTGAACCCCTCCCTGTCTCCAGACCGCTCCCTCTCTCCCTTTGTTCCTCTCTCCCTCCTCCTTCTCTCCATCATTCTGTCTCTCCCTCCCTCCAG
>JAOXXN010000395.1:142423016-142433463 GCA_026770055.1 Myrmophylax atrothorax
GTCGATATGGTATGGAATACAATATCATTGGTTAGAAGAAGTCAGCTGTCAGCTAGCCCAGCCTAGCTCAAGTCACCCAACAATTCCAGGCCTAGTCTGGCCCCCAAAACCTAAATTTAGGCCCACCTAGGTGAACCCATAACAAAGGCCAAGAGCAAGGTCCCACACCTGGGAGTTCAGCAGCCCCAGTATCAACACAGGCTGGGGGCTGAATGGATGGAAAGAAGCCCTGTAGAGAAAGACTTGGGGATACTGGTAGGCGAAAAATTGGGTGTGAATCTGCAATGTGCACTTGAGGCACAGAAAGTCAACAGTATCCTGGGCTTCATCAAAAGTGTGGCAAGCAGGTCAAGAGAGAGGTATTTTTTTCTCCTCCCTTCTGGTGAGATCCCACCTCCAGCTGCATTCTGCTTTGGAGTCCTTAGTACAAGAAAAATATGAACCTGTTGGAAGGGGTCAAGAGGAGTGCCACAAAACAGGTCATGGAGCTGAAACACTGCTCTTATAAAGAAAGGCTAAGACAGTTGTTCAGCCCGTAGAAGGCACTGGGGAGACCTCATTGCAGCCTTTCCATATTTAAAGGGGGCTTTTAAGAAGAAAGGAGATAGGCTTTTTACTAGGAGTGTAGTGACAGGACAAAAGGCAAGAGTTTTAAACTAAAAGAGGGCAAATTTAGATTAGACATAAGGAAGAATATTTTTTATGATAAGAGTGGTGAGACAGTGGAACAACAAGTTGTCCAGAGAAGTTGTGAAAGTATTTAAAGTAAGGGTGGATGGGGCTTTGATTAACCTGATCTAGTGCAAGGTGGGACAGGATGGTTGACCAGATGATCTTTAAAGGTCCCTTCCAACCCAAAATGTTCTATGATTCTCTAATTCTTAGGGCAGATGTAAAACAGATGTTAGTAAAATGCCATCAATGATACAATGGAAGAGGTCCCCATTTCTAGGCTCTTGTCTCTCTGTGTCATGAATGAGTGTTTTAAGGTTGCTTAAAGAATCATTGGCAAAGGTATGAGCAAAACCAGCTTTAATACAAAAGCCAAAGCACAACGAAGTTTGCTGGCAAGGTTCACTCTACTACAGCTTGACTAAATAGTAAAGCATACAGGTAAATAGCAAAGAAAAATCCAAAATCAGTCAATCCAAACCAAAATAAGCCCAAAACTATCTAAGTGGAATCTGCGGGCAGGGGAGGGCTTTCAAGGAAGAGAAAACGATAGGGAAGGGTAAAGACAAAAAGGAGTATGGAAGATTCTCCTGTTGAGTCACAAGGTTCAGAATAGATCCCTGTGCTAAACTGAGCCTGGACTTGACCAACAGTTTATGCCTAAAGGCCCAACAGCACTTAACAGCACTTAACCTTAACAGCACTTAGAACTTAACAGCACTTAACAACATTTAACAGCATTTAACATCACTTAATTGATAACTAAACAAAAATTTAGCAAAGGATTCATACAGAATTTACTATACCACAACAGTAACTTACTTACAGGCCTAACTTATTTACAAGACTTAAGTACTGAAGAATCCAGGAGAGCAACATTCCTAGTACATTTGCTAGAGCATATTTACACTCTCATGCACACAGACATAAAAGAGACTGTACAAGGTACACCTGTGAAAAATTCCCCTTGAATTAGGCAAAGTACTCATGTCAGATGCCTTTGCATTTTCTTAACAGGTGAAGGATTGAGCCCCAGGAGTGAGGGTATCAGCCCAGGATTGTTGTCATCATTCAGCAGTCCTCCAGTGCAGCAAACTTGAGAGTTTGCTGCCTCTGAGAGACCCAGTGTGAGGGCAATTGCTGGTCACAGCCCAATGTGGTCCAGGAGAGCTCAAAGGGAGTTGGCTTTAGCCAGAGTAATTTTCCATCCTGGCTGCAACTCAGGTTGGTAACTCCCTTTGAAAGTTGGATAATGATAATACTCCACTTTGGGTTGCTATTCAGGCAAGAAAACTAAGTTTCCAAGGATGTTTGTTAAAAAAACCCAGGGGCTCATTAGACAGCACTAGTTCCTGGGAACAGACAGCGTTTCTGATAAGCTCAAGAGAAACTGAGCCCAGGTGCTGTTCATCAAGGCCAAGACCTAACAAGCATCTTTCAGATCATAGTGTGGCCTATGGAGGCGGGGGGATGGGATGCACCACCACATTCTGACACATTTGCTTCAGACCTGCCTTTTTTTTTCCCATCTTCTTGCAGTTACTGTATTTTAGGAGGTTCTCTTTACAAGCTCAGCTCAGATACTTGCTCAAGGAGGAAGCAGTCCCTCCACTTTCCCAAACATTCCACTGGTACAGTCATATTCATCTGCATTTTGTTATGTCAGCTATCAAGAAGTAACAAACTAATTTTGCCATTTGAGAGGCAAAGCTACATATGTGGTAACACTCACCTGCTACTCTGCTTGTACTGTCAAATCTGACATCTACAGGTTTCTCTGCTGCAGTCAAGTACTTAAGTTTTGTATTTGAGATTTTACCTAATATTTCATTTAAATATCATCCCTTGGCATTTTATAGATGTTCACAGAGTATCAGGAGTGCAAGGAGAATTCCTTCATTCATTAACTCTGCTTTCCTCTCACACTGGTAAACAGTTGGCTTTGACATCATGAGAGAATACAAATGCACAGAATTGAGATCCAGGAGGGGACACATTAATTTAAACTGTCACATGTAATACAAACCATCTTGTGTCACCTCTTTGTTTAACCCAATTACTTGTGTTTCACAAAAGTATTGCTTGTGCTTGGCTAAAATATGTACAACATGACACTTGATTTACAGACAGAAAGAAATGGCTCTATCATCTCTACAGAGAGTCTATGCCAGGCATTAATCACATTCAACATTAAACATTTGGGTTTATTCCTCATTGGAGTGACTCTGGATCAGTTGGCAGCCATTGCTTTTGAGCCACTGCTGCTCGGTTAATGAACCCATTGGCACACAGGATTTTCTTTATCTGCGCTATAATCCAGTCACTTCTCAGTCATTTATTTGACAAACTCAACACAATGAATATATTAAATATTGTAGTGAAATGCATTTTCTCAAATCTAAAAATCAGGTGTGACGCTCTTCTGCTTTTTTTCAGGTTTTAATGTTGACTCTTGCCCTTGAAACACAGATTCTCACAGGTCATTCTGATATCAACATCAGCAATGCCATATACCACAGTGAAATAATTTTACTTTTCCTACTTGCTCTGCTCATGTGTACATCCAAAGATTATTACTTTAATACCCTTTGTTACAGCACTGTCGATGGTATATACATATTTTTCACAGTTGCATCTTTCCATGTAGAAGTCCCCCATTTTGTAGTGATAGAAGTGTCAAGAGAGTTTCGAAGACCTGTGACCCTAAAAATACAGGAAGCATGAGATGAGCTTCAAGTAGTAAATTTTACAAAAAATTCTGCATCAAGCAGTTAAAATAAAACTAAAAAAGCAGAAAAAGTTGAAGGCAGGTTGAGAAGTTCAAATAAACCTAAAATAGTGATTAATTGAAAGAAGTTAAATTCCTCTACTGAAATCTTCCCATCTAGCTTTGACCTGTTTGTATTGCACAGTAGCAGAGATGGCAGCAGCGCAGCTGTCAATCAGACTGATTCCGAGACAAAATCGAGGAGTTTCGGTATGTAATTTAGCAAAATTCCACAAGAGGGGGCACCAGCCACAGGCAAAGCCTGCTGGAGACATGCGGACGGGATCTGCCTGTGAGGGTCTGCAGAGGGTTTCCCAGGGAGGCTTCACTTCCACGGCAGCGGTTCTAGGGCCCTTTGGAGACGGAGACCCAGCCCCAGGGTGGTTGCTCTTAGACAGCCCGACTTCAGCTGTTTTTAGAATTCTAAAGTAACTGAAATAGTTTCTCTATAAAATAGTTGATAATAACATGTATGGAAGTAAACAATTGAAAATATCCTACCAGTCACTTCAGCTTTTGAGATCATAGGAAACAAAGTCTGGCTCTAGAAAGAGACACAGAAGCACCTAACAACAGAATTTGTTCCCATGCCTTTATAGGAAAGATAAAAACCCTCAGGTATCTCCTTTTTACAGGGAAGGTTACTGAGACAAAACTTAAGATCTCACATAAGCCAGCAATGTTGTCACATGACTGTACCAATATAGAGCAGTACTTAAATCAATATTTAACCCCTTTTCCTACATTTTGTCCCTAAATACCTTGTGAGGAGTTTTTTTTCCAAGACTGAGAGTTAGAAACAAGAAAGTCTAAAGCTCAAGTCTTGTAAAATTTGTTTTACATGTTGATTTTCAATGCAGCTCTATGCTCTTTTTTTCAGTGCTGAATGGTATGTAGAGCAGTACTTCTGTAATCAGGACACTGTGATAGCTGTTTGCATACAGAACACAAAGCTCAAGGTCAAGGTCTTGTGGGGATCATTTCCAGACACTCCAGTACGTATTGATTTCTCCAGCACTGATGGAAACTGAAAGCAGCAACCAGCATTCTTGAAAATCACCCCAGTTTTAGCTAAGAAAAACAAACTTGAGTTTGCACCTTTAGGGAAATGTGTGTAATTTCAGGTAAATCCAGTATGTTTATGTTTCTTGATGTTCATGTTTCCCCTGCAGTACATTTGTATTCATTATGCATTCCTTTCTCCTTTTGAAAGGTAGATGATTGCTGGTTACCTCTGCAGTCCTCCTGGAGATTAAGGCACCTGGCAGCTGCTGTAACTCAGACCTATTACAAGAGGTTGCAGTGAGAAATGCAGTAACTGTATCTTAAACACCTGATCAGGAGGGAAGGGACATGGTTTCTTCTCCCAGGAGAGGTAACTATCAGCTCATTACACACAAGTCTAGGAGTCCCATAGGAGGCCACAAATGCTGCTAAAGCACTTTCTGCAAGGGTTTAATGTAGGAATATTCATCTGCACTTTGACAGCAGGGCTCTAGAGCATCTAGAGAGTGACCACACTCTACCATGGATAGAACACTCTTGGAGACACTGCTTATCCCACCATTCCTTGTCATGTGCCTGCTAATCACTGTGTTTTCCCCTCGTTCTCAGTGACAAAGACGGGGAAGGGAGATTACCCAATTCACGTTTGAGTCCTCTTGGCCTTCCAGCAGGATCTGTGTTTGTGGCTAGTTGTAGTAAGGAGCAGCTCTACAAAGCCTGACTTCCTCAATGGCTCTGTGGAGGATGTCCATCGCCTGCCCCACACATCATTTGTGAGGGACTCAATCTCTCCCTAGAGGAAGAGGCAAGGCAGGAATGACCATGAGCAAACCTGATTCTGGTCATCAGTCTTGACTGAGCTGAAAGAGGCTGGCATTCTTGAAAACCAGACTAGTCTTACTTGTGGAAGGACAGGTTTGGGAGCCAGAGACCTGCCCTAGCTAGGGGAAGCAGAATCCATGGACACAGACTGGGCACTGACAAAAGCATGTGGAAGTTGTTAGAGCAGAGGTAGAGCTAGAGGAGGACATTCAGCAGTCACCATCTAGAGAAGATGAGGCAGAGAAGAAGGGTAGAAATAATCAGCAGTTGGGGCAGCTGTCTGTTTATAATTGTAGCAGTCAAGTTATGGGTATCTGAGTAGTCCATCTTAGAGAGACTAAGTGAGCCTCCCCTAAGGAAAGGGTGGAGGATGAGCAAGTGAGAAGGCAGTGCAGCCTTTCATCTAGGGATTCCAATATCTTTTGATATAGCACATCTCAGTGAATTTCAGTCACTTTTATCAAGAAAATTATAAAGAGGTGAAAAAATACATGAACTAAAGGCTCACCAAGGTAAGATAAGTAAATAGAGGAAGTGAAGCAGTTTAAACTCTAACACTTAGTAGCATAAGGGTTAGAGGAGAATTCTGATATGAAAGATATGAAACAAATCAAGAGATCAGAAGACAGCAACTCAGCAACACTGAGGATGTATCTGCTCCACAGGACAATGGAGGGCAGCCCCTACTCACCCAACTGACATTTTTCTGAAAAGCAAGGAACCATAGGGCTGCTTCCCAGCAGCAGTGAACATATGCTTAGCCCAGTAGCTCATTAGTTCTACCTCTGTATTTGTTAAGCATTTGCATTGAAAAAATGTTTGGCTTTGGCTCTTCAATTGTGGTTATCCTGCCTGAAGAGTTTTTGCTTAGAAAATAAAAGTTATCTGAACTAAGTGGCTTCTGATACCCTCATCTGGTCAAGGTGCATCATTGTAAAGATCAGTATCCTCAAGGAGGTGAAAGAAGAGATGTGGAGTGCCACTAAATTAAGCTTGGACTTAAGAGAAGATATTCAGGTCTTCAGTCCAAAAGAGAATTTTGCCCATGAGCACTTTTTCCAGTTTTTGAAGATTAAGAAGCAATTGCAGTCCCTAATGAAAAATTAGAGTAGACACAGGAAAGACTGAAAAGAAACAGGGAAGATGTTGGGCTCAGCCTCCATGCTCCTTCCCCTTCTCTGTGTGTTTTTTCCTTGAGGTTTTTCTACACCCCTGCCCTGCCCTGCCCTGCTCTTCTGCCATCCCTGCCTTCCTGACCCTGCCCTCAGGTGTGCTGTCCCATCCCCTCCAAACCCCGCCCCTCTCGAGGCCCTTATAACCAGACCCCAGCTGGAAATAAATTGCTTTCAATATGTTCTACCACCCGAACTGTGTGTGTGTGATTTATCTCAGGAGCAACCCCCAATCTCGGTCCCAAGAGGAAGATGGAGGATGGGAGTGAAAATATACAGGACTGAGTGGAAGAACTTATCTGCACCTTGAAACAATAAATTTTCAGAATTTTTTATCACCTACTCCTACAGTCTAGAGAGACAACCTTTAGTTTACAAAGCAACCAACCAGACAACCAAAAAGCCTGCTAAGTAGAACTTGCCAGCTGTGTAGATTCTTTCCTGGTTTTGTAGGTCTGGCATCTTGCTGTAATGTGCCCTTCCAGAATCTGTCATTACAGACTGTCCTTATTTTTACTGACATTTCCAACCTGCAATTTTCAGTCATAAACTTCACCTATCTTACACATTTATAGATGTCAAATGATTTATATGTAAACACTTTAATTGGCAACCAGTATTTTTTGTTGTGAAGTCATGTGGAATTTAGTATGTGGCAATTAACCCTTTTGGGAATCATAGAATAGAATCACTGAGATTGAAAAGTACCTTTAAGTTCATTGAGTCCAACCATTAGCCCCCCACTGCCAAGCCCACTATTAAACCATATCTGTCAGTACCACATCTATATATATGGCCACACTTCGCGAACACAGATTTGGGCAGGGCTCTCCCCACGTGGGTGTGCCCTTCCAGCCTGTGCAGTGGGTTTTTTAGGTGAGGCACAGCGTGCGCACAACTGGCCCCACTGTTTAATCCTAAGGTCCATTTGCCACGGCCAAGCAGGCTTGGACAGTGACAGTGAAGTCCTCGGGACTGTCCACAATACCCAGTACTAATCAGGGCTGACCCTGCTGAGCATCCGAGATCTGATGGGATTGGATGGCAGGGAGGCATTGAACTGCCAGGGGATGGTCCCCACGGAGACTCGAACTCAGGTCCTTGGGATTCAGAGTCCAGAGTGCTCTCCGTTACACCACAGGACATCATCAACCACATCTACATGTCTTTTAAATATGTCCACAGTTGGTGATTCCCTCACTTCCCTGGGCAGCTTGTTCCAGCCTAACAACCCTTTTTGTGAAGAAATTTTTTGCAATATCCAATCTAAATCTCTCCTGGTGCAACTTAAGGCCATTTTCTCTTATCTTCTTGTTTGTTGCTTAGGAAAAGAGACCAACCCCTGCCTGGCTAAAATCTCCTATCAGGTAGTTGTAGAGATCAATAATGTCTCCCCTGAGTCTCCTTTTCTTCAAGCTAAACACCCCCAGTTTTCTCAGCTGCTCCTCATCAGATTTGTGCTCTAGTAAGTCTGCTCAGCAGCTGGAAAAGTTCACTCATAGCAGAGTCAAAGTGGATTAATTCCTGTCTCAAAAGATTTTAATTTTTTTTATTTGCTAAGCTCTCTCTGCTATTCCCTTCTGGTTTTCTGGCTTATCCTGTCTATCTGCCCTCCAAAACTTACCTGCTCTCAATTTCTAGTGCATGGATGGATTACTATTGATGTGTAATTTGCAATTCCACCTCAGTGGAATTTACAAATACGAGCAGCTTTTTTGTTTATAGAACTAGTGCACCTCTCACTTCAGCATTGTTGTATATAATGAACTTGAAGATTTGATTGTCTTCTGGGTGAATGAGCTCCAGATATGTATAAACAGTGTTCACTGAGGAAACAATGGAAAGAAGCAGCCTCTGGGGTCCATAAAGAGGTTGCACAAGAAGATAAGGCAGTACAGAAGCTACATTTCTGTTCAGTGCTGCCTAACTGCTCAAAAGGAAAGTCTTTTTTGACAAATGCCACTGTAATGTTGATATGCTTCTCCACTCTACCTGCCTTCTGGTTCTTCAACCTCTTTTTCCTTTGTCATTATCTGTAGCCTGTCTACTATGTATTAACCCTACTCCTGCATCACCACCTTCCCACCACAAGCCTGAAGACTGTAGTGTCTTGTGAAAACATTTTGCTGTCTTCAGCAAGGCACAACTAGGAAATGCCTGTGAATCCTGTTATCAAAATCAGAGAAAAACACAAAGCTCTGTCACAGCTGGTGTGAGGATTGTAATTTTTAAACTAATGGTTTAGGTTTAGCCTCTCACTTTCCGTCCTTCCATCCCAGGCATCTGATTTGTGATTATGGATGTCATTTACTGAACACGCACTCACTCTATGTAGTAAGACAAACAGGCAAACGTACTGGTAGTATATTAAAAAATCACCATGTGTAATCTGAGATAAAATGATAGAAAAATGGACAGCATAATCCCCAGGCTTACACAGAAAGCAGAACCAAGAAGGGGACAAGTACTTATCGGTGTAGCTGTTGGGGCTGCCACAGGGCATGTGGCCACTGGCTACACCACAGCCTGCATGTTGCCTTTGTTACTCAAGCCCAAATAACTTTAAATTACTGCCTGGACTCCCCAGGAATTACAGCTTTGCCCCAGAGAAGTGCCCTCTTAAACACTCTGTACTACCTATCTGCAAAGAGGATAATAGCTAGCGGCTTTAAATCCCTAATTATGCATTAATAAAGAACAAATTATTTCACTGTCTTCCTGCTGGGATAGAGAGAAAATATTGCTACATATCCCTTGGTACACTTTCATGAACTTTCATGATGTACTGCCTAATATTTTAAACATCATAGTACAATTCCAGTTCATACATTACATATATATTTAATAATGTTTTTGCTGTTGTTCAGACATTAAGCAGTCTTTTTCTGACATTCATTAAAAACATTCTGAAACTATCTACAGAGTTCTTGGTTGTGATCAGTCTTGAAAATATCTAGCTTTGCTGCATCACTTTGTTAGAAAAATTAATTAAACCACTCAACCTTCAATAAATTCCCCACATGAAGGACAGTGGTTTTTTTACTTCTTCACACACCCACTGATACATACACAATGATTACAGCTTTTTATTCAAGTGGTCCCTTGCTTAAAGCATCTCTAATTCTGAATAATTTAGGTTTCATATCCTTCTCAGTCTTCAGGACCGCTACCACCTCTCTTCCAAAATTTACCACACTCTGCTTCTTCTCACAATGATGAGTGAAACACAAGGATAGAGATTTTTCTTTCATCTTTCAGTCTACACACCGGAATTTCTCCATCTATCTGCCAGAGCAAATAGAGGATCATTAATAACTAATTAGTGACCAGTATGCACAGTGAGAGCAGGCTCTGTGTCACGTGTAGCACATCTTTGGAGTCAGTCTCATGCACACACTGTCAGTGACACCTCAGATGCCTGTGCTCCTACGGTAGTTGTGACCATGAGCCAGGGCCATAACTTGTGTTTTATGAGTCTGCACCTTCAGATGGCACAGGATGATGCCTGCTCCTGCACAACAGGCAGGTTTCATCAAGTGATTCATTTTTTATATGCTGAAGTTCAGCCAACCATTTCTGGTTAGTCCAACATCACACCACTGCTCTGCCAACAGCTTGTTGTCCAAGTCTGAAAACAGCATTTTGTTGAGTGAAGTTGCTTCTTGAGAAGGCTTAAGAGAAAAAGCTGCTCAACTCCAACGTCTTCTCAGAAGCCTTGATTTCCTGACTGAGAAGTTGTTATGGAATTTTAGAAATACCTGCTTCAGCCTTTTCATATTTGCCACTGTGAGATTTAAATCATTAAAAGATGTTTCACAGTAGTCATTTTGACAGGGTAATGCAAGTGAAGCAAAAGTTTCTCTCTAGAAATCATAAATCGTAATGCTGGAAAATAAGGCAAAAAAATCAGTATCTCTGTCTACTTACCCAGAGAAATACCTTACAGTAACATAAGCAACAAGAGATAGCTCTTACAGTGAACAAAAAATGCAAATATGTCAAGCTCTCC
>JAOXXN010000395.1:142444406-142461559 GCA_026770055.1 Myrmophylax atrothorax
CTTGGCCTGCTTTCATAAAGAAAGGGGTATGCTAAAAGTCAACTTACAAAATCTATCATAACCAGTTAACTGAATAGACTCAAAGTTTAGTATGTTGACTGTGGAAAAATTGTTGCATGAATGTTCAGCTCCTTGGACACCAGGGGACCCCTACAGGCAGGTGACTTTGGTCCAGTTGCAGGAAAAATTAGCTTGCAATCATCCAATCTGGGAATCCATTGGAAAGAGGTTTTGTTAACTCTGCTCAGGAGCTCACTTTTATAAGCACAGACACCATAAAGCCATAAAGCATGTATTAGATTACTCAGATCTATTCTACTCTGAATTTGTCCAACTTCCCCTCACACAGCAAAAGATGTTAAGGTTTGTGTGGAGTTGGACTCAGTGATGCTTGTGAGTCCCTGCCAATTCAGGATATTCCATGATTGTGTGGAGTGACCGAGTTTGTTTTGATTCTGGAGGGAACTGTTTCTGGAGGAAGCCATTCACATAGTTGCTCACCAGATGCCTCCATCCAATAGTAAAAGATTTCCTGGGAGGACTAATGAAACATATCATGCTTTTTTTGCCTTGTTACTTACATACTGAAAGCTTAGAAGAAAACTATTTTACTGTTTATGCCAAGTGTATGAGATGACTGAAGGCCAAGGACTAACTTTCAGGGTAAATCTGTCGTCATTTGAGGTTCAATCACTGAATATATTGACAGTGAGAAAGCTGTAGGTAGAAGGGAACATCTAACTCGGAATTCTTGCTAGTATAATAATGTTATATTACTGTAACAGTAATATGCTTGAAAATATATTTTAGTTATTGGAATTATTTGCTTGTGTTTGAGAACACTGTATCTATTAAACATCAGGAACTTGCACAGACCTTCAGGCTGAACCTGGTCAGTTTATTCAGATTTATATTTTGTCTAAATACACTATTTGTTATAGTTCCTAAGCATACAAGGAACTGCTCAGAGTTCCTTGCTTGGCTTTTTAAAAAGGATCCAATATGCTTACTGCATATCAGTTTGTTACACTTTGGTTTGGTTTTCTTCAGTTGCTTAAGCATGGTTCTCTAATTTAAATTTAAATTTAATTTAAAATTTCTTTGTTTTTTTTCCTTCTGAAGGCTTAAGGGAGCAATTACTCCTCTTTCTTGTCTTTTATTTATCCAGGTTCCTACACAGTTCCCATAACTGTGTTGTCTGAATGCGTGTCTAAAGAGCTGGAGTATACAGTTAGATGACCTTTTAGAGGAAATAAATATGAATATGAGGGAGGCAAAAAATACTGTATGTCTTAATAATATGTTGTTAATGTGGTCTGTGATCCTCTTAGGTGTTTATTGTTTTGTAGAACACAATGTACAATTGCCAAGGAGAGCTTGGGAGTTGCTTCTCGCTGCTCTGAAGCAAAATTGACAGTGGCAAATCTTTATTTTTTCTTCATGCTGCAGGAACTTCATGCACCACTTACAGTTGTAGCTGATGGACTTTTCTCCAAGTTTAGGAAAAACTTGGTATCCAACAAAGTTACTGTTTCATCCCATTTTGTTGGTTGCATTTTGAAGGTAACTTTTATGTGTAATACTATATAAGCCAGTATGCTACTGCTTCTTAATGTGGGTCTGAATTTCACTGATTATGTTGTTGTTCATTACCTTTTCCAACAGAATCAGTTAGAACTGTGATTTTAAGTATTTATGCAACTGTTTGGTCAGGTTTTGTGTCCCTTTGAGGAGTGCTTGGAAATTTTGGTCTATGTTTTTATCTATTAAATTGTTGATGCATAGTCCATCTCAGCTCAAGGATAACTGAACTTACTATGTCATATTTCACATATGTGGTATAGTTACAGGTTATATTTTCATCTCTTAAAACACTTTTAAGTATCTGTGAGCCAGCTGTGGCTTTGTTTTTGGTGTTTTAAAGTAGATAATTGTGGTTCAAAGGTAGATTTCTCATTTTAAGAGTGGAGTATAGTGCTAATCTTAAGCATATTGTTGAACAGGGGAAGGTTTAAAAATGTATTGGGATTCAACATAGCTAGTTTAAACTGAGCACTGGACTCACTAGACCAGTTCATGGAAATTTATTTTTATTTTAAGAAAAAATGTTTCAGCATCTTCAATAAGGTAGTGCTATGTGCACTGCTAGTGCTGTGTTTTATTTAGCACTATGCTCTGGATCAGAAATAGGTCCTACTGTAAACCTGGGACCCACTTTGTAAAATAGTTACCCTGGATATATGTGCTTTGACACGTTTGTGTTAAGATACTGGTACCTAAGGTGGTGACACTCCTTTTTTCACAATATTTACCGTATTTGTTCAGGGAGTGAAAATCTTGAGTTTTAGACCATGCCAGCAGCTGTGAGTCAAACCACCTACATTTTATACTCCAGGAGAATACCCAAACTGTGTTGCTACCTGAAGGTGGGAGGTACCTTGTAACCAGGTATATATTTGCCTTCAGGACTATAAACTTGAAGAGAGAAGGTGGTGTCCTGGTTTCGGACTGGGAATCTAGGTTGATAGCTGCGTGTTTGGAGAACCCAGGTCAAAATCCTGTCTGGGTCTTAGCTCTGTAGCTGCTGCATTAAATGTTGCATTAGCAGCAAAAAAAAATTAACGGAGAATGAACCAGAACTGACAGAATTTTCACTCGACTGGGAGCAACTTGGAGGAACTTCAAGCACTTTTTGGGTCCTTGACCCAGTCACCACTGCCCAAGTTTCTCTGTTTTTGGAATCTTGTTTAAGACCTCACGAGATAGAACCCTCTGATTCTTCTTCCATTGGTGTCCCCATGGAGTTGTATTCAGGCTTGTGTATTTCTTTCCTTCCCACCACTTTCGTTATGAAGAGAAAGCAGCAATCTTACTGAAAACCACTACATTGATTATATTACAGGTTTTCAATTGCATGTATTAAATATTGATGAGGTATTCAAATGAAATCTATAAATTAGTATATGTTCTAGTAAATATTAATATGTATTGGCAAAAGAGTTGTTCCTACACTGCAGTTCAGAATTTTCTTTTTGAAAATGCTTTTCTTCATTTGAGAGACAACTCAAACTTGACATGATGCAGGATTTTATTTCAAAGTATTTTAGAAAATTATTTTGTATGTCTGACATCTAGTATCCTTTCATTAATCAGTTTCAATCTTTCTCCCCCTTCTTTCCTTTTTAAGGATGCACCACAGTTTAAAGCTAATTATGCTGAACTTGTGTTAGCTAAAACAAGTCCAGTGCTTATCTATAAGATTTCTTCAACTGAGACTCGGGTCCTTGTTGATATTCGAGGGGAAATGCCAAAAAATTTAAAAGAATACATGATTGAGAACATTCATCCACAACTGCCTGGTAAGTCTACAGAGACTTCTAGATAATTATCACATTTAAGTATGCTAAAAAAAGTGCACATTTCATTGAATCCGTTGAACCGTGTGGGTTTTTCCATGTGTGCCGTTACTGTTTCAGCATCCATTCACCCTTCTTTGATTCAGCATCACAGTTTGTTCAGTTCACATCTGTGAGGTTGGCAATTCAGAAGGATTGTATCTCTAAGAAGAGCTTAAGATAGGTTATGTACAGATTACTTTAACTAAAATATTTGCTTATTGCAGATCACTTAAAGGAACCATTCTTAGTAGCAGTTCAGAATGATCGTTTGAGGACTATGCCAGCCAGCTTCTTGCCTCCTTCAGCTGTAAACAAGAAAGGTGTGTGTTATGAAATAAGAAGGAAAAAGTAATTATAAACATTTTCTGGGACATAGAACTTTGTTGTCATAGATGTATATTTGTTGTTCAATACAGTTGTCTCATAATTCTTCTATGAAAAATAATAGTTTGAAAATTTATACCTTGGGTATAGTTTAACTGGAATGTTTATATTGACACCAGACTTTAAATCAGTGCCTCCTTTATCTCTTAAGTTTAATTCACTCAGTTGCTCAAGCTTATACAAGTGTGGTCTTTCTAAGAAAATCTTATAAAAAAAAAGAAATTAACTTAAAAGGTGTTTGTGTTCTTTGACAGATGCACATGTATAGTTTGACTTTGATCATCTTAAAACGGTTTTAAGCCTGTTTAATTTAAAGACATACTTTTTTGGTTTTTCCCTTTTTTTTTTTTTTCTTTTTAAATTTCTAGTTGTTATCTCACTTTCTGGTGGGAATTAATTCTTAGTATGTTTTTTGTTTGTTTGTTTGTTTTTTAAATAAAGGGTTTGAGCTCTAATATTATGTAGTGGCCATGCAGCATCTCATTGTTTTTCCTCTTCTAGGTGTTCTTCTTTTAGGAGATGCATATAATATAAGACACCCTCTAACTGGAGGAGGAATGAGTGTTATTTTAAATGATGTTAAAATATGGAGAAGTTTGCTCCAGGATATTCCAGACCTTTATGAAGATTCTGATGTTCTTAAGGTGATTGTTTTGGATTTACTTTAGGCAGCTTTTTCTTTAATTCAGTGACACACTTCTTAAGTTTTCTGCAACTCAGGGAGAAGTAAGTTCTGGATAGAATAATTAGAAATCAGGGATTCACCAGTGAAGCTCTGGTTTGTGAGTGCTGTGACTGTGTGGCAAAAAACAGTTTTAAACCTGTGCTTACAGGCTTGCTGTATTTTACTTAAGGAGACTGATGCGCTGTGTCCAGTCAGGATGCTTTGCTCATAGAACTGGATATTCCAATCTTAGTAGTATATTTTTTGCCCAGATTGATCCTAAATGTGGTGGGTTTGGACCATTGCACTTGTGTGAGTGAAACTTACAGAATAATGAGCTTGTGTACTAAGTCTTTCAAGACACATGTCAGTGCTCCACGAGCCTATTGCCCACTGCATTAATCTCACAGTAACAGATCAGACGAAATCCTTCTTTCCCAGGATCAGCACCGTCAGTGTTCATGTGAGGTTTATTTTTTCCATGGAATTTAGACCCAAAGTTCTGATGAGTAGATAATAAGATTTCTGATTTATTTGTTTACTGCTTTTGATCAGGTAAAACATACTGTCTTGGCTAAATTTCAGATAGTATAATTATAGACTACAAGCAGCTGATTCAAAAATTAATTTAAAAATTGAGAAGCACTTAGAGGGGACAGTTCAGGACTTACCTGACCAAATGCAGATGCTTACATCTCAGCTTGTCACTTCATACTTCCCATTATTTCCTAGTTATTATCAGTCAACTGAGAGAATGAGTTGAGTTTCAACCTACCCCAGCCACTTACTATAGAATGAGACAAAGCATGCTCTGGAACTACCTTTTTTTTCCCATATATTTAGTGTAAGAGGAGCCTAGATAACTGGTTCAACAAGTTTCCAAAATTCCTTAATGACCTCGCTTGGAACTGATCTAGCATATCACTAAATCCACTCTGCATTTCCATAAGCATGACTCTTGCCACCTCTTTGGGAATCTTTTGAATGCTCCTCTGTATTTACTGACAGAATTTTTTTTTTCCATTTTCAGGCTAAAAGAACATTTTACTGGTCAAGAAAAAAATCTCATTCTTTTGTAGTGAATGTTCTTGCCCAGGCACTTTATGAACTCTTTGCTGCCAGAGATGGTAAATATATTGTAATGATAACCTCTGACTAATTACTAGTTATGATTTGGTAATGAAAAATGCCTGAGGAAGGCATGCATATGACCATGTGTCCATGTGTTTGTGTGTATATATGAATATATAAATATGTATATATAGATACAAAAATATATTAATCAAAGTATTTCAGTAAGTTAGCTCATGTTCTCTGCCTAGTTGTTTAGTTCTAGTGTGATGTAGACTGAGTGTTAGCAATGTGAAGGCAAGTCTGGAGGTAGTCTTAAAAAACCAAAACCAAAGAAAAACCCCACAAACAAAAAAATAGGAAGCACTTGTGTCAGCTAATGCAAAATTGTGTAGATATTCTGTAAAACTACCCTTTTCCTAAATAAAACCAGCTTAAAATCTAGCTGAATTGAACAGAACAACTGCTACCGAAGACCTGGATTTAATATCACTGTTATGTATGCAGAAAAATGTTTTGGTATGTGTTGAATATATTTATTGAGTAATTTTAATTAATTTTTAGATTCCTTGCATCAGCTAAAGAAAGCCTGTTTCCATTACTTCAGACTTGGAGGAGAATGTGTCTCAGGTCCTGTGGGATTGCTCTCTGTGTAAGTTCACTGTCCTGTCAGTAGTTCATGTGAATGGGACTGAGCACTGTCAGCCCCTGTGAGATCTGCTTTGCTAAGGGAGAATGGCCCTTACAAGCCTGTGTTGTTAAGATTTTACTAAAGGCTGGAACTTTATTAGAAACTGCCTTTAAATGCTGACTATTTTTTTTCTTCTTTCTGTGTAAAAAAGGCCAGTAAAAGCTGGAGAGAAGTTAGTATAGGTGGCACAGGAGTTTGATTGAAGTGGAGTGGTCCAGACCCACAGAGCAGGTGGTGGAGATGTTTCGTACTTGACAAGTTGAGAGTGGTGAAGGGTGAGGCCTCTCATAAAAGATTGTAGGGAACAGGGAAATCTCTAGCTATGAAGGTGTTTGAATGACCCCTCAGAAACTGATGAATGCACAGTAGATCATATTACTCTGAACACCTGAGAATGCGTGCTTTTACATTTCTCTTTTTGGAATGAGAGCTAAAACTGAAGAGCCTGTTGAGAATATTCTTCTGGGGGATGATAAAGGCAGACACAGAGTACTGGAAATGAAGAGAAAGCAGCATGCTATGTTGGCTGTGCTGTAGGAGGGAATACAGAGTGTGAAGCAGCTGCAAGAGAACCAAATTGTATTTTTCAGTTGAGACAGCAGTACCAGAACTGCCTACATCGGGGGGGGGGGGTAATCTTGAATGGAGATCTCTATTTGTAACATGAAAACTTGTCAGTGCTTTCTGATTCTGTTATTTACCTGTTCTATCTATTTGTTTTAATACAGCCTGTCTCCTAAACCAATGGTACTGATTGGCCACTTCTTTGCTGTGGCTCTATACGCCGTTTATTTTTGCTTTAAGTCAGAGTCCTGGATCACCGCACCTCGAGCAGTTTTCAGTAGTGGAGCTATTCTTTACCGGAGCTGCTCTATAATATTTCCACTTATTTACTCTGAAATGAAGTATTTAGTCTATTAAAATCCAGGGGAAAATGACTGGAGGAGGAAAACATGGAAATCACAATGCCTTCAAAATCTTTGGACGTGTACTATTTAATATTGTATTATGTTTTCTTCTCTCCAAAATGCAATTTCCTTGATAAGGATTTAACTTAATTTTGGTTTTGTGGTTATATACATATATATTATATGTAAATATTCTTTTCTTTACAACTTAAGTTCAAAAAGGAGTTAGCCGTTTACAAAGACCATAATTAAGTGTTGACATGTGGTAGATAATTCCCAGTTTTGACAGAATTTCTTTCCTTGCTTTATCCATTGCTGAGTGCACCACTAATATTAATAAACTGAGAAGTGAAAACTGTAAACCATATGCTGCTATTATCCTTCATGCTTTTTCTGTTCACTAGTTCCCTAGACTGTTTCTTTATTACTGTGAAATATTACAGCATTCTTGATTTGGTTATTTTGCTAGGATTTGCCTCTGTTCTGTTTCAGTTGCAGGTAAGATACTAGTTTGTTGACACTTAAAGGACACTGTAAAGGATGTCAGATCTTGATGTGTTACCATATCTTTAGCTTCAGTCAGTGTTGCCAGTGCCATGTTGCTCTTCTGAATCCATTCTTTTCACCAGAATTCATTTAAACAAGTAATAATCAAACCATAGCTATGTTGGCTATTGCAGTGCACTCAGGTACTGAAAGCACATGTTTCTGAAAATTTCTTCCTATCTCACTTCTTTTTAAAACCTTTGGGTTTGTTTTGCTTGGTGTGTGTGCAACTGAAGTTCAACACTGCCACAAACTGAAGCACAGCAACAAACTTTATCCACTGAAACAAATTCAGTCCAGGTTATTTCCAGCAGACAGTAATCTTTAATATTACTTCTAAAAATTAATGAGAAGTACCATAAAAGTGTCCTTTTAATACTTGGAGTATGGTGGGATTATTTTTCCTGTAGGAATTGCTGTATGCTACTGAAGAGTTCATGTCTATTCCTGTTGTTTACTATTCCTCTTGATGTTCTTGTTACCAATGTGCTTTCCTTTGTTCTTGTGCGTCTGCATTTTACTTTGCCTTTTCTGTGACTGGTTTAGGTATCACTGTATGGCTCCACTCTTGGCTTGCCCAAACAATCACATATGGGTGCAGCCAACAGTCTGGAGAGCAGTAACAGATTTTGTTCTTCTGTACTGGTGAAACTGTGACTCTATCTTGAAAATGACAGATGCATAAGCTGTGTATAAACATACATTTTATCTTGGACTGTGAAAAAAATCTGTGGAGAGACTTTATTTAGTATTTTATTTGATGAATATGACCTGTTCTTTTCCAGAAGCAAAAGTATGTATATTTTTCTAACCATGATAATTTTTGATGCCCTATTGAAATTACACCCATCATGAATATGTCTGTTGTTAAACTTTAGGGTAAAGTACTAGTATTTTCAAATATCATTATATATGGTAACTAAATGATGCCCCTTTAAGGGTAGACAAAGTTTGTGGAATTTATACAAGTGTTTTCAAAAATTGTGACAACTTTGAGAATATTGATTAATTTTACATTTTCTATTTTTTTATATTATTTGCAGTCAGTCTCTTTAAAGTCAAGGATAAAAAGTTCTGAGCCAAATACACACCCTCAGCTTACTTAAATAAAAAGTTACAATATATGTATATTATTTTTGTTGTGCACCTCTGGTTAATGAGTTTCGTTAAATCCTAATTGATCAAGAAATACAAGTATGCTTAAATTTATGTGTATGTGTAAGGACTTTTTTCTTCTCTATTCTTCAAGTCAGTGCCTGGTGAAGGCTCTTGATGATCAGGGTAACAATCACTTATTGGAAATTACTGGGAGAGAGAGAAGTCTGTGTGTGTGTGTGTGTGTGTGTGTGTGTGTGTGTGTGTAAGAAGGGTCAACCTGAAAATACAACCCATGAAATGACTATGCGTCTTGTCCTCAGGACCAGATGAAGGCCTTATTTTGAAGTATCAAACAAACTGGTATCACTGGGACACAGATAACACCGGGTGTGGGCATCTAATGGAGGTTACTGTGGAGTTGGCCTTGGGTGGTGTTGGCCAGCGTTGGCCAGGTGCCTACTCTGGCTGGTCAGTGGCTGCAGGAGAGAGCTTTGCCCTGGTGAAGAAGAGTCACGGGGCAGAATTTCAAGCTGTGTTCCATAGTCCCTGACTGCAGTGATTTTTCTTGTGCATGCAGACACTCCAGTCATGAGATTCACTCCACCAATGTTCTCCAAGGTGCCTAGCACATCTAAAGCCACTATGTGAGGGCCCTCACTAGCACTCTGTCCCTTGGTGTGTCCTCCCACAGCTTGTCACAGGCAAGCCTGATAACCCTCTCCCCTGTCATATCTACGTTAAAGTTCTATCAGTAAGTCCCACTGTCTCCTGAGCAAAGAACCTCTTCCCCTTTTGAGAAGGCTGAATCCCTCCTGATGTCAGCAAGCCCGGTGCTATGTGGGCCTACCCAAACCAGAATTTTGGCAGTGACACCAGCCACAGTGCCATGTATGAGACTGGGTCTGTTTCTTCCAGTGTTGTTTCCTGCAACTGGAAGAATAGAGGAAAAAATTACGTGCTCCACACTCCCTTCCCAACCATCCCAACGTGTCTTTGGTTTGCCCCTGGACTGAGGTATTGTGGCTTCATCACCACCCACATGGAGTACCAGTAGTGAGTAATAGCTCAAGAGCTGTACCGGACTAGGAAGTTTCCTGGAGATGTCCTCAAGCTGGGCCCCTGGGAGGCATTAGACTTCCCTAAGATGAGCATTTATCCAGGATGTCTGACCCTTTGTTCCCCTTAGAAGGGAATCGCCCACAACTCTGACTGCCAACACCTCTGCCTGTACATCCTTCATCCTTCATTCTCATCATCCATTGACTGGCCTTCCACATCTAGAGCCTCATACCTATTGTACAGAGGCACCTGGGAGGCAGAGGTAGGTAAAGAGGGGTTTTACCTACTGTCCAAGGAAGGACTTGCTTCCATTTACTCCCTTCTGTGGAGCTATTGCTTTCTGCCTGCTGGGGGGCATGGTACAGGAGACCCTTGATCATAGGTGTTTTCTGGTGGCTGCTCCTTTCTCAGGGAGGCCAGAGCATGGTTCCGCCAGTCTATCTCCTTCTCATGCTTCTTGATGCTTCTTAACCATTCTGCTTCCTCTCTTTAACTCTGCCACCAGACTTGCTAGATCATCCACCTGGTCACATCTCACACAGCTGCTGTCCAGCATTGGTGATCATGGTGGAACCCAGCTGTGAGTGTCCTGAGTCACCATGACCGGTCCTTTCCCAGCTTCCACTCAGTTCGCAGTGCTAGTCAAAAAGGTAAACAGGATTTTGGAAATTGGTAGTGATGGGCTAAAGCAAAAAAAAAATCCCAATTCCACACAGAATGAGCCTTTGCACTGACTGGTATATGGCAGAGCAGGAGCTGTAATGCTTCGGGCAGAGTCAAGAGAATCTGCGGAGTGAAGTGTTTGGCCTTTGCTGGTATCATTTTCAGAAGGTAGACATAGTGAAGGGCTGTGAAAGAAGGGGCCCCTGGTGTCACATCCATGTTTTAATGCTGGTCTTCAAGTATGGGTTACCAAGCCAGCCAATGACAAACAGCAGAACCATAGGTCAAATACTGAAATACTTGTTAAGACAATAGGCAGATGCATAGTCAACAATTCTGGAGAAGCACTTAGTGGGGTGTGTTGCATGCTCATATACGATTTTAAATCGTTCCACCTATGCTGTTACAGTGGCTAATTCATTATTTCACGGGAACATTCAGGTTCTCTTTGGCTCAAAACTTTGTTTACCTGTGGGCCACTCTTAAGCAACTACAGCTTTTACACAGGTCTCTGTGATGCAGTTGGTTTTCTTCAGATGCAGATTCACATTTTTCATTCAAGCAACAGCATCTTAACACTGTCTTTCTTGGTGTGGTTTTTGATAGCCCTGATATAGGAGCTGATACATATGTGGTCCTGAAAACTATCTTCCTTAGTAAAATAATACAGAATTGTACACACCAATATTGACTTCTAACTGGTGTCTGTACATTCATGGCTGTACCAGTGCTGTGGGTTTGATTTTATGTATGCTTCTAGGCTATGAGACTGGATTCTTAAAGGGTAAGACAAGAAGGGGAAGTTTGCAGAGGGATAAGGGTCCATGGTCCCAGCCATGGCTTGATGGCACTGAGGCTTCACCTACACTGGGAGACACCCCAGGACCATAGCTGTCTGTCCCCCTTCACTTGTGTCACTCTGCCCGTAATGGTGTTGGCACAAACTAATTTGTGCTCTCCCAGGCACCTCCAGGGTGCAACCTGGAGGAAAGAGGATTAGCGTGGAGTAGGGAACATTGCCAACACTGGTGAAACAGTCTACCCTGTTTAGGGTGTGAACCTTGCTGTGCCAGGTGTGTCCTGTGTCATGGGATGTGTCCTAACATGTTTTATGAAGTTATGAATATTGAGATTGTGAACCCAAGTGTCAACGTGGGGCTCCTGGGCACAGTGCTGAACACAGCAACTGGTTCATACACTTCTGTGTGGGAAGAATGGCACATATGTATCCCTTGCCTATATTTCAATGTAAGATATCCCTCATATATTTCAACCCTGCTATTGAGGCTTCAGTTTGGCAAACTTTAGCACCTTCCTTGTGGCTGAATATATTTGCTGCCTCTGCACTCTGCATTTCCCAAGCCAGGACAGTAGCTGTTTTATCAAGTGCTTTGCTCTTGTGACTGCTGGAGGAAACTCTTGCAGAAGAGGAGACTGGAAGCAAGAAATTGGTTGTTATTTTGGGAATATAGTGGATGTGCTTTGACCTTGGCTAATTTTTGCTTTGGTTTTTTGGAATGTGGTTTGAAATGCATTTTGGTGGTGAGGATCCCATTTTGATGCACATCCTGTTGCAGATACATAAAACCCCTCAAGAGCTGAGATGAGAAAGCTTCACATGCAGGAAACTTTCTGCAGAGTGCCTGCCTCCACCTTCTCTTGAGCTGTCAATGCCACCTCCAGTGGCTAGAAGTGATTCTATTAACCTTGAACCTTACACTGCTTTTTCTAAGCAAGTTTTCTCTTTCAACTTGGAATCAACAGTAAAAAAGAGAATCTTTAGCCACCGGATGCCTTGGGATGCCTTGTGCTCCCTGGTACCTTGCCTGATGCCAGAAAGCTTTTCTGACTAATAGTTGCTGCCTATATAGCAGTTTGCTCCAAGGTCTCCATCACCAAGCAGAAATCAGATGCTGTACCTGAGTTTTCCATTCTGGTGGCCTTCATCTGTGCCAAAGGTGAACTGTAAAGCTGCACCTCCATGGCTCAGGTTTGGTCATATGGTAACTTGGTAACCACAGGTAATTACAGGGAGGTGGAAACTGGATGTTGACTTACCATGATTTCCTTTGTACACAGAGGGCACTTGCTAGTTGCTGTAGAGCACACATGAAGCTGCTCTCTCTCTCAGTAATATATTTGGTATTTGCATTTTTTATCTTGACCAGAACTAGTTTCTCCTGCAAATGACATCTGGAAACAGATAGTGCATATTGATGTTATTTGCAAACCCAGCTTGGGGCAATTAAATCAGAGCTCTCTTGTTTTCATGTGTCTGATCACATCAGCATCACCCCACATCAATCTACTCCATATAATGCCTACTCAGTACCTGTCAGCTACTATATTTGTCATGTACCATCTTTGTAATCAAATAAATTGAAGCCTGTAACAGGGAGGCATTTCTCCCCTCAAACTTCTGCATCACTGCCCAATGCTGCTAAGAAGACTCTTTTGATGCCCTGGAACAATACTCTGGGGAGCTGCACATCTTAAATATATCCTTATAATCTACTTTTGAGGACCAGCATACCTGTAGAAAGGATTATCTTGATTATTTATTATTTTGGTGTCTGGTCAAGTAAATCAAGGTGCTGTCCCCTGACACAGCTCCAGCTGTTCCCTTGGGTCCTGCCCGTGGTCACACAGAGCAGAAATTGGTGCTGCCCCTTGTGAGGAAGCTGCAGCTGCTGATGAGATCTGACTTCAGTGTCCTCTCCTCTCCTCCAGGCTGAACAAAGTCAGTGAGTTCAGACCTCCAGGACAAGGTCCTGCAGCTGGGTCAGGGCTTGGCTGGTGCCATCCGGCACAACATCAGCTTCCAAATTTTGCCACACAACAGAGGGGACTGAGAAGGCTTGGCTAAGAGACACTATTTACAAGGGACTGGAGTGACAGAACAAGGGGGAATGGCTTCACATTGGCAGAGGGTAGGGTTACAGGGGATATTGGAATAAAATTCTTCCCTGTGGGAGTGGTGAGGCCATGGTACACGTTGTCCAGAGAAGCTGTGTCTGCCCCAGCCCGGGAAGTGTTCAAGGCCAGCTTGTACAGAGCCTGGAGCAACCTGCTGCGGTGGAAGGTGTCACTGCCCTTGGCAGAGGGATTGGAATGAGATGAGCTTTGAGGCCCCTTCTGACACAAAGTGTCCTAGGATTCTAGAGTCTTGAAAAACATGGAGCATCTGCAGAAAGCAGGAGGTGAATAAAAACATTTGCCAGTAAAAGTAAAGCTCTTGTTACCCAAGGTCATCACCTGATTCTGGACACTAATCTAGTGACTTCTCCCCATTGGAAGTTAGCATTGCTGAAAGCTATATCAAAGCAAACAATCCAACCAAAACTGCCCGATGGAAGGATCCTGGAGCAAGCACATCATCCTGGCAATGCTAGGGAAATTTCCATGCCTCTGCCATAAACTTGGCAGTTCTGGCCTCCCAGTGGAGAGTTTTTCTCTGCTCTCCATTCCATGGGAAGACAACAAGAAGAGAGTTCTGTCAGGTCAGGGTCAAAGGCACTTTAGGTCAGTGCTGTGAGCTGTTGCAGTGGGGGATTTTGTCTAGAAAAGGAGGTTTCTCAGGAGTGCTCAGCATCTGGCTTCTCACCTGGAATCAGCTGTTCAAAGCAGGGAAGGCCATATCCAAGAGTGTGGTTGTGCCAATTTGAACTTCTGACCGTGTGGAGCTGTCCTGGCAGTTCTGGGCATAGTGATTGCATGGATGTCAATGGGCTGTTGTGGAGAACATGTGAGGATTAAAAGAAAGTGACAGAAGCAGAGCGAAAATCTGTGCAACTGTGTCAGAGAGTAAGGCTGGGCAGCAAGAGATGAAAACTACAAATGAAGGTATTTGCCATTGCCTGGCATTAGGAGAAGGACAAAGGGAAACAATGAGCTTGGCCCTAAAAGACCAGCTGTGCATTGTTTCAGGAGCCAGGGTGTGCAGCAAATGAGGTTGTGGGGTTAGAGCAGTGAGTGAGTGAAGAAAGGAGTTGAGGCAAGAAGGAAGAAGTTCCCTGAACAGGCTCAAGTCAGCTCTGCTGAGGCTGAGGCTCATGGTTCTAATCTTAGCGGCTGCCACTTTCTGCTTGCCCAATCCTGAACTCCACAATGCCATGGTCTCTACAGCCAAGGCTGTCCCTTACCATCATCTCCAGCAAGGCCTTTCGTCTGTGTTAGTATGAGGGGGAGCAGCACAGCATTCCCTGTGGGAGGCTGAATCCCCTGGGTAAGGAAGTTGTCCTCAGGCCTTTCCAGGAAGCTCCTGGACTGTTTGTGCTTGGCTGTGTTGCCTCTGCAGCTGCTGTCAGGGCCGCTGAAGAGCCCAAGGAGCACCAGGGACTGTGACTTTGAGGCTGTTTGAAGCTGTGTGTAGAAGGTGTCCCCCACATGCGGCTCCTGCTCAGGAGACTGCGGCAAACACCCACAGCAGTGTCCACATTGCCAGCCTGCCCTTTGATCCCGACCCATCAACTCCTGAGGCCGAGTGGCTCACCATCCATGCCAAGACAGAGCTCCATAGCTTCCAAGAGCTCAAGTAACTGTGGGTGTTACTTTCCAGCGATGTAGGGATGTTGTGTCCCTGGACTTCTGTGAGGCCCTGCATACTGTTGCCAGAACGTTGTTCCCTCTGCCTTATTGTCCCTGTGCAATGGTGGCCCAGGGCACTTGGAGGAGCTCTGTGTGGGGCTGCAGTGGGATGAGTGGGAACATGGTGAGGTGAATGGGAGCAGCCAGAGCAGCCTTCTGAAGCCACAGGGCACACAACCCCGCAGCAGCCCTGTGGGCTGGGGTACCTGAGTCGGTGAGGAGTCTGATCCACACCTGCTCTCCTGCCTGTGACGGGGGCTGGGGTTGCTGTGGTGTCCCCAGGCCTGGGGGTTGTTGCTGTGGCCACTGGGGTGGGACAGGGCTGCCCCACTGCCTTGGGAGGAGCTCCCTGCCACCCACCCAGCAGGTGTTGATGTGGGGGTCCCCTCCAGCCCCATGTCCCCAGGGCATGGCTGTGACAGGGGCTGTGTTTGTGTTTCCTTGCCGGGTACCAGCTACCAGCTAAATGGCTGACTCGAAAAGAGACTGTTTCAACTCAAATCCCCCTCTTGCCATTTGATTCATTGCTAACATGACTTGGTGGCTACTCCCCTCTACACACACACCAGCACCAGCCATCACATCAAACCCTCAGCGGGCTCCCAACACTGGCTATGATAGGAAATAAAGCCAGGCAAACAAATAGAGAAGAACCAAGGATCGTCCCAAGGGTAAAGCCATGTCCTCTAAAACCCACACCATCCTGCTCCAGCAGCCACAGTGGGAAACGGGAGCTGGATTTGCCGCGAATTTCTCCAAAACTGTGTCAGGCTGCATTGAAAATACAGGGTTCAAAGAGGAGCCCTGCCCCAGGCCAGAGCTGGGGTGTGGGAGAGGGTCAGGTTTGGGACCAGCAGCGAGCCGACCATCCCTCGCCCCCGAGGGGCAGCCTGGCCCTGTCTGCCCGCGCCGCTCCCTCCACACAGGGTACTGATAAGAAATAGTATACATAAGACACTTTAGCTAAATAATTTTTTGATATAGCTTTGGGGATTTTAGTCGTAAGATTTAAGTTTTGGTTGGGGCGGGGGGGGAGCTTTCTGGTTGTACATATGAGAAATGCTACAAGCTGCAGAATTCACTAGTGGAAATGTATCTTTTTCCCGATGCCACAAGGCCTACCAGAAGCTAAAATAAAATAGAACTTGGTTCAAGGTTATCCAATCAGAATTCAGCTACAGCAGCTAGAGAACTGATAAAAAACTAGGGGCTTTCTAGGGGGAAACAACAGAACAAAGCATGAGTCCAGCAGAGAGGTTAAAAGTTTAAGCGAGGGAGACTCCCTGAAACCACCACCCGTGAGGCCAAAGAAGAGCGAGGCCCCTACCAAAGCACCGCCCCAGTTTCGCCCAGTGTGCACATGCATGAAGTTCCCGCTTGCTTTATGCATATGTATTGAGTTCCTGCTTGCTTATGCATATATGTTACATTACTCAGTCTATTACTTTGAATATGCAGTAGAGTAAGGTATAAAATGTGTAAGCTGAGACAGCACGGGAGGAGGAGTAGGTTATGCACTGATAACCCCTCCCTCCTTGCTAGGGTGAATAAACAAATACCTGCTGCTTTAACAGAGCAAAACTCTTTAAGGAGTTCTTTATCGTTCGGGATTTACCGAGAATTTTGGCATCAATACCCCCTGTCCAAAACCGCCCTAAACCCCACAAATAAATTGTTTTAAAAAGCAAAAGCGGATAGACAGGGTCCTCTCTGGTTAAAAGCCAGCGGGATTTCTCTTGAACTAGATGGCTTGTGCTTTGCCATGGCCACGAGCCTCCACACCCCCCGCCCCCATTCCAAGACAAGAGTGCGATGTGCGATGCAGAAGGACCGCAGGGGCTCTCCGTGGCGGACCGGGTCCCTTCCCAAAACCCGATCCCCGTCCTGCGACTGGTCCATCCCTCCTGTCCCTTCCGTCGAGACTCAGTCCCCGCGCAATTAGCCCTCCCACCCCTCCACCTCGGTCACCTCCCAAAATGCCAGGGATTTCAGACAGCTCTGATCCTCTCTGCCCAAATAAATATATAAACATTTTGGGAACGAGCCGAACATGCATTTCACACGAGCTGCTACCGGGGACGGGG
>JAOXXN010000395.1:142461659-142481736 GCA_026770055.1 Myrmophylax atrothorax
AAGATGCACAGCCTACTTCTCTCCCGACTTGATCCTTTGTTAGAAAATTCCGCCTTGAATCAGCAGGCGCGTTTCTCCGTACAAACGCAGGCGCACGCACACGCTCCCTATTGCCCAGGTCGCTGGGCAAATACCGTGCAAGGAGCAGCGGGAAAAAAATTAAATTAAAAAAAAATCACTGGAAGGAGCTGCTATAGAGATACGCAAAGAAGGCACCGCGAAGTCACGCAGGCAGCTGCGGGGGCACCAGCCTGGCCATCCCTGTGCTCGGGGAGGCAGTGTGGGACGGGGCCAGGGTTAACCTCACTTCCCTAAACCCGCTGTCCCGGGCACTCCTCTGGATGGCTGTAAGAAAGGGTGCCGGTTCAATACCATAGGAACCAACACAAGAACAGCCGCTCTGCAAACTGGGGAAAAAATGAGTTATCGCGTGTGTGAGATGACTCCTCCCGTGTGGCCCGTGGGGGCACGGGATGCGACGGAACGCAGGACCCACGCCACTGCCTGTGCCGCGCACAGCATCGCGCACACCCCCGCAGCAGCCCGGCGGGCTGGAGTACCCGGGCTCGGCGAGGAGTCTGATCCACAATGCTCTCCTCCTGCCTGTGACAGGAGCTGGGGAAGCCGTGGTGTCCCTAGGCCTGGGGGATGTCGCTGCGGACAGCGGGGACGGGAGGGGGCTACCCCACTCCCTTGCAGAGGAGCTCCCTGCCGCCCACACCGTCGGGTGTTGAGGTGGGGGTCCCCTCCAGCCCCGTGTCCCCAGGGTATGGCTGTGACGGGGGCTGTGTCTGTGTGTTTCCTTGCCAGGTACCAGCTAAATGGCTGACTCCAAAAGAGACTGTTTCAACCCAAATCCCCCTCTTGCGTTTGATTCATCGCTAACATGACTTGGTGGCCACTCCCCTCTACACACACACCAGCACCAGCCGTCAAATCAAACCCCCAGCAGGCTCCAAACATTGGCTACGATAGAAAAAAAAAAAAGCCAGGCAAACAAATAGAGAAGAAGCGAGGACCATCCCGAGGGTAAAGCCATGTCCTGTAAAACCCGCGCCATCCCGCTCCGGCAGCTCCAGCGGGAAAGGGGAGGGGGAGTTGCCGCGAATTTCTCCAAAAACGTGTCGGGCTGCATTGAAAATACGGGGGTCGAAGAGAAGCCCTGCCCCACGCAGGGGCAGGGGTATGGGAGAGAGTCAGGATTGGGACCAGCGGCGAGCCGAGCATCCCTCGCCCCCGAGGGACAGCCTGGCCCTGTCTGCCCTCGCCGCTCTCTCCGCACGGGGTACCTCCTGTCCAAAGCCGCCCTAAACGCCACAAATAATTTTAAAAAAACCAAACCAAAACAAAAGCGGATAGACAAGGGTCCTGTCTGGTTAAAAGACAGCGGGATTTCTCTTGAACTAGGTCGGTTATGCTTTGCCGTGGCCACGACCTTCCCCAGCCCCTGCCCCCATTCCAAGGTAAGAGTGTGCAGCAATGTGCAATGCAGAAGGACCGCAGGAGCCCTCTGTGACGGACCGGGCCCCTTCCCAAAACCCGATCCCCGTCCTGCGACTGGTGCATCCCTCCTGTCCCTTCCGTGGAGATTCAGTCCCCGCGCCATTAGCCCTCCCACCCTCCCACCTCGGTCACCTCCCAAAATGTCAGGGATTTCGGACAGCTCCAATCCTCTTCCTCTCTGTCCATTTTTTTTTTTTTAGATAAGCCCCGGTGCATAGACATTTTGGGAACGAGACGAACATCCATTTCACACGAGCTGCTGCCGGGGACGGGGCAAAGGCAAACGACCCTTTGCAAACCACACACCGACAACCAGAAGCTGATTTAGGGGAGGGGGCGTGTGTGTGTGTGTGTGTGTGTGTGCAGAGAGGAGGGAGGGGAAAGGTTACCCGAAATACGGAAGGAGGAACAGAGTGGAGAAAAGCCCTCCACGGGCTTCAAAGCCGTCCCCTCCCAGGGCACCGCAAAGCCACCGCACCGCCACCATCCCCGCGGTGTGCAGCAGTATTTGGGGGTAACTTTCCAAATGACTGCTCATGCTCACGCCAGCCCGGGAACGCCGTTTCCCAGCGGCGTGAAATTTCACCGGCAATAAAATCCTTCCTCAGCTGAACCAAATAAACACAAAAGAAAGAAAATCCTCCTCCTTCCCGAAACGAAAGAACGAACACACAAACAAAAAAGGCAGGCATTGAAATTAAGGTTAACATCCAAATAAAGTCTTCCCTTTTCTTTCTCTGACAGTCACAGCTCTCACTGCTCAGATGAAAGCTGGGGTTCTTCCACGCATGCCAGTGGGGATTTTTTCCTTGGCCCTCTCCTTCTGACACATCATCCCTTCTCCTGACACCAAACAGGGAAAGATGGCAGAGGGAATAAAGACCAGCTACAAGGAAGAGTAATTTGGGAGACGAGGCCTGAAAAGAAAGATTATTGCTGCAAAGGAAGGCTGATGTTAAACTGATTTAAAGAAAAACTAGATATTAATAGTAAAGCACAATTTTATTAACTGCCTGGCCATGGCCGGGGCTACGCAGGGGGGCAGCCCCCAGTACCTGTCCACGGGGTATACAAAATTCAGCCCTTTTTAAGGAGTTAGCCACAAATGTTATCTGTTACAGGCACTCTGTAGATTTACGTATACAATCACATTGTCACTTTAACCTTCTTCTTCACCACCACCCCCCTCCACCTTCTACCCAGGCTTAGCCCCCACCCCTTGTGTTAGAGGGTACTTTGCCTTGGGCGGTTTCTTTTTTTTAAGTCCCCTTATCTTAATGTCCCACATTCAAGCTGTTTTAGCTCCTTTTGTATCTTTAACTGCCCTTAGTCGGACGGGCCCTACAGTTACATGACATTACATTTTGCAAAGTCCCAGCAATTCAAAAGCTAGCAAAAATACAATTAAATTTTAAGCCATATTATTTTGTCTTTGATTCAAAACCAGTAGAAAATTGACAACTGAGTAAAAGACTCTGAATCTGAGCTGGAAGCAAAGCAAGCGGGTAAAGGCTAGCAACCAGACAGGGATTAAAAGGAGTAGGAAGACAAGAGATTACGTTAGGAAGACGGATGGGGAGAACCACTGGGACAGACTGGGACTGAGGTACAGTATAAGCAGCAGAGAAAGAATTAGGATTTTCTGAGCAGGAGCTGGTGCAAGAAAAACTTGCTGTCCCTCGTCTCTGGCCCTCAGCATTCAAGGGTCACTAAAAAACATGGCTGAAAGCCAACAAGAGAAATCAAGAGATAACTTGAGACAAAGAAATGAGAACGGGAGCAGATCAGGCAATGACAGGGAAGTGATGGGATGTGGCTCCGCTCCTGCCACCTCTGTGGGGCATCCCAGGGGTGGGGTTGGCAGTGGCAGGGAGTGAACAGCACCTGTCCTGCACAGCAGCGACTGCAGGAGCACAGAATAGCTTGTTCCCCAGCCCCTGCTCTAGTGGAGTTTCTTGGGAGATAGGAACTTACTTTTTCAATTCTTGCTTGCTAGTTTTTGATTACAAAAATTTATAGATGGAGAATTTGAAGGTGGATAATGTTGTTTGATGTTACTTCATCTGTATATAATTGTATTTTCATTGTCATTTGCTTTTTTTTTAAAAGCACAAAATATGAAGGCTGGAAGCCTTGTTTTCTGTGGCTTTCTACTTATTTTGATTATGGAAGGATGAGACATTTATCATGGGAATAACCACCTCATGTCTGCTAGAATCACAGCTCTATCATTATTCTAAATATTGTTTTTTCTGGTTTTGTCTGAAAGCCAAGAGAGTTGAAATTCAGCATTATAATTAAAAATGGCATAAATTTAATTTTGACTTGTATGGCACACTATGTACTTGTTGGTTTGTGCCTGTTTGGAGTGGGAGGGATTCCCTGCACTGGTGGTTTTAACCCGGATCAAGCAATGAGATAATTTCCAGGGAGGAAAGCCAGTTAACTCGTCATTGTGGATACATCCCAAAGCAGATTAGTTCCATCAGATCTTCATAAATCATTATTAAAACCTTTTTATTTAAAAAGAAATGCAGGGATATAATTCCTGCCAAGGAACAGTGTGGTGATCTAGAGCACAGGAAAGATGCCCGCTGATGTTCATGGGCTATTTCAGTTGCAGAAACTAATTACAATCATTTTTCCAGAGTTTTTTCTGATGTCTCTGTGAACCCTGATTTTCTTTAATAATGTCATTATTGATTTTTCTGCTTGCTGAGTCCCAGCAGTAATGTACACTGCCAGTGAATGCCCCTTGTAAGATGCTCCTGCCAGGGCCCAGAGTAACTCTTAAAAAGGACCTAAAATTTGAAGATTCGTCATAAATAGTGGCATTAATAACAAAAGTCCTCATGCATTAAGAGTTTTCTGTGTGTTTTAACTTAACAAACTTCAGAAAACTGTACTCCCATAGTGCTCTTCTTTTGTGAAAGTTTAGAGCTTTCCAAAGGGAAAGCTTAAAAATGAATTGAAATAGAGAAAAAATAGTGTGACGCCAGTCCTGATTCTCCCATTGTTGTTCTTTGCTTTCCTACCTATTAAAGTAGAAGTATGTTTTGCTTGAGTGGGTTAAACATGTACCACATAATGCTGGGTGATACCAACTCCCAGCCTCCCTCATTTCACCCTCTCTTTTCTTTTTTTCTGCAGTCCTGTCATGGTGCTCCCTTTCTCCTGCTGTACAGCTCCATTTGCTTATTTGGTTTCACAGGTGAACTCCTAAGAGAAATCAACATTATTGGATTAACTAAAAGACTTTTTTTAATGATCAGACAATAAAGAAGTGGTGAATTGATGACTGAATGGAAATCAAATAGTAATCAAGTGGTGATTGGGCATGGGTTGCATCTGGCTGAGACAGAGTTCGTTTTCCCCATCGCATCCCTCACAGGGCTGTGTTTTGCATTGATAGCTGCAAAGGTGTTTATAGCACACCAGAGTTTTGGCCACTGCTGTGAATGCTGGAACGTGCTGAGGCCCTGCTCAGGACATTGCTTGCTGATGGGAAGTAGAGACTAATTTTTTTTCTCTTTCCTTTTGTGTGTGTAAACTTTTGCTTTGGTAAACTGCCTTATCTCAACCTTCGAGTTGTTCTTCACCTTATTTTCTCTCCCCTGTCCAAGCTGAGGAGCAGATAGAGCAGCTTGATGGGCACCTGGTGTCCAGCCAAGGTCAGCCCACTGCAGGCAATAACTGAATTTGTGATTTGAACACTGTTACTTACTACACTTCTAACAATGGCTGGACAACATCACTGGCATACAATATAACTTTAGGCCTGAGGTAAGATGTCACTTACCTTTCTGTAGATAACCAATGCCAAATAAGGGGTCTCAGTCTCAAGGAATAACCTTGAGGAGTGTGCCTGCTCAAGCTGTGCCAAGTCTCAAGATGTGACAGGGGAGATTCAGGCTGCACATTAGGAGGAATTTCTTCACAGGAAGGGTGATTAAACATTGGAACAGACTGCTCAGGGACGTGGTGGAGTCACCATCGCTGCAAGTGTTAAGAAAAGACTGGACGTGGCACTTGGAGCCATGGTCTAGTTGACACCATGGTGTTTGGTGAAAGGTTGGACTTGATGATCTCAGAGGTTTTCCGGTCTAATTGATCCTGTGATTCTGTGATCAAGGGGAGATCCCTGCCATGCTACCCTTCAGGGGAACACAATGGGCTTGGGTGGCTACTGTACAGATTTTTATAGCATGACTGACTCACAGCCAGCCCCACCTTTGGTGTATGTGTCACGGTTTTAATCACGTCCAGCCTCAGCTCGGCTGATACTCTTGACTCCTGGTAAGATGTGGCCTAGGCTCCTCCCTTCCTGGAAATACACAGCCCAGCACAGCTCTCCAAGTCTGCACAGCAGGGCTTACCTCAGTCAGGGCTCTTGTCAGTGGTTCCTGAACAACAGTGCAGTCCACCCACCCAGAGCGGAGGCAGCTGTCACACCTGGAGGGAGATGTGGAGGCTGAGAGGGCACTGGCTGCTAGGAGGAAGCTGTGCTTTGTCTCAGCTGTCAAGAAAGCTCTTGCCTGGGCATTGAACCAAGCATTGAGCAAGCCTCTACATACTGGAGAGACAAGGGCTGTGCTTACCAACACAGTAGCTGCTTGCACAGAGTGCAGAAATTAAAATCCTTCCCTGCCCTGCCAGCCAGGTTACTGTGGCACAGGTTCAGCTTCTGCAAAGGGTGATTTGGTAACAGGTGAAACAGCACTTGGCATTGAACCCCACAGATCATAACTCAGTCCTTCAGCAGAGGAGAACCAGGCTGTAGGAACATGTTTCACCACCGTGGGCATACAGGAGCCCATGGGAGCTGGTGGGATGCACCCCTGGGTGCAGGGAGAGTGGGCAGGTGTCAGCGAGAGGCCACTCTCACTGCCCTGTGAACTTTGGTGGGGATCGCAGGACCTGAATCACTGTCACTTCTGCCTCTAGGAACAGCAAGGAGGATGAGGAAAGTTGCAGGAGAGCCAGCCTCACCAGAGGAAGGTGATGCTGCAAATATACCTGGAAACCATTTCCAAACATACAAGAACCAAAAAGGTGCCTGGGAGTACTCAGCATGGATTTGCTAAGTGAAAACCAAGCAGAACCAACTGCCTCAACAGCTGGCACCTGGGGATCCTGATCAGCAGCATGATGTCCACCTGGAGGCCAGTTCCTAGTCGTGCACTTCAGGGGTTGATACTGGAGCCAGTACTCTTTAATGTTGTCATTAGTGACAGGGGCAATGGACCCTCAGCATGTTTGCAGGTGATACAAACCCTTGAGGAGCAGCTGACAGAGCAGAGGGTTGTGCTGCCATTCAGCAGGGCCTGGACAGGCTGGAGAAATGGTCCAACACAAAGTTCATCAAGTCCCTCCAAGGAAAGCACAAAGTCCAGCACCTGTGGAGGAATGACCCTAGGCACTCGGACAACTGCTGGAATACAACTTGGCTGATGTGGTTCGTGGGGAATGTCAAAAGCAGGGTCCTCAGTTCTCCACCCAAGCTGCTCCCCCCCACCTTGCTCAGCAGCTTTGCTTGGCAGGATGATAGGAACCATCCTTCTGCTACTGCACCCCTTGGCATGTTTTCCTGGGAGGGTAGAGGTGAGGGGGGGGGTTGGGGGATGTGTGTGCGTATGTGTCTTTATGTGGTCAGCCTGCCTGAGTCCAGGCAGGGGCCAATTCGTGGCTGTACAGGTGTTCCTGAGGTAGCAGCCAGTGAGCCCTATCTGAAGCCACAGACTTGGTGGGGAATCAGCATAGTGATGGGACCTCAATTCTCCCTGCTGCAAGCTCCAGGGCCTAAGCTGGTTGGGCACCAATGGATTACTTTCCCGTTACAGATTGTGGTCCATGATATGTTCGGGCACTCTTGTAATCTAATTTTCATCCAAAAACTCTGGGTACCGTGCTAGCTGCAAGATTATACAATTTGATTGATCCAGCCTTTCCACTCTACTAAATTAATTCATATTCACTTATCTATCTTGTAGTAATGGGACTGATTTCTATGAATCAGGGTTGCTGCTGCACTGGTACCCAGCAAAGCCCCAACCTGTGATTTGTTATGCTGGCTCCCATGGAGTACAAATTGAAGATGTGGACAGCTGTCTCCCTCACCCAATCCTCTCATCAGCACATTCCTTTGCTGTTTCCAGGGAAAACGGTTGGGGTATTTAGGGGCAGACGAAGAAGACACATCTTCACTGCAGGCAGAGTGTGATGCAGATAGGACCCATGTCCTGGGGCTTCACACTTTCTTTTGCTCTTTCTTTCTTAAACAAGGAGTCACTTTACCATCCAGTTACTCTAGCCTGTGTTAGTGACACAAAAACCTCTGTCTAAGTAACCTTTCCCTTTAGCTGTGGCATGTGCCTCCTCTTTTTCAGTTTGAAAATGACCAAGCTGTCCCAGGGACAGAGTAACATCCACCACTGGCAATCTCACAGCACTTCCTAGCAGGATAGTTAAGCCAGGTGTAAAACATTGCACAGTGTAGAAGCCTAGAAGATAAAGGGCCTAATGTGTATCTATCAAACTCTGACAGCATAGCTAACCACAGATTGTTGGTAAAAACAACGAATAATTGTTGTGGCTGTAAAATGGGCCAGAGGGATGTATGGTAGCACTTTTCTGAGACAGAAGTCCTTGTTCTGGCTCCTGGAGATGAGCACAACACAGCTGAGAAACTCATCTCCAGGACAGGGAAAACTTAGCTATACAAAGTACCCCCACAAAGCCTGGGTGTGTGCCTGCCTCAGGACACCCCATCAGCTGCATCAGTGCTGGAGCCACGACTGGTGGTCATTCTCTCTCTCTCTCTCTCCCTCTCTCTCTCTCTCCTCTTTCATTGTATGCCATTATCCAAACCCCACTGTCATGTTCTTATACAGGAGGTCCGGGACTAACATACCAATTTCCATGACAAGTGTGTAATTTACTACCAAAACTTGGCGAGGTTTCATGGATGTTCTGATTTTTGTTGTTCTTTTCGATCATGAGCATCTCTGAATCTTGAGTGCTCCCTTTCCCTTAAGGGTGGGATGTCACACATACCAAGACTGAATACTATGTGAATAAAGACCTTGTCCCCAGCATTAGTCAGGTTACAGTTGCACTAATATTTATGCCTTTAATTAGCCCAACAGGACTTTTAAGCAATGGATATTCAATTATTTTTCTGTTTTCTAAAGAAGAAAATTAACTGTAGTACATAGGCGGACATTAAACCTCTTTTCACTCTATATGCATTCTCACCCACGGTTCTTTTAACAGGAAAATTGACACTGGATTCATCAGTCCTGGCAAACTATCCAACACCTTTATTTCCAATTTCATTGTTCATTTCTGATATAAAACTCAAACTTCAACAAATAATTCTTCAGAACAAAAAGACTAAATCATTTATACGCAGACAATTACATGCAGCGTTTATAATGTGCAGTACAAAATGTACAGTTTGGAGGAGATACACACTGTGTATGATGTCAGGATTCAAACAAGGGTTATACAGACTAGTGCTGATGGTTACATTTCATAGAGACAGCTGTAGATACTGCCTTAAAGCACAGAACAAACACAGTTCTGAACAGCTGTGCTTGTCTCACGCCCATGCCCCAACTCCTCATTTCAGGTTTGGGGGAATGACTTAGTCCTTCTCCATATTCATAGAACAGTTCTGAATTCATCAAAAATGAAGCTTGGCACATGTGCTTCAACAACCTGAGGGACACAGGAAGGCACAGTTAGGCATTTGCATTATCCATTCATCCTTTAACAAGCACATCTAATCTATGACTCAAGCACGCACCCTACTGACCTGAGCCACCTTGGCACTAGGACATGGCTCCTGGATGTATTGCTTGGCACACAAAGCAAGGAAGGAACAGCACATCCTGGGCTATGAGGAAGTGCCAGGACCACAGGTACTGTGTAAGACTGGAGGAATGCTGCCACCCTCTCTGCTGTGTCTCCACAAAGCACCAGGCTGGACAGGGAGCTGGACAGGCACCAGCTATGTCAGGCTGACACAGGGACTTCCACTACACTGACTGTGGGCTGGGAAGAGGAGACTGGAAGAATCTCACTCTCTTCATTGTGAGTATTAAGCTGGGAAATGGCTTATTCAAGAACAGCTGAAGTACAGCCTATATACAGCAAATGGGATTATGGCTTATTTTTAATACCACATATAAATAACATATCATCTTCAAATGTAGTAAAGTTGCATTTAACCCTGAAATAAAGTCTCTCTGCAAGTCCAGACTTTTAGAATTTCTCTTGCATGTGAGATAAGGAAGTTGCCTGGGAAGTCAGGGTTTGGGAGGAAGGGAAGGAAAGACTGGATATAGTGTTTCACCAAAGACTTGCTAATTAGGTTTTTGCCCTCTGCCCTTTAGAATACTGCTAAGTTTATTATTACTTGCCAACACCTTGGAAATTCCATTTTATTGTTTTCCTCCCCAATAGCCCTCAGCAATGTACACTGAAGTTCAAATTACATAGACTTGTTTTAAATCTGCAAAAAGCTGAAAGCCTCTATTTATTAAATTCATCTATTCCTGTGGTAACACGACTGATCTCTATGAATTAGGGCTACTTCTGCATCAGCCTGGCCCTGACCTGTTACTTGTTATGCTGCTCCAGTGCAGTACAAGGTGAAAGTGTGGGCAGCCCTCCCCATGGCCATATCCCTCATTGGCTGTAGTGGAGCAGGACCACACATTCCCTGTCCTTGTTTTCAGGGGAAATGGTTGGGGTATTTAGGGGCATATTAGAGACATGGAACTCTTTCTTACCTTTCTTGGTAACTTCGTGTAGCGAATGTAATCTTCCAGGAACATGAGGGCACCCACGACATCAGCAGGCATTTCTGGAATCTTCTGGCTAAAATTACACCACCAAGGAGACCACACTCTTACTAACTGAGCAGTTATTTGGATAAAATTACCCAAAAATTTCAGCCTTCAAGTAACATCATTTCGACTGGGTGCCATGTGAGCTCATTACAATAGAAATAGCATTTTAATATTATATTTAGTCAAATATATTGTTAATATTATGTAATGGAATCACAGAATGACTTGGGCTGGAAGGGACCTTAAAGATCATCTTGTACCAACACCCTGCATTCCACTAGACCAGGTTGCTCAGAGTCCCATCCAACCAGGCCTTGAACACTTCCTGGGATGGGGCATCCACAACTTCTCTGAGCAACCTGTTCCAGTGCCTCACCACCCTCATGGAAAAGAATTTCCTCCTAATATCTAATCTAAACCTCCCCTCTTTTAGTTTAAAACCATTCCCCCTTGTCCTGTCACGGTCTATCCAGGTAAAAAGATCCTCTGCAACTTTTTCATAAGCTCCTTTCAAGTACTGCAAGGCTGCAAATGTCAACTGTACTCTGCTAGAAAAAAAATACTGAAAAAGCAGTGATACTACTGAAGCTCTCTTCACAGGGGTCATATGTAGGTAAAAGGTAAAACATGGGTACCTTGTGCACTGTTCCATTGTTGAACGAATAAACTGACCAATCAGAGCCAAAAATTGTTCTGTGTATCTTGAGTGAAACTGTTTCAACAGGGTAAGGAGCCCCAGAACCAAAGGAAGCCAGTCAATTTGATCAGCTGGCCGCTTGCACACCACTCCTGCACAGAAACCCCCACAACAATACACGTTTATGAAACAACATTTTCTCATAGCAGAGGCAAACTTATAAAACATGCTCTTAAATACTTTTGTGATGTGTCTCCCCTTCTGCTTGCTCACACATAAAAACTGTAACTACTGCATGTCTTCTGTGGCAAATGGCTTAATGATATTAAAACAAGGCATAGGATAAAATGAGAAATCCAGGAGTTTGGATTCTGTTTCTTACACCATTGTATTTGCCTTCAATATTATAACAAAATGGGCTGAACATAATGGGCTGAAGTCAGAAATTGTGTATTTTCTATGCAGGTAATTTTCCTGTCTTTTTTACAGATAATTTCGCAGAACTTTTCATTAGATTTAGACAAACATTATACATTACCTAAATTTCTGTTGTACTGAAGTTTGGGAAACTGGGAAATGAGGAATAGGAAGTTGACAGTGGGAAAATACGGCAGACGTTTTGTTGTTATGTAGATCTGAGAGGAAATATAAAAACATAAAGAGTAGCATATAGTTTCATATTATTTATGTATTTTTTTCTCCATTAATAATCAATAAAATAGAAAAAAGCAAACTGCCCCAAGCACCAGAATATATGCCTGACCTTATTTAATGGATTGTGAATGCCAGCAGCTTCCAGATAAGCTGTGATTTCATACAAAAGAGTGTTGTCTTCTTTAGGATAGGGTAGTGATGGGTTCTGATAATGTGCTTCAATGTCAGCCAGTATTGCTCTAAAAGGAAAATAGATTTATTACATTAAATACTTTTTAAAATTATCCCCAAATAAACCTTCCATACTGCCACATGTCATATTAATATAAAAACTTCAAAGACACAAAACCTGTAAATGGCTATGACTAAAACATGTTCTTTGGAGTATCTTTTTAGAAACATCACATTTGTTCCAAAGTCAGCACCACACATTTTCACTGTTACTTCTTCTCATCTAAATATGACCTCAAACCCAGGTATAACCAAATGCAATTAGAAGCTGCACGTTCAAATTAATTATTTTCCTAGTTGTTATTTACATTTAATGTTTTTGTTGGTTTAAAATTCAAATATTCATCAACAAAAACCTGCATACAGTCAGACTCCACATTTTGCTGTAATTTTGATTTTAAGGATTGCTGAACTGATAACATTTACACCACAGTGACATATGCAGCTCTTCAGCCCATTTTGCTTCTTACTTATTGAGATTTTCCAAAGCAGCAGCCAAATGCTTGGAGTCAAACCTGCAGGAATAATTTAATTCATTGGTTATCTGCCGTCTTAAAATCTGCATCTGACCAACCTGTTGGAACAAACACAAAAAGGCTGGGGTGTGATACTGAACACAATAAAGGAAGAATAAAGTCAAAGTAAGGAAAAACTTTGTGAGTAATGACTTACAGTTAAGTAGATTACATGAAGTCCTCATTACACTGAACAGCCTTTGTAGGGCTGCCCAAAGCAGGGACACACATGAGGGATCTATCTGCTCCCTCATTTTGGTACCAGGGCACTGATTCAGCCCACCTGCAGTTGGACCTGACCCACCCCAGCTGCACAGGCACTCAAAGGAGAGATAGAGATTTACACATAGATCTTGGTAGCAAATTCAGGCCATGTGAAAAGGGCCAAAACCAGACAACAGGTATAAAACCCCAGTTACTTGTTTTTCATTGTTAAGTGAAAATGCTTGTACTCTGGTCCCCAAATCTCTCTTAACCTTAGGATCAGCAAGGCAGGGGCAAAAACCATCACAGAGGCTCATGGCAGTCAACATTTCCCCTTTCCTGACCTTTCCTCTTCCCTCCAGTAACGTAAACATTCATAGCAGTCTGAAAAACACTGATACCAATGTATCATTACAAAGACAAGATAAAGAGCCAGGTTAAGGGTGTCTTTAAATCTTCAGCATGGTACAATGCCTTCTGTGGGAACAAGGCAAGTCTGGGAAATGCTACTGCTCCAAACTTCAGCCCTGGCACATCATGGTCAAAAGGCACTGTGGGCAGTCTTACAGCTCCTGATACTGAAGACTAATACAGTCTTCCCAAACCAGATCTCTAGTGCCAGACTGTTTTTTCTTTATGAATCTCAGTGATGAACACTTTGTGGAGTGTGAACTGCCCATATAAATGAAGCCAGGAGCTCTTGCAAACCCGGGCCTGCTTCACTTGTGATGCTACACAATTCCAAGCCAACGTACTACAACATTGTAAAATAAGGAGATTAAAGGTTAAAGATTGAAGATCAATTAGGTTGGAAAAGACTCCTCAGATCATCAATCATCATCCAACCTCTGACTGAACATCATCATGTCAACAAGACCATGACATTAAGTGCTATGTCCAGTCTTTCCTTAAACACCTCCAGGGACAGTGACTCTACCACCTCCCTGGGCAGCCCATTTTAATGTTTAACCATGCTTTCTGTGAAGAAATTCCTCCTAATGTCCAACTTGACCCTGCCCTGGTACAACTTGAGGCCGTGTCCCCTTGTCCTGTCAGTATTTGCCTGGGAGAAGAGGCCAATCCCCACCTGGCTACAACCTCCTTTCAGGCAGTTGCAGAAAGTGATAAACACACCCCCGAGACTTCTAAACAAGCCCAACTCCCTCAGAACTAGTGATCCAGAACTAGTGATCCAGAGCCTTCACAAGCTCTGTTGTCATTCTCTAGACTTGCTCCAGCCCCTCAATGTCCTTCCTGAATTGAGGGGCCAAATATAACCAAAGAGCCTGGAGTAAATTCTGCATATCAGTAAGTCCCACAAACCTACCTTCATTATGGAGTCTAAATACGCTGTCCAGATCTTCTGCGTTTTTGCAATTGCTGCAGAATAAACCTTGTTTGAATTTGCTGAGAAAAGCAAAAGGGTGAGGCATTAGAAAAACAAGTAAGAAGAGCAATAAATGCAAGTGTCCAAAGACAATTGCTTTCTTGTATCTTAACCTGTAAGCACTTACCTATAATTCCTTTGAGAGGACTGACAGCACTCATAAGTGCTTTTAAGGTATCCTGTACTGCCCTGTCACGCAATATATTTTTCTGAAACATACTGAGGAAATTCTAAATAAAAGAAAGAAATAAGTAAGTAAAATCCTTACACATGCACTTTATGATTAATCTTGATGGCACAAGTGTCACACTGTTTAACAGAAGGCAAAGAGCATTTTCATAGATAGAGAGTTGAAGAGTTCTGTAGTTAGACATTATGGCTTTTTGAAGTTATGTTAATCAACGTTAGGACAATTAGAAGATCCCCCTCATCAATATGGAATATCCACTGTGGAAAACTATTAATTCAATTTTTTCAGGAAGAACTGTCTTCATTGATACTTATTTTCCTTAAAATCTTTAACTAGGCTAGAACTGGATTCTTCTCAGGAAACAAAAAACTTGATTTCACATAGAGGTATTAAAGAAACAGTCATGGACATCTTATTTATATATCATGGTAGACCCAAACAATCTAATCTTTGTTGATATCTAGACAGAAAAATAGAAGTTGACCTGAGATCAACTTTCAAGTACATACACAGTGTACATTTTTCAAAAAGCATCCCACAGCACACAAGCCAGTATTACACAGCACCATTTACTTAAGTGCACCACCTTCCATAATTTTATCTGTAACTGAAATTCTTACCTTTGGGTTTGACCACCCATTTTTCAAATGCTTTTGATTTCGATTTACCATTTCAGTAATTAACAGACTTTTTTGTTTGACTAGAAATCATTAGACAATAAAAGCACCATGACCTTCAAAACTTACCTGCAGCTCCTTCACAATCATGAAACACAGCAGCCTGTCTAAGCCATTGAGACCAAAGGTTCCTAAAGTATCTTGGATCTCTGAGAAGAGACGACTATTGGTTACTTCCTGATGAGTCTTGATATCATACCAGGTATTCATTTGGTCAATGTAACATGTGATTCTGAGGAAAAAATAAACAAACAGCTGCTTCAGAATAAGCTGCAGACAGTTCTGTGATAATCTGAGTACTGAGTTATCTTAATCAGACAGATGAGAAACACTCTCCAAGTATCCCAGGTGATATTTACTTATTCCGCTCTCTGCAAGGGTTGTGTTACCCTTCCCTGGTTTCTCTCTCCTCCATTTCATGAGTTGGAAGGGACCCATCAGGATCACTGAGTCCAACTCCCTGCCCTGTGCACGACGCCCCAAGAATCACACCATGTGCCTGAGAGCATTGTCTGAACACTTCCAAACTCAGACAGGCTTGGTTTCCTTCTTAGGCTAAAATCACAACTTTTCTAGACTAATATTTAAAATGTATAGGATGGACTGGGTAAATGTGGTTTTAGATAGACAGCTAAGGAAAATCTACTTGTTGTGTATTTGGTTTGTATATGATGGAATTGCAGCAATACAATGCATGGTGATATAAGCTTGTGACACAGTACTTACTTTGGGTCTGTGATCCTGAGGATTTCTCTGCAAAGCCGACCGATAAATGTTACAGATTCATCCACAGGTGTGAATTTTGGTATGGGAATATGAGTAGACTGGTATATGCTTTGCCAGTCTTGAATCTGAAAGGTAAGTTTTAGAGTAATTTGCAACAGAACGAAGCAAAGACAAGAATGAGTCTTATGACCAAAAGATATTAAAATATTCTGGTTGGGGTACTTTCCTCTTCTTATGTCCAACTAATGTAGGCAGGATGCTGAAATACTTCAGAATGAGCTGGGGGAGATGTTGTACACAGTAATTAGCACATTAAGTTGAAGTCCCAACAGTATGAACCATGCAAAATGGGTACATATGCTCCATCAGTCATAGGCTTTAAGAACCAAATACACAGACATTTATTAAATTTTTAGTTGGTTTTGGGTTTGAATAGCACCTTTGTTCTTAAGAAGTTATTGCACTCCTGTTCCACGTTGTAGTTAATAATACGAGACACTTCCTCTTGCCAAATTTTTAAACCATATATGTTGACATAATCCTGGATATATTCAAATGATCGATGGAACCCATCCATTGTAGCTGCCATTTCTTTCAGTTTGGGCATGAGTTCGCTTGGCTACAGATAAACAACAACAAAAAGATAAAACCAAAACTGTAAACAGGTAGAATTGAAAGAAAATCCAAAAGACTTCTAAATACCCTTACAGAACAACCTCTAGAATGTTCCACTATGCTCCAGCCAGAACTGTAAAGCACTGAGATCCAAAGTAATTCTTATTAAATATTTTCTCCTCATGCTTTTAATGTTTATTTTTGGCTTGAGTGGTACTATTGATTGATCTGGGAGATTCAACAATCTGGACAGGGTCAGAACAAGGAGTCACACTCTTTATTTTATCATTGCCTTTCTATGTTTACCCTGGCATATGTGACCTGTCAGTCATCACAGACAAAGGAAGAACTGTGAATTCAAAATTGACAGGATACTTTGGAACCGAAGTATGTTTTTAATTCTATGTACCCCTAGCAGTTTAATAATTCATTTTAACATCAAATATGGCATTCCAAATAACCTCTAGAAGTTCAAAATGTGTACTTTTTTACCAAAAGGAAACCTGTACAGAAAAGCATTACTTATTTTCTAGAAGACAGTATAATAAAAGAGATCCATGCTTATGTATCCCAAGATACGTAAGAAATTAAAATCAAATCAAAATCTTACCTTGGCTCTAGGATTAAAGATGAGGCCCCTGTGAAGAGCCAGGGCCACCCGTTTTACCAGCTCCTTCCTTATTCCATCCTCTAGTAACTGTTTTGGGTCCACCTAAGTAGAAGAAACATTTTTGTCTTAAAAACAAAAAGGTATAAAAAGTATAAAGGATTTAGTTTGTACCAAGAAAGATACTAAATACTTTTGACAAATGGGAAAGCACTACTAACAGATGCACTTTCTCACCAGAGCTTGTCTAAAGAATAAAAATTTATATCCTTCAACTAGAGAATAGTAATTCCTTTAAGTTGAATGGCAAAGGTTTGTAGTTCCCATATTCAACTATGCTCATGATCCACTGACAATTCTAAGAAGCCAGGATGCATGAAGAACTGTATGTTTCTTCAAGAATACCTGTTTCAGGTCCTCAAAGAGGTATCAATGTAGGCTTAATGTATGAAGGTCAGTTTATACCAATGGAAGAAACAGCTCTTCAGAAAGGCTTTCCAGTAGGAAAAAAACTCCAGAGATCACCAGCTAAGGTGGATGACTCTATTTACAATGGGGGCTGTGGGTTCTTAACAACCTTAAACCTTAGTTTTTATCTGGCTGCCAATTTAGGCATCACCATTTGAAAATTTTTATGCAAATTTGTATTTTCTTGTCTTTTTATCTTTCCTCAAGATTTTATATATTGTGCTGACATCTATGGTACAGTGCTAATTGCCACCAAACAACCTTTTCGTACTAGAAAAACAGACTGTTACCTTGATGATACCAACTAAAGTAGTTTTCATCATGAGGATTCCTTCAGTGAAGATTGAAATCGCGTGGGTTAGCTTGGCAACCTTAAATAGAGAAAACACAAGTTATTGAAGTGATTCAATAGATTTAAATCATTACTCTAAAAAAAAAAAATCCATCTTTCATAGTGGTAGCTTCCTATTTTAGATTAAAATAATTTGCATAATATACTTTCAATTTTACATCTTGTTCTAGACTTACTGACAGTACAATAATTACCCTTCTTTTAACTAGATAAATATAGGTGTTACCAATAGGAAAGAACAGGTATCTCTCAGAGACTTCAGAGAGATTATGGGAGGGAAGACCAGCTATATCTCAAGTGTAGAAAACATCATGGAAAAAACTGTCAGATGGTATCTTTGTGCAGGACATGGACACAGCTTGCAGTAGTAATTCCCTAATAAAGCCTGCTGCCACAATGATCCACTTCAGCATTTGCACTGATGTAATACAGAAGTCCATTTGCATCAGTTTTACAAGAGTATCCTTATGCTTAGAGTTCAGATAAACTAGTCTTTTGCCTTTCAGGCGTTTACAATTTAGAATAGAGATGACACAGTTCAGACCCACAGTTCTACAGAAATCAAAAGTTAAAAGCTTTTGTATGAGGCATTTTCCCTTTACCTCATCAAAATAAAACATTACGGAACACTGCCTCCTCCTCCATTCCTATCCACACACAAACCAGACTGACTTTACAAAGTCTAATGGGGGAGTCTAAACCTAGTGTTCAGGTCTGAACATCAGCTTAATCAGGGATCACAGCTTCTTTGCATAAAACACCTAAAAAGTGAGCACTTTGGCAAAAACTGCTGGGAAAAGTTGGCATCTTAATGGATCATTAGATTCTTTGAGGGAAAGACTTACTGGTCTACTCAGGTTTTTGCCTCTCATCTTCCTCTGCTGAAACTAACTTAAATTTTAAAGTTTGTTCACTCTTCCAGACTGAGAACAGTGCAGCATAAATCCCATAGGGAAAATGAGCAATAGCAGCTTTATCTGATCAAATCAATGTGCTTCCATCCTCTCTTCTCATTTGAGGGAAGTAAAAAGCTCAACCCTGCTGCCTTATTTAGTCTTGGACCTTCTTCTCTTGGAACAAGCAAACCAAATATGGAGTACTTCATTTCAGAGTCAGGTTTTCAGGGTTTCCTACCCTCCATTAAATAAAAGTATCTTTATGCTCATTTGTAATTTTTTTTAGTTTTCCTCCCCTTTTCTACAAGATCAAAAGTTTAAACTCTTACAAATAGAAGTGCAAAAGTAACTCATCTGTCCTCATGAAATCTCAAGTATGCTCACAATAACACTAGTCAATTTTAGTCAACAAATCCAATTTCACTGTTAAAGAATATCTCTATGGAGCTGTATATATTTAAACTTAGGTTGAAATTGGCCACCTATAAGGTTTGCTTTTTCCAAATTCCCTGTTTTAACTGCACCTCATATCGTGGTCCAAGCTGAGCATAATCTCGTAGCTTGTCCTTATCCAGGCGAGTAGGCACTTCAATAATATCATGAGTTTGAAGCTTTATAATTTTGAGAAGAGATGTAAACATGCTTTCTGGAATTATCTGTAGAACCTTTGTAAATGAGAGAGGAAACAAACACAGTCAGTATAGGCTCATTAAAAAGTAATCTTCAATTAAGACAATGTAATTAGAAAACAAGGCAAAAGTGCCTTTTAAATGCCTACCTTTCTTACATAGGAAACCAACTCTCCAGAATAATACTGTGATACACTGAGGAGATCAGGACTGTTTGCTTGATTGATGCGGAGAAGTGGCAAATCAAGTGCAGAGGCAAGCTAGAAATAAAGTCAGCATTTTAACTTCATGTGTTTGTTTATCTAATGTAAATCATGAATTCTCTTGATCAGGCTCTTCATTTCAAATCAAAGCACTAGATTCTTCCTAAGGAGCGGGTTTTCCAATAGAAAAAAAAATTGTTAAAAATCAAAAAAGTGTAACAGACCATAAGATTACCATCATCTTATTTTATTTTTAAATTTTAACAGGTTTTTTTGCTGTAATTTTACATTCTCCCTCATGCTAATTCCCATTCTTATTTCTACAGAAAATATTTTCATGTGATGCCAGAGCTTTATCATGACAGACCAAGGGTACAGCCAACATGACTTTTGTAATTCCTTCAGCCTGCTCTGATCCATATGCAGAGGATCCCATCTCTCTACCAGTGTCTCCAGTAACTGCAATGAGTAGAGGCTGGACAATGAGACTTACTTGCCTAACAGCAGCAATGTAAGGGGGTGCAGAAAAAACAATCCATAACTTGGTTTTATTTTCTTTAAAACTAACCTTGAGTTAATTCAATACTGTTGAAAAAAAATGGATACAAGAAATGCTGGTAAAAGGAAATCTTGCCTCTTCTGTGATTTCAGAGCCTTAAGCCCTTTTTAACAAACTGCTTGGATGTACCTGCAGTGTTCAAGTACATTCATTGTTGCTCACACTTACC
>JAOXXN010000395.1:142481836-142496063 GCA_026770055.1 Myrmophylax atrothorax
CGGGTTGCATAAAAAACCATGAATAACTTGGTTTTATTTTCTTTAAAACTAACCTTGGGTTAATTTAATACAGTCTAAAAAACCCAGATATAGAAAATATTAGTAAAAGGAAGTTTTGACTCTTCTGTGACTTCACAACCTTAAGGCCTATTTAACAAATGCTTTGGTTGACCTGCAGTGTTCAAGTACCTTCACCGTTGTTCATGCTTACCTTTAGGAAAGTGGCTCTGAGTTTAGTTACCATAGATGGACTGACTCTTATGCTTTCCTGCATAATAGACGTAAAGCTGGGGTAGGAAACAAACAAAACAAATCAGCGTCTTTCCCTGAAACTCTTATTTTCAACTGTTAAATCATATGGCACCAGCACCAGTGTAATGTGGAAATGGCACAGACTAAAGAACTTCACTAAAGGAGGTTTTTGGTCTGGAGATACTAGTTAGAAAATCCCTGTGGGCTGAGTGGGACAAAAGAAGAGGACATCAGGATATGTAAATAGCCACAGTAATGAAGGAGCAGCTCAGCAAAACCACACCATGGAAAAGGAGCTCTGGAATATTTGCCTTTCCTTGTTTGTTCTTAGTCAAAAGATGAGCTGCAGTATTTTTGAGAACACTTAACTAGACTAAATACTGGAGACAGAATGTTAAAAAAACTGTTATAGTTAGAACAGGATTGACAGGAAAAAGTTACTCTGTCACTTAACCTGCAGCTAACAACATGACAAGGACAGCTGCTGACTTCTATTCAAGCTGATGAGAGTTCAATATACTCAGCAACTCATAGAACAAGACTTCAAGGCTATTTTTAAATTGGTAAATTTATAGTATTAATTATATTTATGCATGTTATTTCCCACAAGTTTTGCAAATAGTGACTGACTGGAAGAAAAAGGTCCTGCTAACATACCTGTCAATTAATTGCCAAGCATAAGAAAGATCACCAACTATCTGCATGGTGATCAAGACTTCTTCTTTAATGTTGATGGTTCGGATCATCTGATGGAGAAACTTGCGGGTGTCAGCCAGAAACTGGCAAACTTGCAGGTTGCTTTCCAGCTGGTGAAACTCTTGAACCTACATTTAAAAAACAAACAAACAAAACCCATAAAAGGACTCTTTCATTTTGTTTTCTATTTATCTTTAAGAACAGCAATACAAAAAGTAAAATTGATGTATCCCCTCTGGGGGTTATTACAGTAAGAAACTTAACAAATCCTGACCTGTTTTAGAGCTTATTAATAAATTTCACAAAGTTACTCAAGGAGGTGTACTCTGAAACATCATACAGAGTATTCTTTTATAACCTGGAAGTAGAAGAAATGTACAAAAAAATTCTGCCTTTCAAATTACCCTTTCTAGCTTCAAATGAATTTATTTTCAGAATTTCTAAATATGAGTCGTGTTGCCAAATAATGTTTAATACTGAATTAATTTCTTTGAAAAACCCTACTTACCCTCAGCTACATGAGTGGCATGCTTTTTCACACTATATCCCTCATTTTACAATCCCAAGGCTTACAGGAAACTTCTGCTTACTGTAAATACAAAACTTTAAAGATTTAATAGACTTAAACAACTGTTAAAATGCAGATCTGGTTTGTATCTCTGCTATTGGAAGTCAGTGCTTGTATAAAAAAATGTTTTCCTGTTTCAGGACCAAGTCATTTCTCTCAGAATGTCTTAGCCATACCTCCTCCAGAGCCTGTATTAGCTGCACAGTTTTTCTGCCTGCTGCAGTGGAATCATCATAGTTTAGAGACATTATTTGCTTGGAGATTTCTCTGAACCAAGCCTGAAGATTTTCTATGTAAGAATAAGAAAAATTTAATCAAACTTCTGCATGTATGATAAGCAACAAAAATACAGGGAACTTGCTAGTCAAACCAACTAGCCAAACAAGCTATACATGTAGAAGATTATTTTTAAAGGTTTTTATTTCAATGATACATTTCTAGTCTTTCAACACGTAGACTTGTAAAGTGGAAAATGCTCAGGTAAATTTCACACAGAACATTAAAAAAAACCCCTACCAACACAAATGGGCATTAAAAATCTTTACAAGGATGATAAAGCACTTTAAAACATAAATTTCTGTTTTATTAACTGTTTTAAAATGTTAATTGCTTTGGCTGTTGCAGGTCTATGTTTTAGATACAAGTTTGCTAACATCAAAACAATAAAGGGAAATATTTCAGTGAGGTAATTCTGCTTTTAACTGGAAGCAAAGGAGAAAACTGCCTGTATTCTAAGTTCTGTTGTTTTGTATTGATCACAAAACACTGAACACTTTCTGCTGTGTTCCTGAACAAATGAGAAAGTGATTTATAAGTCATATTTTTACACCAGTTCAAGAGAAAAAAACAAAGATGTTTCAAAAAACAGAGCAAGGAATTTGGAAAGTAGTACAGATTCAATTTTAGGTGCTTGGAGAACTTGGAGAATACTACGCCATGTAGAGAAGTAAAATAAGGTTTGAAAAGATGTAGATACACTTGAAATTTAGGTTACAACCAGGGAAAGAATGAGAGGAGAGGTTAAACCATCCCTATATTTAATGGGCATGGTCTCCTCACTCCTTTTCACATAGAACACAACAACATGAACTCCATCATACATGTAAAAATGAACTCGCATTTTATAGTTTTAGGTGGTCTATCTAGATAAAGAGATAAAACAAAATCTTAAAAACAGAACCATCTAAATATTAGGTACCTAACATATGGAATATATGCTGAAAACCTAAAAAAGACAGCATATTAAGAAACCTCTGTGGCAGCTGAGGGACACGAAAATTGTTCTTATTATAGTATTCACCTCATTTATTTTCTTCTGGTATCAGTTTAGAAATATAACTATAAATTAATTTTCCCCCCACAGTTTAGTTACTAATAATTACCATTTTTCTCCACTCTAGTAAGAGGCTTAACTCCTGAGAAGACATCAGCAAGCTCAGTCATCCTTTCAGATCCCTCTTTTTTATAGTTCTCCCATTTCATTTGTTTTTCTGACAGCATCTGCTTGAACATCTGTTAAACACCAAAGCATTTGGTTTACAAAACTGGCAAGAAGGCCTATCACAGTAGATGAAACAAAAATTAGTGATTTCTACATAATGTCAAGATCTTGCCAGACTATTAAATACAAAATTAAAAATTAAGACCTACAGTGACAGAAGTTATATTGCATTTTATAAAACAATACAGATTTTTTTAATTTTTAGTCACTTATAAAAATATCCAGTAACTTTTTCAGCTTAGAGATTTTAGAAGACTCTGGTCTAATGTTGACTTTTACTTCACATAGTCATCTCAGCCTATGCGGGGAAAACCAATTCAAAAAAGCATCTATATGAACTTAAGCATACTTTTAGATATACTACTAGGTTGTATCAGAGCAACCTTTTAGACATGGCAGAACTTCATACATAAGTGCAAGAGTTTTCTTAGTAGCCTCTCCTTAATACACATAGACTTTTGTCTCTGTTTAAAGAAAGCCTGAAAAGAAGTGTGGCAGGAGAAAAGCTTATACATCTCCCTCAACAGACTTTATTATGCCTGTTACCAGGATGTTCATGAAAAATTCTGTGTAAATATAAACACACTGGCTAAGAATGAAAACTGCCAGCTATTGAGACGGCTGCCAGAGTTACTTCTGAGCAATAGCAGTTTGTAACCTACTATGGAAATCTCAAGATTAACAAAATTCTTACTCTTTATGTGAATGGAACTGTGCAGTAAATGCACTATTGAATCTTCAGCTCTGTTCTGCCACTCAGAGGAAAATACTGAAGAAGGCAGCAGCACATTACCTCCTTTAAAATGAATTCAAATTGAGCTGTATCCAGAAGAAGCTGGAAAAGGATCCTGGAATTGTATCTTGAGTCTGTTAGAATTTGATCCTTTATCTGGCGGAGACGTTTGTTATTTGGGTCACAAGCTGAAAATGGAAAGACAACATTTCTCCATTGTTAGACAATTTGGCCAAGCTTTCAATTTGTAAATAGATTCTAATAGCTTCAAAGCAAAAACATTTTTCTCTGATATGCAAGTCCCCACTTGTCCTCCATTTCCATGGGTCTCACTGCCCTTGTACAATCCTTCCTTAGAATAGGATATAATTAAGGTTTCTGTGGTGCTTAAGCCTTCTTAAAACTTCTGCAAGCTTCTGCAACTACATGTGAATCTAGTCCACCTGACTGACAAGTCCAGAGATCAGTATTTCTAAAACCATTACAAAAAGTGCCTGGAGGTGTAATAGAAGTCCTCTCGCATACCAAGAAGCCTTAAAGACAGCATAAGCATTCAACCAAGGGAATGTCTAAATAGGCAAGTTTACAGACCCAAACTCACATCAGACACATTACTCAACAGTTTCAGTTGAATTTCAGTTCAACAGAATAAAATCCTTGTTTTCAACCACTTAATTACTAAGATTTTAAGAAGTTGGCTACTGCTTTTCTTTTGGAGCTATGTAAACTTTCAGAAAGATGTTTCCAGACTTTTTCTGCAGAGTATTACTCAACAGGATCATGACTTCTACTAATTTTTATACCTGTGTATGGCTTGCAAGAATTGAGGAAATGCACATGTGCTGTTTCAGCCAAGACTTTAGAAGACTGTTAGCAAAAGAACAGCTCAACAAGGTCTTGCAAACAGAAGATAAAACTGCTGACTTCCACAGTAACACACACTGAACTCGCCTGAGGACCTAAAAAGAAGCACCAGCATAGCAGGACCAACAGCCTGCAGTAAGTGTAGCACAAAGTCCTACCTGTGTCTGCAGTGTGCAGCATCAGCCAGCGGATTGCTACATTGCAGTCTCGTAGGCAATTAAGCAGCTTGGGAATATTGTCCAGCACCAGCTCTTCCCTTAGACAGCCCTCCTTGAGAAACTGCTGCACCTGCGTGTGCACTCGCTCAGTGACTGCAGCGTATCTGCTTGCCTTAAAATACACAAAGCTTGCATCAATATAATCCTTGCCTCAAATGCAATACATTATGTTCTCAAGAACTTCAAGGGCACACAGATTAAAAAAGTGCCATAAAAATTGTATCATTACTAGTAGGCAATATCATACATTGCAACTGCATGATAAAAGATGTAAGATAAACTTTAAAGCAAAGAGCCTACACAGGAAACATAATGTTTCAAAAACAGACTTGTAAACTTTCTGTATTCACTTATGCACTCTCTAGGAATTACTCCTGAAAAAATGGAATTAGTATTTTATAGCCTAATGGAAAGCACAACAACAAACATCTATCACAGAATGGAAATACTTGTTATAAATCAAATGTCAGGGCAGCGGCAGAGTGGGGAAGGCGGCATTGTGCCACGTGCCAGGAGATGTGGTCCTCCACCCAGATAGTCTGGGCTTTATTTCAGCTTGGATGGACTGATTTTGGTTTTTTGTTTGCTTTCTCTCTGTGTGCTTTAACCATTTAGTAAGTAGTAGAGTGAACCTTGCCAACGAGCTTTGTCATGTAGTTGCTTTTATATTAAATTTGGTTTTGATGATATGCTTCTTAAAAGCAACTTTACAACACCCATTCATGACAAATCGGTGTAGTCGGCAGAATGGCAAATGATATCACTGAGTAACCACAAACATGGAGTAAATCCAGGTCCTATGTTCTCAGATGAATGGGCTTGAGATAACAGGCATGATTGGAAAGTTCTGGAGGAACATCTAAAAGTTGTTAGGGGCCATACAAAGGCTGGGAAAGAGAAAGGAATTATTTGCAAAATGTTACGCATCTGTCTAGAAACTTTCTGCTAGTACAGAAAAGGTGACATAAAAGAGAAAAAAACCTGAAAACTGAGACAGAAATCAGAAAGTGACTGAGTTATTACTGTCCTTGAAATAGAACAGCTGCAGAGACAGTTACAAGAGGAACAGAAAGGAAAACAAAAGTTGGAGGAAAAAGTTGAACTAATTATTATGCAGGCACCAAATCCTCTTGATATTGTGCAGGTTAGAAAACTAATTGCATGTCCTGAAGATTGGGATGGTAACAGATGGAGTGATCCCTGCAACAACAAATCAGGGTTCTGCATCTGCGACAGGGCAACTCTAGTTGTGAGAACAGACCAGGGAATGGGAGACTGGAGAGAAGCACTGTGGAAAGAGACCTGGGGGTCCTGGTCAAGGGCAAGTTGAACATGAGTCAGCAGTGCCCTGGTAGCCAGGAGGGCAAACCATCTCCTGGAGGACATCAGGCAAAGCATCACCAATGGGTTGAGGGAGGGGATTGTCCTGCTCTGCTCTGCTCTGCTCTGCACTGGGGTGGCCTCATCTTGACTATTGGGGCAGTTTTGGGCATCACTATCAGAAAGATACTAAGCTGTTAGAGAGTGTTCAAAGGAAGGCAATAAAAATGGTGAAGGGCCTGGAGAGGAAACCGTATGAGGAGCAGCTGCTGTTACTTCGTCTATTCAGCCTGGAGGAGACGGAGGGGAGATCTCACTGCAGTTACAACTTCCTCGTGAGGGGAAAGGGCAAGTACTGATCTCTTCACTCTTGTGACCAGGAACAGGACTCAAGGGAACGGCCTCAAGTTGTGTGAGGAAGTTTAGGTAGGGTATCAGAAAAAGGTTCTTCACCCAGAGGGTGGCTGGGCACTGGAACAGGCTCCCCAGGGAAGTGGTCAGAGCACCAAGCCTGATAGAGTTCAAGAAGCATTTGGATGATACTACTCTGAGGCACATGGTGTGACTCTCAGGGAGGGTCCTATGCAGTTCCAAAAGTTTGACTCAGTGAACCTTCTTGGTCCCTTCCAACCCAACATATTCCATGATTCTGATTTAGCTCTCATCAGTCAACTGATTTGGTGATCAAGCAAACAATCAACCAACACTGTTTTTCAGGCATGGAAAAAATTATTTCACATGAAAAACCCCTAACTGCCTTGTATCATACAATATTCTGGCATCACTCTTTTAAATTAGATGCTTTTTCCAGATTCTTGCCTATTTAATTTGGGTGGCCCCACCTAAAACTCTATCAGCATAAACGTGTGACTGCTAAAACTGTGACCTATGCAAGACCAAATCTTACAGTCAGCTTAGGGCATCCCAATACTGAACAGCATGGCAATGCGTGCTGGCAGCTATTCAGTCATGTCACAACCCTGAACTGTTTAGGGGAAACAAAACACTGCAAGAGGAAGTGAAACAAGCAGGGCTGAGAAGACCAGATTTTGAAACTTTGAAGTATCTTGAAGTCAAAGTTACATACTCAAAGTATTGTACTTGAATGCAGTGCAAAGAACTGTATGCAACAGGAAAAGACCCATGCATTATTGACATCATAGAATATACTTGAGATGCCCACACAGCTTGCATCTTGCTAAAAATACTTAATTCTGCCTTATGTACCTGCTCTTTGACATTTGAAAGATCCAGTGTGTAGTTGAGGGCAGTTTTAGCGGCTTTGTAGGGTTCCCAAGCTTCTGCCAGATTTACAGCGATTCCCATGTAAATGCTAATGACCTAAAATTGGAAGCAGAAAACAAGAAGTTGCATTTATATTATGAAAAATACATAGTTTGCATTTAGCAGTATGACAGAAAGGGATATGCTGTGGGTATAAATAAGAGATAATTAAACCTTTTTGGCAGCACAAGTTTAAGCTTGATTAAAAATACAGAATTGTATTTTAAATGTTTAAGCATGATTAAAAATACAGATTGACTCACAAGTACTTGTAAGATAATTGATTATACATGGAAGATGGGTTACTGACAGATGAAAGATATACAGAACTGTGGCATTAGGAGCTTTGTCACACTATTGCTTCAATATTCCTCCATCCAGAAGTGATCACATGGAGGGGAACACTGTCAGCCTTTGAGCTCTTCTGACAGTGTCAGGTAAAAGCAAATGGGACACTGGTCTGCTGATATGAAAATCCCTCTCATACTGTTGCACTGAAGCTCATCATTTCCTGTAGATGACAATTCCTTGAAAGCCTACATTTCAACTGCTAATAATCATTTGAAATCAGCCTAAGAGTCAAGTATTCTGTACAATGCAGCTAACTCATCCATACCTGACCACAACAAGGTAAGGGTTGTCTAAAAATATCAACTTATACTATGAACTTGAGTTAATAAAAATGCCGGCATAATCAAAAACTCAAAATGGCCAGTTCTCATTGCTAAAAATAAGCTTGCAGTTTTCCAATAGGGGTTCTTATATCTACTGAAATAGCCACCCCTATTGCAGTTTCTTCCCTTCTTTCTTCACTGTTCCACTTACTGTACAGAAGAATACAATTTGAAACCAACAGAAATACACAAATAAACATATAGTTTGTTTATTAAGTCTGACTCCCTTTGACACAGACTACCTGGGGACTCTATTCTTACAGGCCAGCCTATTTCAGTAGCAGTTTTTTCAGACTAGGGATTCTGGATGGAAATCCTAAATGTCAGTACTGAGATGCAGTAATTACATTTTGATCACTGCATCTGGAAAGGTCTATAGAATCACACATAGTGACAGTTTTAGCTTCTAAGTTATCTGGACAATGGCATGGAACTAACTCTTACACAAGTTTTGAAATAACATCAGTGTGGGATGATCTGTTGGAGAGAAAGGCTGTCCTCCAGAGCATCCTTGACAAGCTGGAAGAATTCACCAGCTGAAACCACATGAAGTTCAGTAACGATAAAGTCCTGTACTTGGGACAAACCCAAACCCTTGCAACAGCATCATCTGGGGACTTGCTGCCTGGGCAACAATTCTGCAGAAAAGGACCCACGTGCCCTGGTGGACAAATCAAACACGAATCAGACACGCAGCCCTATGACAGCAAAGACTAATCATACAGCCAGACTGCAGCCAGCAGATTGAGGGAAGTGAATCTTTCCCTCTAGTCAGCTCTCATGAGGTTCCATTTAGAGTAATGTGCCCAGATTTGGGCTCCTCACTATAAGACAGACACGGACAAACTGGAATGAACCAAACAGAAGGCCACTGAGGCACTTACAGGGACATATTAATGTAAGTAGAAGCTAGGGGAGCTGGGTTTGCTTAAGCTGGAAGAAATATGACTAAGGGATCTGACTGTGGGTTTCCACTGCCTAAAGGGAAGTTATGAATAAGACAGAGCCAGACCAATATCAGACATGCACAGTGAAAAGATAAGAGGCAACAGACACAAGCTACAACAGAGGAAATTCCAGTTGTACAGAAGGAAGAAATTCTGCACCATGAGGTGCCCACAGAGACTGTAGTCTTCATCTTAGATATTTTCAAACTAACTGGCAGGCCTGAGCAGCCTGATTTAGCTTTGAAGTCAGCCCTGCTTTGACAAGGAGGCCAGACTTGCAGATGTCTAAAATGCCTTCCAGCATACATTTTTCTATGTCTCACTTTATCATGAGGGTATTAGAGTGCAGTTGAGTAAAGCATTTAAGATGATAAATGGTACTTTCAAAGAACTGACTTCCATGCTTATCCAAAATGTTTGACTCAGACTGCTTCACTCTGAACACAGTAAAACTTTCATGCAGAAGAATCTATTCTAGTTTTAGGATACTAGTATGTCCTACAACACATATTGTAACAATAATTTAAATTGTCTCTATAACATTAAATCCAGTAAACAGTTTTAAAACAGAATTAATTTTTACCCAATTATCTGGAAAGTATTTATCCACTATCTCTCTCATTTTTGCTTGTTGAGTGTGAAGAATAGAAGGGTCAAAATACAGGATCACATAGAGCATAGCAGCCTGAGTAGCCAGGGCAGTGCTGCGGTGTTCTGGTAACGGATATGCTGAAACCTAGGAAAAGGGAACAAAACAAACCTGAACAAAACACAGTGCAACACAAACCACCTGAAAATATTATGGGGCACAATAAAGAGTACAGTGTATAGGCTCTAGGAGGCAAGGAGGATATTTAGGTGAGCTGGACATGCTTACACACAGAGCATGTTTACCAGATATATTTCCAGAACATAAAAGTTGTCTATGTAGATGTCTGCCACCTTTAACAGGCTATAGTAAGACTTCACTATACTGTAAATGACACAAAGGAGCGATGAACCAAAGAACATAAGATCAGTTGAAAGGAGGAGAGCTAGAAATAAGTACTTTACAAGGACTACGTATGTTTAATTCATCTCAGAAACAAGGGTTAATTTAATCAAAGTGAATTAATTATTCACTAATTTGACTGAATTTTAATTAAAAAACCAACATAAGATAACATATTAAAAGAACTGCATACTAGCAAAACATTCAACATTTTCAAAGGAAAACAGTTCTCTTTTTTCATTCAGTAATATCCTATTTTTCTATAATTTTTTTGGTTATTTTATTAGGTTAAATGTTCAGACAAGTAAGAAAAATCAGGAGGCTTCTGCCCAAAGGAGACAACACCTCAGACATAACACAATTAATAAAACTGATTTAGTAAATCTGTTTGCTTTGAGCTGAAGATTTGTACTACATTTGGAAAAAGTACATTGACTGTGATCGTGCTTGGTATGGAAACATGTTTTTCATTATCAACTAAGCACTACAAAACAGAACTAAAAATATTACCATTATTTTAATTCAAAAGCCATAAATCTCTAATATTACATAATACAAGTAATTTTGATACAAAGTATCATTTAAGATTTTGATGAAGTACTTCACAAACACTTCAGCTTTCTATAAGAGTCATTAATTATGTCATAAAGTGAACTCTCTTGACAACTTGCTAACTTATCTTTTGTATGTAGCTAGAACTCTCACAACTTAAAAAATTCTTACAGTAAAGTACCTGAAAAAGCATTTTTTCCCCTTTGTAGGTTATTGTGTCTGTCCATAACATGAAAGTGCTTTCAATAAGGTCCTGACTTAAATATTACTCCTGCCTAAAGATCTAAGCCTTTATTTATTATAATCATTAATTAATCTTCCAATGCTGGTTTTCTGGTATGTATACACTGTTTCAGTTATCCAGGATTCACAGAAAGTGTCTCATTAATTACAGAAGTAATATTGGTTGTCCACCCTAAAGACAAAAAGCCTGTTTAAAAGTAAATGCTTTGTTAGAAGAAAGGATGTTAGAAGAGACTGTAAATATAGTAGCCATTACTGATGCTTTGCTTCAATTTATGTTCTTTATTAATACAATTGTTATAGCTAAGAACTGCAATATTAGTGTCCCTTTTTAAACACGTTGTCTATTATGGGATGATAAATCTCTTTGCATTAACTAAAATAATGGGAAACGTGGAAGGAATCGGCGCTATTGAGAGGCCAGACATTAAACAAAAATGTAGCTCTTTACTGCAAGGCTGGCCAAGCACTGCAGCAGGTTGCCTGGAGAGGTTCTGTGGTTTGCACTTCTGGAAATACTCAAAATCCAAGTGGATGCAGTCCTGGGCAATGTGCTCTAACAGACCCTGCTTGTGCCAGGGGGTCAGACTAGCTGATCTCAAGACTTCCCTTACAACCTCTGTGATTTACCTTTTTCTGCATGTCATGGTTGAGTAACTAACCTGAGAATGAATGTGATATTCGCCTTTACATCCCTCTTTTATCTCAGAGTGACTTACCTGGTTATAAATGTCATCTGACCGCAAGCGGCCGATCACCATGCTGATGAATGTTTCACTTATGGGAACCCTGCTGAAGTAACTCTCAGGGTAGTTTGGAGGTCTTTTAGCTCCAGGTTGGCTTGAGTATCCAGTGCTTCGAAGCAATTTACAAATATCATCTAAATTGGAATCAGCAGCAGATCGGGCTGCACTGTTTTACAAAAGAAAGGACAAAAATATGATCTATATGACCTGATAATTTCCTTTTCTCCCACCCCTTATAACCCCACTCTTTTCACTAGAAAATTAACTGATAGTAAGGTCTGGGAGATTTTTTGGTTGTTTACTTCATAAATATATGTTCTCTACATTACAGAAGGACACTGATAAATGTCCTTACTGAAATCCCAGATAAGCACACAAAGCACAAGCAGAAAAATGAACTTTACTCAGGTACACAAACGAGGAGCTTTATGTTCAGAGGAGGAGTTTATGTTTCTTTTCTAATTTTTACTTTTTCCTGCCCATTTCTGAATTCCCCTTGTCAATCCACTTCTGCACTCCAGAGCTAAGAAATCTCTCACTGTATAATGAGAGGTATAAACATAGTCAAAGCGGCATTGGAAGAGGATACCCCTTTTTTTATGTGTGAAAGGGTTTGCACTGACACCTTCTGAGACCTCAACTGTTGTATCATGATGCTGTCAACCCACCCTGGAAAACTCATTGATTTACCTAATCAAGCACTGTAACTACAGGAAGTTTGACTTGCAATACATTTGTCATCTAGATATTTTGGGTTTTTCAGGTTTCCTTGCATGTTTGGGAACCTATGAAACTTTGATACCTGGCACTTGCAGCCTTAAAGGTTTTGCTGAAAGTTTATTTGTGGTCTTCAAATGTCTGTTGGAACAGAATGAAAAATCTGTTGCTTGTTTCACAACTAAACCTGCAAACACCTAAAGCAAGGAGCTCTACTGATATTCAGAGAGCTCTGCTGAAATACCTGTACATAGTCAGTTGATGAAAAAGGTGCCAATATTGCCATTTATCTTAATTCAATAACCAAGGTTACTGCCTATACTGCATGTTACATTTTTTCAGCCTTGAGTGCTTCTGCATACCTATAAACATTACCTGTATCTGTAGTAGGAAACCAGCATTCTTTCTCTGACCTCTCCTTCAATCTTCTGGTCAATGACCAGCAGCATGACTCCATATAAATACAATGCTTCACACTGTTTGGAAAGAGAAAGAACAAGAAAGAAAAACACATAAACACAATTTTGTAGCAACATTTACAGAAAAACATCTATGGGCAAACTAGGTCAGTGTCAGCTATATATTCAATACAGTATGAAAAACAGTAGGTTGAGGATTCTTGGTCTTTATCCTCCTTAAAGTGAGTCACAACATTATCATGCATTTGGGAAACTTAAAGCTTTGTTTAGTTTGGCATTCAACTAGTGGGTTCATTTTCTAATATTACAAAACTGGTCAATACTTACTAGAAGCTGTTTTCCATCTTCATTAAGGAGGACTGTTTCTAATGTTTGTTGAATATAAATTCCTTCATTGAGGTCATCTAAGTATCTAGGAATCATAACAAAAAGTTGGTTATTGACTATCAAACCATATATACTCAGAACTCAATTGGTCAATTTTCTCTGAAAGTCAACAGATGCGTCAGAAGATTTCCCTAGCAAAAGCAGCAAGTAGTTTTTCAGACAAAGAAGAAGAGATGTTCTACTATAAAATGGGGCACTGGTACTCCTAGTGAGGCCCAACCAGTTGGCAAAAAGCTCCTTTCATATCCTGATGGTGTATGTGAAAGACACTAGAAGACACCTGGTAAATTAGAGCTCATCCTCTTAACCTTGTTATGGATGGATAACAGCCTGAGAAAAGAAAAACTCATATTTTCAAGTTACCTCAAAAATATCTCCTGGAAATACCATAAATTGATCTCAATCACAATTTAGGAGATAGAGCTAGATATAGTGTATGTTCACCTTAATTAACAGAAAGTTTATTCCTATTATTTTCCAATAATAATACTTGTAAATAACTAAGTATTTAATCTTTCCATATAAGATCAATAACAAAACAAATTCTCATGCTTATGATCCTCAAGATCTTTATCTCAGACCATTTCCTGAACCTTTCTTTTTTAACAGGCCAGAATAGTAAACTTGAGAATCTGGCAACTCCACTGAAAAATTAAGTTCAGGAAAATAATGCCAATGGAAATTAAAGAATAAAAAACCTAACCAATATTCTGTTTTTCAAGACCACAAAAAACTTAGCTTAATAATATGGACTTCTATTAAAAAAAATCTTCAGGACAATCTCCAAGACAAAGAATTAAAACTAGCTCAAGCTTACAATAGAGGACATGAGGCAGAGAGGTTAAATGTTTTCCAGTTATATAATAATCTGGTAGGGAACAGTAGGAGTAAAAGCCAGCTTTCACTACAGTAATCCAGGTTTCCAGATGCACAGAAAAAGCTTGACATCAATAAAACAGTAACATAGTCTTTGAAAATCCGTATGTAATTCACATGCCATACCTGTTTAAATCTACAATATATTTATGTACACTCTGAAAAGCTAGATAAAATCTCGTCAAAATTTCAATGTTGTTTTCACGAAACTCTTCATCTAAGTCCAGTAGCTCAGGTTT
>JAOXXN010000395.1:142508987-142519232 GCA_026770055.1 Myrmophylax atrothorax
GATGCAGATGCCCTGAGGTGAGGTGGGCCTTTGAGAAGATATCACAAAGGGAGGCTTGCTATTTCTTAACACTCCACACTATGTTGATCTTCTCAGTTTGAAAGCCTTTGTCCTCTGCTGGAGCACCCTTCCAGGGGACCCTAAGGCATCTCCCTCAACTCACCCAGGCTTATCAGGGGCCATCACCCCACAGAAAGGATACACTGATATTCTTGAGTGGTTCACGAACATCCGGAGGGTCTGTACATTTTAAAGTTTAAGCACATGCTTATATCCTTTGCTGGATTGGAGTCCTAATAGATTTGGGAATTTATAGTGACACTGTTCAAAATCAGTTATAATGCAAGCGAAAGCATCTTAGTTCTACTATAATTTGCATCTTCCTAAATTTAGCCTCAGTATGTTTCTGAGCTTCAGTAGCGTGATTGAAAGAAGAATTCATTACGTCACTTGTCACAGGTACTCATTCAGCAAAGTCTCTCAATTGTAATGCTTGGAGTATGGAACCTTAAGGCCTATGTTGACACCTCTGTACATGGAGGAACAGCTGTTTGCACTGCTAATTCCACTTCTCTTGGTTGCTGAACTGTTTTTACTTAAAGTACTTGAAATAGTTCTGTACAGCTAGAAACCACTGCTGGACATCCATGTCAAATACTTGAACGATAATTCTTTTTCTCTCTTGGAGATTAGTGAAACCTCCTATATAAGTTGACTGATGTACTAATAATGGGAAGAATGTGCTGGCCCAGGATAGGTCTGGCATATCCATGACAGACATCTATTCCCAGCTTTGCTCAAAGTTTTCTGATGTGAATTTGGTTGGCTTGCTGAGGATGGCAGTTCTGACTCTTCACGACAAAGCAGCAGAACTTTCTCAAGCATATGGGACTGTAAAGTATGGAGAGCTGTGGATATCAGAATGAAGACGACTAACTCTGGTAGAAGGCAAGATGCTTCCTTGGTGTCTGGGACTTTATTCCAACCACACATCACATTTGCACTGCAAAGTGTAGAGGCCCTGAAGTGTAGAATAGCTGTGTGGGAAGCAGTTACTGCAGCTGAACTCTAATTTTGTTTGGGAAAAAAAATAAGCTACTTTTCTTTTTCTTCAAAAACTTGCCCTAAATTATCCTGGGCAGCTGCTGCCCATGGCTGCCACTTGTATTACATTGCAGTGATCTTCCTGTAGCACTGTCAGGGTCTGTGTGAGAATTCCTCTTTGTTTCCATGCTTTGAAGGATTTCTCTGCTCACCAGTTTGTACAGAACAGGCTCATGAGTCTTAGAAGTGTTAGTGATGTGATTCTTTGGCATGTGCCCCAGATTAAGTAAGAGTTACACCTCTGTCTTTTCCTTCTTGTCTGCTCATTGCATAATGTGCTTCTTCTGCCAGCAGAGTTTACCTCAATTCTGGCTGCTTATCCCATTTATCTGTTGCCCTTGTCCCAGAGCTGTCTCTGTGCTTTTCTTCGTGTGTGCTGCACTGCATTTCACATGTGCAATGTCTTTTTTCTGACTTTCTTATCATCAGATTGATTAGGATTCATGTGTGACATTATACGTGTTCAATACAAGCTAAACAGGAGTTGATAATCACAGAATATACTGGGTTGGAAGGGACCAACAAGGTTCATCAAGTCCAACTCCTGTCCCACCACAGGATCATCCCCAAGAGTCATACCATGTGCCTGAGAGTATCATCCGAACACTTCTTGAACTCTGTCAGGCTTGGTGCTGTGACCACTTCCCTGGTGAACCTGTTCCAGTGCCCAACCACCCTCTGGGTGAAGAACCTCTTTCTAATATCCAGCCTGAACCTCCCCTGACACAACTTCAGGCCAGTCTCTCGAGTGCTGTCAGTGTTCACCACAGAGAAGAGATCAGTGCCTGCCTCTTCTCACCAGGAATTGTAAATTGCAATGAGTTCTCCCCTCAGTTTCCTCTTCTTCAGGCTGAACAGACCAAGTGACCTCAGCTGCTCCTCATACGGCTTCCTCTCCAGGCCCTTCACATTCCTTCCTTTGGGTGCTCTCCAGTACCTTAATGTCTTTCTTACATTGCGGTGCCCTAAACTGCCCCAGTGTTGCAGGTGAGGCCACCCCAGTGCAGAGCAGAGCAGGACAATCCCCTCCTTCAGCCTGCTGGTGATGCTTCGCCTGGTGCCCCCCAGGACAGGGTTGGCCCTCCTTGCTGCCACGGCACTGCTGACTCATGTTCAACTGGCCGGTGACTAGGGCCTCTAGGTCCCTTTCCTTGGCACTGCCTTCCAGCATCTCATTCCTCAGGCTGTATAAACATCCAGGGTTACCTCCTCCCAGATGCAGATTCCGGCACTCTTTTATTAAACCTTTATATGGTTGGTGATTCCTCAGTCTTTCCATATGGATTCAACTCTGAGATTACCCACATCACTTTGATTTCTCTCACTGCTCTCTTAGAATGGTTTTAACAGGAACAGCTCTAAATGTTGCTGACCCTTGTTGACGTAGGAAGGAGTGTAGAGCATATAGACATAGTAGTTAGCCTAGTTTTATGAAATTATTGGCAGGTTTTTAATAGACAGTTAATTCATGAGTTTATGGACTATCCACTCTTCTTTGCAGTGACTTTCTAAACCCATTGCAGCAACTTATAACAAAAAGTCAGACTTGAACATTCTAAGTTCCCTAAGAGCAGGGAACTTTTCCATGGAAATTTCTTTGTCATTGACCTAAAACTTCTCCTACTTGGAATGGTGCAAACTCCAGTATAAAGATGGACTCTGTAGCTCTGTTTGAATATAAAATGTTTTGGTTAATTTGTTTTCTTTGTTATTTTTTTCCCCGAGTTTATTTTTCATTGAAAATTCAAATGCAGGATTCCTGCAGTACCACACCATTATATGAATCTTAACACTGGCAAAGTTCTTGTGCTTGAAATGACTATTACGTGCTTGGTTTGGGATCCAGAAATCAACATGCTGACACCTGTGCTTCTAAAATTCTCAAGGTCTGTTAGTTTCTGTGGTGTTAGAGATCTTTGTGCTTCATAAAAATAATCAAAACATAAGGTACTTGTCCTGAGAACAGGCTATAGCATATGGCCTGGAATGACACTTTACAACCCCCTTGAGTAAGAGGTATGAACAAGAAGGTCCTCTGATTCAGGAAATGAGCAGGTTAAACATTGCTTTGCTGTGCTGTTCTTGTCCAGGGAAGAGAAGCCCTGTGAAGATGTTTTCTTGCATGTCTTGCCTTCCATTGCTCATGAACATGGCTTTGTCAGGTCACTCTCCACCTCATAGTGGCTTTGTAATGGTCAAAGCTGTGGCCTGTGGTGCAGGGACTCTATGTGAGGAATCAGACCTTGTTTTTCCCTTGCAAGCCCATGTATCTGTGAAGGTGCTTGTGAGAAGCAAACAACATTTTTTTTATGCACTGTAGGAGTACAGTTTTTTTTCTTGATGGAGAGTCTTAAGTGTAGATTTTCTTATTTTTTTCTTGTTGGAGAATGTAAGTGTAGAATGTCAAAGCCCATTCTGGAGATAAATGGCTTTTCACTCACACTTGCTATGGGAAAATACTTTCTAGCTATGTGAGAAGGTACTGTAGAAAATGAAGAGGGGCCAATGATTCATGAAGTTTATCCTTCTGTGTTAGCCTCTACCAGATGCTTCCTGTGAAGCTGAAAGAATTCCGTCATAATACCAAGCTGTTCCCGGAGGAAGTTTTTTCTCCCAACCCCAGACTTTCATCTTCCAGAAGCTGTTTGGTCACTGGTCTGCTTTGTTGCTGCACCAGTGTCTGTGGTACTAATTGGTGACATGCACAAACTCAATGTAGGCAGCAAAATTACATCATTCTTCCTGGGGAAATTCTTTTCCTGTTGTTTAAAGTAAACTTGTATTTTCTGGTATGTGAGATAAAATGTTTCAGATTCCCTTTCTCAAAAATTCTAGTTTTGTTTTCCTCACTTAAGATTAACCCTTTTAGGAAAAACATTCTTTTAATCTTGACTTATGCTTCTCTTCTATTGCATCGTGTTTCTTGTATTGTTTTACAGGTATTTAACCTTTCAACGAACGGTGAGAAAAATATGTATTTCTTGAAGTAGGTAGTTAAATGGTGTCACACTTTTAAGTTTTTCTTCCTGAAGTAACATTATTCTTTGTGACAAAAAGGCCTGGTTGGGTTGCTGTGAAATGGTTTTCAAAGACAAAAAATGACATTTTGTGTGCTATTCTCTGCAGTCAATATAAAAATTTTGAAAAGAGAGGATTGGATTAATTTTTTTGTCCTACATCTGTTTACTTACAACATTTGTAGCCAGACCAGTGCTGGAATACCCTGGTTGATTCTGGAAGCTGTTCTTCAGAGAAGCTGTCTGAAAAAGAATTTGGAAATGTGCCTTGTTTCAAAATCTGGAAAAATATGACTTGTAATGAAAGATTTGTGTTTTTATATTTATACAAAACCATCCTGACTGTAGTCTGTAATCTTACAAAGTGGGAAGAAACAAATATGTGTGGTTGTTACTGTTTCCTAGCTGGAATTTTGACTGCAAGAACACACTGCAGTGAGGGGAGAGCAGCTATATTAAGCAACATGCTTTTGTTCTGCTGGCTCCTTATCGGTTTGAGCACTCAGTAAGCTGAGTGTATCCAAGTATCCTCGTTCCTGAACTTTCGCTGTTGAAAGGAAACAAACCCTTTAGGTGGCAGCAAAGGCTTTCCTGCAGATCGAGCCCTTGCTCTTTCACCTGCTGTGGCGCTACAGAACGGGTTCCTGCAATGGATTTAGAGGTGTTGGTGCCATATCACTGGACTCCTGAATTTAGTAACAATAAAATACAAAAGGTGGATTAAGATTAATAGAGATAATGCAAATTTTTATTATCAGATCTATACAGATTATTAGATTTTGTACAATTATTCTGGCGTGAAGCTGGTAAGTTGCAATTGAACTAGAGAGTATCACTCAGAGTGAAATCCAGTCTTGATTTACAGCTAGCTTGCTGAATAACCGTCCTTCGTGCATTCTCAAGCTTGCACCTGAACAGAAGGTTGTACACTGGACAGTCTAGGTTTTTGTCATAACTCTTAGGAATGCTCAGATGAAAACTGCACAAATTTTTTTCTCAAGTTTTGGTAGGTGGTATTTACATAGTGTCTGATGTCAAATACATACGTGCATATGTATGTGTGAATATTTTATTTGTTCTCTAACATATTTTTCTAAGTCAGTGGGTAAATTTCTCCCCCAAAGGTCATTGTGAGTTAGGAAGATTTGCAGTCCCCAGGTGGGTTACCTCATGTAACCATAGTCACTATCAATTTCTCTATGTCCTAGACCTCATAAAATCTCAGCAGTCTTCAAAATAGATCATAAGTGGAATTTAAATTCTTGTATGGACATTTGGAGACCCTCTGTGCTCTAGTGATGTTAACCTTGAGAGTATGAGTGAGCTTACAGCTGTAAGTTATAGGCTTGAAATTGCTGGGTGAGGTTCTTTGGCCCCTGCTATGCATGAGATCAGAACAGAATGATCTTAATGGTCTGTTCCAGCTTCAGAATACTATGAAGTACTGCAGAGGTCTTGTGTGGGCTCTTTAGCACAAAGATAAATCAGCCTCTTTGAACAAAAGCCAGAGAGGAATATTTTATCTGAGTAATTTACTGTATGAAAATATACTCTGTAGTATATTAATCTGTCATTTTCTTATCATCATATTTCTGCCACAGAAATGTGGCAATAAGAAAATACCGCTAACTCCTGCTTAAATGTGGAGGCATATGATATATATAGAAAGCAGTGTGGGCTTTGAAGAACTCACTCTGAAGGCTTTAATTTTTATCAATTTAAGTGGATTAGTATTTAGCTTTCAGTGATTTAATTGTGTGCCTAAATAACTAGGAGAGAGGAAGAACCCACAAAAGTAGAAAAAAATCTGGGATTAGCAGCATTCAGAAAGATTAAGGACATAAAGCAATTGTATTTTTTTTTCTTGAAAAGTAAGCATTGTGCTGACATGTTCCTAATGTTTGGTCAAAGCATGAAAGAAGCCCTTATGTAGAAGTGATCCTTCTGAAACTTCATCCTGATCCCCTACCAGTAGACAAAAGACACTTTTTAAAATTTTTTTTTTTATCTCTTCTATTATTTATTCTTCTCATCAAGAATCCTAGAATTTGTGACTGGTTTTTACCTTTTTTTTTTTAATACTCAACTTGTTTTTGGTCAGGGAACATAGAACTAATCATAAGAGGTTTTTAATACTTTCAGATTAAAAAAAGAAAAAAGTCACCCTGACTCAAATCCAGATTTTATGATATGTTTTATGAAATTTACACCAATGTTACATACCATGCTGACAGTCTAGTGAAGAACAATGATTATAATATGTACTGATTAAATTCCAAGAATTTAAAGGGGGATGTTTGCTTTATCAACCAGAATCACATGTAAGACTTGTGTGTTCCTTATGATTACTGACATTGAGACCCATGAACATTACTTTCCTTTGGAGGACAGGCAGAGGTTGGTGGTCTGCATTGGAGCTTTAAAGTATTTTTTATTATAATTCTCACAGATTATTTTGCTTGCCTTTTCATTTTCTTTCCCATTTTCTCTGAAGAAGAACAAGGAAAACATAATAGCATTATATGAAAGAGACAGAACAACTGAGATACTCTGGAGATACTCGCTGACTCCCTGAGGCTGGGAGTAACTGCTTTTAAACTGGCATCACACTGTGGCCTTGAGCAAGTCACAGAAGTTCCCAAGGCATGAGTTTCCTTTCTATAAAAAACGGTGTCAGGAGTGTTTTGGGATGATGTATGAATTATCTCAATTCCTGTGTAGATACCGACTTCTGGTTTTGCTTATGTCTTCCATGCTTGGGGAAATGGTGCAAGAGTCTAACAATCAAGTGAGTTGTCTGTAATGGTGGTAGGTCATTGGATAAAGTAGGAGATAGGTAACCAGGAAAAATACATGTACAGGAGAAATAAAAGGCAGTAGAAAACAGCAGCCTAGCAAAGATGTCATCTTTAGCTTTTGTGAATTGTCGTGATATGAAATGGTGTGAAACACTGAAATATAAACAGGGCACTAAGTGAAGATTTGCACTTAGTTGAAATTTATGGGTGGATCCATGGCCATGTTTACAGGAGGGTAGTCTGACATTTATTAATGGGTTGAAAAAGAATTCTATGTGAAGAGAGAAAATACTGCTTCAAAAATATGCTACTAAAATTTCTTATGGAAAGAAAAGTTACAGTGAAACCCACGGTTCAGCAAAAGGTCAACTGAAGAATCCATCCAATCTCAGAATAAACAGTTTAAATTTGTGTTCTTTCTTGTTTCAGTTTTCAGGCACTGGATCTTATATTTCTGTCTGATAATCAAAGAGCCCAATATGTTCAGAAATCTTCAGGATGGTAGTGGTAGATCATGAAAAAGTCACCTTTGACATCCCTTATTTAAGTTCACAAGTTGAACTGCTTTAGTCAGTCTTGGTGTAAGTCCCACGTTCCAGGCATGAGTAATTTGTGTTGCTCTTTCCTTGAAATACTGAAAGAGCTTTTTGAAGGAAAATGCAATTAGTAGGATTTAGGCTCATGCTTGGTTGGTCTAGAAAGAGTCTTTGCCCAAATTTTACACTATGTGCCATTAAAGATAGGGATGCATCTGCAAAATTGCCAGCATTCAGTCAGCCCCTTTTTTTAAAAAAAAGGAAGAAATAGAAAAATCCCTTTATCCTTCTTAGACATTGAACAAGGGTCTGACATTCATGATGAGCATCATACAGCACCACATTCTGTGTAGGGCATGTAGTAGCCAAGTAACCTTCCATCACGCACTGCTGCCCCAGGCACCCCGAGGCATTGTTTGCATTGGGTTAGTTCCCAAACTGTGCACCACATAGCAGTTACTATTAATGATTAGTGAGTTTATTCCCTTTTTGTTATTGTTGTTTCAATTTTGTTTTTTTTGTGTGTGTTAATAGACCTTTTTTCCAATAAAAGAAAATCAACAGCCATGAGTCTGTTAGAGCTGCTGTTATATGAAAGGATGAGAGAAAGTAAGAGGTGACCACCTCCAAAGATTGTGATCACTGGGAAGGCATCACTTGCTCATAGAGAAAAAAATCAACAAATAGTCTGGTAAGTGCTCAGGGGAAAAAAAAAAAGAGTGGGAATGGGCAAACAGGATGAGGAGGAGGAGAAGGGGAGAAGAGCAGGTGATAAAGAAATGCGTAATGAAGGACAAGATGAAGTAAGAAGTAAGAAAGCCATAGCAAAAGGATTAAGCAGGACAGATGCTGGTCATTCTCTAGATGACAAAAGATATCTGAATGCCTTCTTAATGATGTTTCCCATGTAAGCAACTTCTGTAGTTTCCACAAAGGTGTTAGCATTTACAAATGGGAAGAGTAGTCTGGCATATAAACAGAAGGGGGACGAGTTCATGTGGATGAAAATCAGAAGGTAGATCTGGTCATTCTGATTAGTCTCGTGCTGGAGTTGTTGGTCATATGCGTGTGTGAACCTCCCTGCCTTTGTGACATTATCAACAAATGTTATAGAGTGCTCTGAAATACCCATGTGCAGCATTTCAGAGCAGCACTGACAATCCAAAACTGCTCAATAAATTAGATATAATGAACTTTCTTATTAAAAAAGACTTAACAAAAGGAGCCAGCTGGCTTAAGGAGAAGGTGGAAGATAAAAAGAACACAATTCAAAGAAGTGTTCACACATTAAGGAAGTAATTTTAACAGGCTTTCCCCAGACTGAAGTGGGAATGGAATTATACATTGCATATAAATGTCAAGTGACAATAATATCTTCTGAGTTAAATCAACCTTGCAACCTCTTTCCTATTTTTCTTAAGCAGATGAATAAAGTTTAACTTGTGATTTCCTTACTAATCATCTTAGTAAGCAGTGGGTGAGTAGACTTTTTACTGTACGGGTAGATTAATGTGACAGTTCCACAAGACTTTATTTTTTGAAGTTTATTACTTGTGGGTGTGGATCTAATTCACAGCTGGTTTTGAGAGAATTAGGTATGCTATAACTCATTCAAATTCTGTATTTCTTTGGTATTTTTAGTTTATATCCATGCTTTGTTGGAGGCATGTAGTCTATCCTGATGTCTCAAGGTAATCAAGACTTCTTCTCCACTGAACATATGTTAGTGTAGAGACTTGACCTAGTCACTTTTATAGAAAAACAGATTTTAAATTAAACAAAGTCAAAAGCATATCGGGGAGAAAATTCTTTCAACTAATACATGTCAGCTACACAAATCTCAAGCGTAGTCCTATGGTTCTGAATTGAATTTATTTTAATAACACAATGTCTGATAGCGATGTGGCAGTTTACCAGAACAGGAGCCTTCTACTTCCTACCTAGTTAGAGAACATTTCCACATTTGGTTTCAATTTATATTCCATTTTTTTCCCAAAACTACCCCCTTAAAAGCTGTAAGGCCCCTCAAAGCTCCTTCCTTCCTACTATGTACAAAGATAAGTGTTATCTAAGAGACATGGTGAGAGACCATCATCTGTGGTTTACTGTAAGCCATCAAATAAATTCCTGTTTCCTCTCAAAATCATAAATATTTGTGCATGTATGAGAGACCCAAGCAATACAGACTTGTATTGCCCTTTTTTTGCACTGAGATGTGCATTTCCCACATGATAACAAAGTAACAGCTCCTCATAATAGGACAAATTTTTTGTATGAACTTTGTGGGAAATGAAATTCCAGCAATGGAAAGATTTTGCTCTGTCACTTGCCAGCATGCAAGCAACAGAATGAATGCCACATACCAGCAATTCATGCCAAAAAGGGGAGCTCTGCCAATTCACAGAAGAGGTTTTATGCAAGGGAAGACTGCTAGAGGCAGAAAGAAATGCTGGTTTTCATTATACTTGAAGTTTGAGTGCAGTCTTTGCCTTTGCCTTGTGTGTGGAAGAGGATTACGTTCTGGATTGGCTTTTTCGTGTTGGGTTTTTGGGATTTTTTTTTTGTAATTTTGAGGATTTATGGGCTCTGAAAATGCTAGAGCTGTAGTATTATAGCATGGTTAGCACTTGGAGTGCCATATCCATATGGGATTCATGCTGAACTGGATGTTTTATATGGGGAACATCACTGGACCTTTGCGAGCATGAGATTCTGGTTTTCTAGACTACTTTAGTTTAACCTTGGATGTGTTCTGTCTGTCAACTGTCTTCAACAGAAATGGAAACATGT
>JAOXXN010000395.1:142519332-142530757 GCA_026770055.1 Myrmophylax atrothorax
CAACTGTCTTCAACAGACATGGAAACATGTCCAAAGCGCATGGAAGTATCTACATTTTCAACAAACAATTAACTTTGGAGATGATACACATATCAATTTCCACTAACTTTCACATTTCTCATAATCTATCAGATCAGTGTTTCTGAATTAAACCCCTCAAACTCTGCATTGTCAGCTGTGTATTATGAATCTGATTCTTTTATTTGTTTATGTATGTGGGCCAGTGTCAGGTCTGTTGCAAGACACTTCACTGCTTTATTCAGTGTTGTAAAATGTGGAGTTGCCTGCCAGCCAGATTTGTCCAAGAAGCTGCCTATAAAACTGAATTGTTTTCCCCCCCTGGAGCTGCTTGCTGCTCAGCTGCAGTACAGCCAGTGCCCTGCTAGTTAGTGAGAGAGCAGCCGTGCTCTGTCTGGGGCTGCCGATTACCTTCTCTGAATTCTGAGTCAGTCATGCCAAGGGTTGTAGAAGCAGAAATATACATTGAGAGACTGTGTGGGCTCAGAGAAAAAAAAACAAAGTTTGTAAGTATCTAATCAAAATACTGGGCATTTAAAAACCAGACATCTTTTGGCATTTTTCCTCCCCCATCTGTTTCATTTTGGGTCAGTAACATTAACATTTGAGTGGTTGATGAGTGTTCCTTTGTGTCTGCATGAAATTGATGCAGTTGGTTGTGGAAAGTTATCTTGGATTCTATGGGAGTTTTTTTGTGTTCATGTAATTATGTCCTCTGAAGTGAGCTGAAATAAGACAGTGGTGGGTTGTCTTGAAGTGTGGGGATTGTTTTGGTCTTCCCATCCTGTTTGATACATGTCCACTTCTGGACCTTGTACTAGAGCTCATTCACACTGCAGCCTGCTCTTCAGCTTTGTGTGCACTGCAGACAGCAGGTCAGTCCGCCTTGTTTGCACCAGTTTGCTGAGCAGTTTGTGCACAAGCAGCAGAATTGACACCTGTGAAGTACGATGGGAGTGTGCAGTGAGGGGCACTGCCTTCTTGGCTGCTCTGGGAGGCGACTGCCACCCTCTGTCCTGTGTCACAGCCCTGCTCCTGGCCAGGCTGTGATGATGCACCGTGTGGTGCCACCTGCAGCATGTGTAGTCCGTGCAGTTGGATTTCAAATCAGGTATAGCTGAACAAGACTCAGATATTATGGTAGCTTGAGCCCAGAACTAAGACAGCTACATTTACTGAAACATTATATGTGATTAGATAAGCTCTGATGAGGGCTTGTTAGCTCTGAGCAAGGCTGCCTTTGGTTCTGGACAGGGAAGGAATTTTTCTGAGAATTTTGAAGGTCTTGAGAGAAAAGGGTTTGGTTTTCTATCTTTACTAATCTTTTGTTTCTTAAAAGTCTTTCCAACCCATTTCCTGTTTCCCTCAAATAGAGGAAATTCTCTGTAATTACTGAATTTAGTTTAATGAAGGTGCACTTTGAACGAGCATCTCTGAGATGAGAAATGTAATAGGTAAATTAACACAAGCAGTTTTTCTGGTGAACTATCTAGTTGGTACTGTTTACTGCTGTCTAATAACAATCATGCCTTTTATTAGAGACAGACTTACACTTCACAGTAAAATATTTGTTTCCCATCTGTCAGTGCAATTTAAAATATCAGAAGAATTGAGTTTTGGCAACAGAAAGCATTAATACAGTTGAATTATAAACAAAAAGTGCATGGATTATCTCTGTAGAATTCTTAATGTGCCAGTAGAGATCTTGTGTAATACAGTACAGAAAAAATTGTGCTTAAAAAGATGTAACAAGTTAGAAATTAACTTCTTGGAATAATAAAAAAATATTTTGCTCATATTCATTTCCAGGGGAAATAATAAATAAAACAGTCTGTGAGGCTTTTATAGAACTGTAAAGACCCATTAAAACTCTTGAAATAAAATAATTTTAAATATCAGTTTTATAAAGTGTTCTGAGGGATCAAAGAGTAGCAATTATAACACCTTAAAAATATTTCACTATTCCTTGAGAAGGAAAATATTTCAAGAAAGTTTTTGCCCAAATTCTAATGTTACCATATCAAGTTCTGAGAGGAGAAAGTGGGTAGAAGGAGGGCAGCACTAATCCCCTTATTTTTAAATAGTCCCAGCCCTCCCCTCTCTTGTTTTGAGGAAGGCAAGGTCAGCAGCAGTTTGGGGCTCTGAACTACACTCTGTTGTGTGGTGTAGACATGCCCATGCCTCCAAAGACAAAAACCTTTTTGTTAGTCATAGGAAAATCCTTTCCCATTAAAATTATTAGTGAATGTTGGTTTTGGCCTTAATTTCATCATATGTTGAAATCCACTGAGAGGGATACATACATACATACATATATATATATGTACATATACATACATATATATGTGTATGTATGGAATATAGTAAATATATATATTTAGGAAAATGTGAGAGAGGTTTGTTATTTATTCTGTGAGAGAGTGGTCAGATTTCTAGGTGAAGGTAATGTATGCCTTGTACTTACTCCAAAAATACAGGTGTGGTTCCTCTACCTTTTTCTTGGCAAACAAGTTCACTTAGGAAATTTTTCCCCCTATCTCCACCCTGCTACAGTTTCCCACCCCCTCAATTGTACTTGTGCAACTTTTTAAGTATCTGCACTTCAGATTCCATTACTGGAATACCATTGTTTTGGGGTTTTGTGTTTTGGTTTGGGTTTGGAGGACAGATTGCTATTTTTAGCTTTAATTGTTTCATTAATCCAATTTATAGTATGACCCTAAGAAAAGTCATGTTATTCTTGCTGAAGGACAGCATAGGAGGAACATAAGAGGAACAGCAAGGATGAGTGCTTGGGGAAATGACCTGTGAAACTTGCTTTGTTGGCAGAGAAAATGTACAAGAACCTCAGCTTTGGCGTTTTCTTGCTGCTTGTTGTTCTCTTCTTCTTGGGCTTGTGGATGTAACTAGTGTTGAGGAATGCTGATTTACTCATCTGCTGAAGAGAGAACAGTAGTTCTGGACGGACATCACAGTAATGCCAGGAAACTTGTGAAGAATTAGGGCGGTAGAGAGCTTGAGTTGCTTCTCAAAACTATTGCATCTTGTAAATGCTTTATCCTTCTTTCAGTGCTTCTGCTTACTAGTTACACTGTCTGTTAACTTTAAATTGGTCATTCTGCAAAATTAAGTAGGCATTAATTGGTAGAATATAGATTAACCTCATCATGACCTTGGAATTTAGTAAGGAGAAAAGAGGTCCTGTTCAAGTGCTGGCCTTTTTTTGTCTGAATGGAGGGAAGTAGTCTCGGAGTTGTATGGGCCTTAGTATTAAGTCAAGCAAAGGCCCATTTTTGTTTGGGGAAACTGTACATATTACCTGTCTTCATGTCTTGGTGCTGTATGTAGCATCAAGTACAGAGGCTACAGTAGCAAAAAATATGTAGATATATAAAGTCTATGTTTCTGGTTTGTAGCAAAGTCTGTTTACTTCTATGAGACATTAGTGGATGTCTTTGTATTGTTTGTGTGCCTCACCCTAAATTAAACCGTCTCTATTTGTGTTCAATAATATTTTGCTTTGGATTTTAGACAGCAAAGAACATTAGCACATGTTGGAGTGTTTTGCTAAATCAATCTCTTATGTGAGAACCTCTTTATTTCATTATCTCAGTATAGAGTGCATCAGTGTTCAGAATTGCTGCCATTCTTTACATTGCACTCTGTTTGGGTACTGTGGCAGAAATATCTGATAAGGTAGATCTTTGTTAGTGCTCTCAAGTCTCAACTGGGATCATTATTACTTTTTAGCCTTCTCCTGGTAGTCTTGGGGGAAAAGTACTGTAAGGAAGTTGCTCTCAAAAGCACTGTTGGCCTAATTTGGCTGGCAATGGAGTTTAAGGGGGTTTCATGTTGAGCAAAAGTTTCATGATTATTATAGAATAAAATAGTTACTTTCAAAAGGGGTTAGTAATTCTGGGTGCCTCAGTTTCTCTGTGCCCACTCTGAGATGACTCTTTTCAGAATGCATGCAACACCCACTCGCTGGAAATGCTGTCCCCTTGACACGTTTCAAACTGGGAATTCAGCAACTGAGATATTTCAAAGGGAGGTGTTCAGACCCTGCAAGGCCTGTTCCCGTTGAAATTCTGACTGTCTACAATATAATGTACTTGGGTTTCATTTCCATGGGATTGGCAGGAACCTCCTGGGCCACTCACTGTTGTCTCTTCCCGTTTCAGACTGTCGTAGCCTACAGGAATATGGTGTGTAATACAAGACAAGGGATTTTTCAACAGGTGCAGTCTGTAATCTAACAGATACTCTTGGTTCATCTTACTCTAAAATAAAAAATAAGCAGAGAGAAATGGATAATTGAAGATTTTTTTCCCTTTACTTGCTGAATAAAACAAATGTTCAAATCCAGACTGAAAATCACAATCCTTTCCAAATAAAACCTCAGAAGACTTTACTCAGCTATGGAAAGATGCTTGACCTAAATCCAAGTATTGCAGTTTGATTTGCAGTTTTTTAGTGGAACTCAAATAGAAAACAAGATGAAACTTCAAAAATCATTCACAAGCATTGTTCTGGTGCAATCTGTGTTCTTCTGTGCTGGTCTTTCCTTTACAAGCTAGTCCTGCCTCACGCACTCTTCTCACCTCTACTTCATCTACTCAGATAGAATACTGGAAACTTGTATTCAACTTTGTTCTCTCTGATTGAGAGGACTTGAACTCACTTTTAACCATCCTCCAGAAGAATCATTTAGAGATGAGATTGTTGGATATTGAGGAAAGTCATAGAAACCCAGACTGGCTGAGATTGGAAGGGACCTCTGGAGGTCGTCTTGTCCAACCCACCTGCTCAAGCAGGGCCACCCATCTAGCGTACATTTCTCTTTCTGTCTGTCATGTAATGTCATTTCCTGAGGCATACCAACCTTTCACTGGAGTCCTGGTGTCTAGGTGAAGGTGTTGGTGAATAATATCATTCCTGCACACTGTCTCTAACTTTGTGTATGAAAGCTTTCTATGCAAGCGGAGTGGCTTCATTAGGGGACAGTGAGAGAAACCAGCTTCAAATACTCCACCTCCCAGTTAAGGCATTTCCTGGGAAGCTGGAGGTTTCATTAGACCTACCTTCAGCAGTAAGGAGCTTCTGACTGTTATATGGAGGGAAGTTTTGCAATTACTGCCTCATATTCCCCTTTACTCCACCAATTGCCATTCCCTGTATGGTTGTTTGCCCTCTAATCAGCAATATTTTTTCTTCTCTTATGAATTGCAGTGGTTAGTTCTCTCTCCAAAGGGCTCCATGGAGATTTTTTGAACATTCTACTTTCAACCATGTCTCAGTGTGAGAACACCTGCCTTCAGGAGATGAAATTGGTTTTCTCCAGTCTTTTGCTCTTCCTCTGTATGGCTTTTAGTTCAGAATTTTCTGTATTACCATTCTGCTGTTTTTGCAGACTAATAGGTAAAATATGTTACAAGTCAGAGAGATGAGATTTTGAAAGAAGTTTTCTTTGGTAAGAGTTTTCTGAGAAGCTATCCATGTAACGGCTGAGAAAAAGTGAAGATGTACCCTCAGTACTGCAGAAGCAATCAGTCTCTTGTTTAATTCCTCCTGGTCTGTATAGCCAGGAGTACCATGGCAGTTCATGCCTATCTAGACAGAGGAGGGAAATAGTCTCCCATATAGGTCTGTATCCTCTCACTACTGAGCATCCAGACACTAGAGGGACATCCTGCTACTGTCTTCTCCAAGTGTGTTGGGAATCTGTTCTTAAAGAGTGTGGTTTGGTTGAAAGTTTTTTTTCAAGATCTACTGTCCAACTTGAATTATCAACAGTTTTGAGTAGACCAAAACTGGGGGTGCAGAGGAGAGTCAAAATGGTATTCAAAATGAAGGACTTGCTAAAAACGACAACAAAAGTGCTTGGCTGTGTCCTGAATTGAGAATGTACATTCTTGTCCAGAAGTGAACTGAATCAAGCAGGGAGCTTGTGTTCATCTGTTGTCAGCAGTAACTTGAAACCTGCTGGCAAAGTGTGTATTTCATCTGTTGCTGGTGCATATGAAGACAACTGCCCTGATTGATTATGATTTAAATGAACAGTAAAGCACCTCAACATGGTCAGTTTGGTCTGTAGAAACAAGAAATTGAGCTCTTGGTAGTCACTTCATGTAACTTTGTTTGACGTTTAGGGAGACTTTTAAGAATAATACCCTGTTTCCATCATAATAATAAGAGATCATAAAATAATGTGAGCTGGAATTTATAACATAGAACTGTTCATATTCAGCCAGTTAATTTTAACATGATGCACATGGGACTTTGAAAATGAAATTATGACCTTGAACTGGGCTTTTTGTGAGTAAAAAATGTAATATTGCAAAATGTATAATCTCTGAGGGGCGAGGGTAACGACTTGTGAAGAAATGCCTACTAAACTCAACATATTTAGTGTTGATAACAAGGAGACAACTACAATATGCAATTTCGATGGTATTTTGTGGCAGTAGCTAAAAGCATATGCAGAGAGTTTGGAATGCATTCCTTAGATATGAATTAGAATAAGATTAGGATAAATTTTGATTAGATAACAGAATGGCACTGGTACAGCACTTGAAAAGCATTTGATTTTGGTGTTAAGCTAAATTGTTGGCCTGCAGAATGCAAGGTTTGAGTGCTTTTGAGAGTAAGCTGGCTTTGTAGCTGGAGTCTGGCTGGAGGGTATTCAGCAGTCAGTGTGATCACAGTCTGCTGGAAGAGAGTCAGTGCCTTGAGTCTCTTTACTGTGAATCTCCACTGTTGTTCTCACAGCTGAAGTAAAAGCAGCAGCGGGGGGTGCAGAGTGAATAACAGACAATGCCTTCTGAATTGTTCAAAAGCTTGATATAATTATTAAGTTTTGTTTCTTCTTGATGCTGTAGTGCTGTTAAACTAAGGGGTTAGTGGGATTTGTGAGAGTTTCGGGATGGTGGTAAGGAGAAGCAAGTTTTTCTTTTCTAATTTTTTGTTTCCTGGTAAGATCAGGTCAGCTCGTGTGTTCTGATTAGTTTATGATGGAGTCTATTGTAAAGAAACATTGAAGGTGCTGGGATCCCTGCCTTGGTGAGCTGTAACACTTTATACACTCCCATAGAGACACCCACAGCTTCTCATCGTGTGCACCCAAGCAAACCCTGCGTCTGCTCCCTGCCAGGGAGGGGCAGAAATGCTCTTAGCTCCTCAGGGGAAGGGAAAGCAGAGGAGCATTGCAGAGCAGGTTATTGCTGTGTGTAATGTGGAACAATAAAAGTTTTTGAAAGGCAGATAGAATAGCCTGTAATGTAAGTTTTCTTTTAAATCTTTTTTAGGAGTAGGGGAGGTGAGTGGGTGGGAACAACACAGAAGATTTCCTCTTAGCTTTCAGCACTCTGGACTATGAATTGAACTCCAGAAAATGGACTCTAGTTAATCTGTCAATGAGCAGAAATAGGTTATGAACCTTTATAAAGTCCTTCGGAGCTACGGACAACCACTGACCTGTGTACAGTCCTTCCGATCTGTCTGTATGTCCACAGTGCCTCCACAAGGGCAGACTGTGATCATGTGTTAGTGACACATTCAGCAATTTCCCAGTGTGTAGAACATTCTTTGTGTGTGTGAAAGAACAGCAGCAGGAGAACAGCAGTGAACAGCGCTGAGACTTAAAGCAAGCTGGTGGATGGGTGGAACGGTCAGTACATGAAGAATGTAGGGCAGGATGTAGTTAGTGTCCCTCTTGTGTGAGCTGTGTTCCACCACTCTGAACTGTATTTTAATGCATCTCTGAAGTTGCATGCAACATTATTATTCTTTACCTAAAGTGTTTTGAACCGTTAGAAATGACAGCATTAATACAGCTGTCTTGGTGTTTAACAATGCACTTCTCTTCCCCTAAGAAAAGAAAAAAATTAGGCCACTGTAGTTTTTTTATGTTGTGGATAATGATTCATTTTGGCCATGGGTGGAGAATGACAGTTACTTGCTACGCAAACCTTTCCTGTGATTCATGGAGTGCCATTTGTGCCGGCCTTGAAGGAGGCACTTCATATGCTTCCTTGCAGGAAGGAAAAAGAGTATGATCATAGTTGCCAGATAGGGTATGGAAATTGGGTGGGAGGGAAGGGAAAGGGAAGAGGGTAATGCTGATTATTCAGAAGAAAGTTGCAGGAGTGCCAAGATTCTGTCTGCAGTATCCATTCATCTACTTAATGAAAAATGGATACATACCAAGCCTATATATAATTAAGGGCAACATCACAACTGTAATTGCCATGTTCACAAAGTAGAATGGCTAATTATGTAACTTTTTTATGTAAATACATCTTAGCATGTTTCATCAGTCTCCTGGATCCATCAGTGGTATGAAACTTCTGTCCCTGAGTGATGTGTTTTAGATTTTGCTCTCAAGCTGATGGCCATATACAGTGCTTTGTTTTAGCTCTCTGCAGAGACAGATTTTTGTGCTCTAATGTAATAATATAGTTAGCAACTTAGGCAGTGTATTAGCTTGCCAGATCAGAAGACATTTTCCTTTCTTCACAAAAAAGTAATAAAAAAGCTGTACCACAATTTTCTTCCTAAAAGTAGCAGCACAGTTTGGCTACTTAACTGCTTGTAAAGAAGAATGCTCCATTAGATGATAACCCCTAATGCTGCATGGCAGAGTTTGGGGCTCTTTCAGAGCTTACCGCTGCTTCCAGCTGTTTTCTCTGTACCTGGAAACTGCAGGGTAGGAATAAATGGGAGTAGCAGAAGTGGAAGGTTAGGTTTCCTAAATTCCTCATTTTGTACTGGGTTAGGGGCTTGGAGTTGGCTGTCCTCCTGCAGCTGGCAGGATTTGGTGTGGTACATGCAGCTGTGTCAGGAGATAGAGCTGTGCCTGCTCAGGTCTGTAACACTTGCAAAGCATCCTTATCCAGCTAAGCAGATGCACAGCAACATTTAGAATGGGAAAGCAGAGGTGTAGTTAGAGATGAAAGGAGTGAAATTAGGAGGAATGCAGAAGAGAATAAAAGTGGATGTGAATTACTAATCACATGTTCTGTATTAATTGATTTTCCCTGGCAATTAGAATTTTAATGCTTGAATCACCAATGCCATTAGGTCTTCCATTATTTCCTGTTATAAAATGCTTGCTCTGTTTTGATTTTCCAGTAGCTGTGTTTACTGGGGATAAGGGGTCTAATTATAGCTGTGAACTATACTGTACTGAGAGGGCATTTAAGTTTCTTCTGACTATTTCTGAGGCAATGTGATGAGTCATGAAATACAACTTTTGCAGAAAATATCCTGATTGCCTAATGACTAGGTGTTGGTAGATGAAATTACACATACTCTCTCTTGTTCACATGAAACCAGGGAAGTGTCTTTCTGAGTAAGCTGTTTGCTCATGTTACCCAAGAAATGTCAAAGATTACAGTTGCAAAATAGGACAAAAAAGTATATGTTTGAGGAGCTTGAAAACACCTGCTGAGACTTAGAGGTGCTTTAGATATTCACAATATCAATATTGTAAATAAAATACCTGTAAACAAACATGCTGCCTGAAAATAATGCAACTGATCATCCATGTTCCAAATGTTTTATTTTGCAGATGATGATGAGGATGTTAGGAGTATGGAAAAAGTCATGTTAGAATATGCTGAAATGGACAGAGAAGTTGATAATTATATAAGAGCATTTGAAGAAATGATAAATCAGGTAAGCTGCACCTTCTAATAAAGTTATGAAAACCTACCCTTATTTAAGTATTATCTTTTAATAGACACAAATGTTATTTAAAGCAATACATACTTGTAAAGACAGATCTTTCGCACATATAAAATACTGAAGTTGCTCGTGCAACCAGGAATTTTTTTCCTCAGCTTGCCACAGTGTGATAGAGTTTCTAATTCCTCCCCACAAAACTTGTACCAACAGGAATATGAACAGAGTAGCGCTTTGGGAATGACTGAGATCACTGTAGTTAAGACACCCTAGTCTGGTGTTACCTGCCTCAAGTTATTGTGGAGGGTGGAAGTGCAGATGGATGAGGCAGCTGATTTTGGAAGCAAACCATTTGGCTGTGGCAGTAGGGAACCGATCTTTTAAAGCCTGCCTTGCCACCTGGCTTTGCTGGTGCTTAGAAAGGGTGAGCTCGTTAATTGGCTGCTCAATTAACCAGGGTCTCCGCTTGGACAAAGGACCGACAAACTCCGGGAGCGGCCGTGCCGGCAGTGACCGCCAGGGGGCGCCGCCCGCCCGCGGGTTTGGGGGCAGAGCGGCGGGATTCGGGCAAATCCTCCCAGGCGGCTCCGACTGGCCCGGGAGAAATCCCAGGAACACATTTCCATGGGAAATGCCGGCCAAATTCTCCCCCCTCTCCCGGCGAAATGTTTTGAAGAGCCTGTTAAAAAAAAAAAAAAAGAAAAAGAAAAAAGTTTGGAGGGGAAAATAACTAAACAAACTTTGGAAAATATTAGAGTATTTCCTAAAAATGTTATAATATGCTTTAATAAATATATTCTAAATGAAAAGAATATTAGAGTATTGCCTTGAAATATTCTATATATATTCCTTGCAATGTTTTAATATGCATTAAAACATGGCAATTAATAAATATATTCTAAATAACACGAAAATATTAGAATATTAGAATATTTCAAGGAAAATATATATATATAAAATATTTCAAGGAAATATTCTATATATATATTTCTTGAAATAGTCTATATATATATTCCTTGAAATATTCTAATATGCTTAATATATTCTAAAGAAAAAGAAAATATTAGAATATTTCCTAAAAATATTCTAATATGCTTAATAAAGATATTCTAAATAAAATAAAATATTAGAATATTTCCTTAAAATATTCTAATAGGCTTAATATACTTTAAAGAAAAAGAAAATATTGGAATATTTCCTTAAAATATTCTAATATGCTTAATACATTCTAAATAAAAATATATTAGAATATTTTCTAAATATTCTAAATATATGTCTTCTAAATTTATTCTAGATTCTAAATGTTATACATATTTTTCAAATATTTTATTATCTATAATAAATATATTTACTAAATGTGCTAATATCCTCTATATTCTAAATATTATACATACATATTTTTCTAAATATTCTAATTATACAGAACATATATATTACAAATATTCTAATATATTCCATACTCTAAAATGATGTCTATTTTTTTTTTAATCTAAAAAATATATAGAAAACATTCTTATTTTTACCTTAATCCCAGAATTAGGAAGAACACATGATGTTAACCCTCCCTGAGCTGTAACTGTGGTACAGGAGAATTTACCTTCCACCACAAAAATAATGGCAAGCAGCTATTTCTGAGTTCTGACTGAAATAGCTTTTTCCCCCCTTCATATTGTAACGAAAATATTCGACATTTTGACACTAAAACAGGATATTGTGGGTCCATTTG
>JAOXXN010000395.1:142530885-142542719 GCA_026770055.1 Myrmophylax atrothorax
TCCCATCCCATCCCATCCCCGCCGGGAGCAGGCAAGGGTTCCACGGCAGGAAAGGGGCAGTACCAGTGCAGGCTGAACTTCATCCCTTCATTTTCAGGCCACATCATGCCTGGAGAACTCAACTTCCTAAGTGACCCATTCTAGTGTGTGTCTGCAAATAGACTTCTCAGTGTAGGTTTTGCATGGATTTCTCTAGAAAAGGAAAAAGCACATCCCTAACTTCCCTGCAAGGTGGGAAATCTCTGTTTCAAAACAGTAAGGTAGTAGAGCTTTTCAATTAAACCTGCCTTGCTTGTTATCTTGCTAGTGCTTTTTGGTCTTTTCAAAGCAATACCAGGAAAGCAATGCATTGTCTACTAGTTCTATTCTGAGATGCCTACATAGTTTTTCTTTTGTAGAATGGTTTTAATTTAATATTTTTTTAAATCATCCTGAATGAGATGCTTAACTTCTTTCAAATAATTAAATATACATGTTTAAAAGGACTTGAAAACTATGTCTACATCAGCAAGTGTTGGACAGCAATAAATACAGGCACTGTTCTCCATGCACTTTTTAAATGTACATTTCACCTCAGATGTAACCATAATTGCAGACCTCCTAATTTATTTTGGATGGTTCAGAACTTTTTCCTTTTTTTTGAATATTCACAATTTTTAAAGCTTTCCTAGTAAATCATAACATAGTTTTCATGACTAGAGATTAATGATATATATTGAGACTTGAATGAAACAGTCAGTTTATATTTTAATTGTAAACTATTGATTAGTTGATGTGTTACTGTTATAATAGGAATTTCAAGTAATTTTCAACAATGAATTTTTAGCTTCTGTCATTATTTCCATCTGCCAGCAAAATGCTTTCTTTCATCTTTAGGAATATAAGCAGTAAACCTGTGCCTTCACCAACAAAGCACCCAAATCCTGTTTACTTCAGATGCATTCACTTGTGATCTTTTAAGTTAAGCACAGATTTAACTGCTTGACTGAAGTGAAGATACTTTTGTGGATTTAGGTAGGACAGTGATACATTTGTGATTTTTAGGATTGAATTCAGCAGTATCTGTTGTGGGCATATCCATGCTGGTGTGCAAAAAATACAAAGTCCTGGAATGGTTGGTTTTCATTTTTTCCACTTTTTTTTTCCCTAATATAACTCATTTGTGTTGCTAAAACAAGCTCATTCACTGTTCTTTCAATCCTAAGGTTTTAAAAATGCTGCTCCAAGGTATTTAACGTGTTTTAGCATCTACATGGATTATAAATTTGGTAATGGCTAATCTGTTAGCCTCTAGACACACTTCTCCTGTCTCTACTTCCTACCTTGCTCTAGGGAGTTTTCTGTACTTTCCCCTGCCAGCATCCTGAACAAACCTTTCTGAGTATGAGGAGGAAATGAATATAACGTCTGCAGCAGAACACAGTTACAGTCTGTTCTCTGAAAAATAACAGCTCATGCTTTACTTTGGAGGCCAGCTGCATGCCGTGCCTCTGGAACCACACTGCCTATCTCCAGTTACCTGTCAGAGACAGCTTAAAATCTCCTTCTGGGAAACAGATACTGTTGCTGAATATAGGACTGCACCTGGAAGTAGCTGGAGAAAGGCCTGGGTTTAAAATAGCCTCCACTGGCTTGCTCCCTGGTTCCATCTGAATTCCTTACCTGAGGGCTTTCCCTGGGGAGTTGCAGCAGGTATTAATTTTCACAGGCAGACTGTTCTTCTTACACAGTGTTAGCAGGATTTGTCTCCAGCTACAAAACATGTTTTATCTGATTATTTTGTAAGTTTGTATGTTGACGATTTTTCTGGTCAGTAGTTTCTTCATACAGCAGAGAATCTGAAAGCATGTTATACTCTGTGTTTCACCTTTTATCCACCTGCTTGTAGTGAAATGTCCAGCTGGAATTTAACAAGATAAGGAGACAGAGGCAGTTAAAATTCCTGATTTATTGTTTTATTATGTGTACCTTTAAATGGCATTGCGAAAAACATGATATTGTACAATGACAGTATGTAATGTAAATAGCTAGAAACTAGCATGAGATATAGTCACATGTTTTCTCAAAGCCAGTTTTTGTGTTGATTTAGGCTGCAGTAGGTGGAATGCAGAAGGTGAGACATACCAGTATCCTCTTCTGGTTGAATCAGCAGCCTGTTGAGCAAGAAATGAGCAATTGAGTCACAGTGTTTCCAACAATAGGCTGTGGGAAATCCTTTGTCTGTGGAAACTCCCTGTGCCACTGGATTTTCTTGTACCTGTGTAATGACTGGACTCCTGCTGCTGCTTCTTTTTTCATTTTTAACGGGTATTTTTAAAATAAATTAACCAGTACTCAGGTCTCTGGCATGCCAAGTCCAGACAGAGCTCTCAGTGTAACAAGGAAGGACTGATGGAGCTGCATTATCTCTTTACACTCTCGAAGTGGACCCAAATCGTTGGACAAAGCCAATTCAAGCATTCCCTACTCCAAGAGGGCTCTCAAGTGGCCAGCATATTGTGTTGTCCCAAATATGGATTCTTTCAGCCAGTGTGCAGCAAGATGATGCACATACAGAGTTGAGATACTTGATTTTATTTTGTATCTGTATAGAGGTGGGGGCTGGGTGGTGAATCCATAGAGGCAGCACGCCTTCAATAAGTCAAGTGCTCATTTTTATACACATTGAACAGTAAAAAATTGGCATTTCCTATATATGTAATAACCTAAATCTACAGTCATTGGCTTTGCTTTGTCTCATCTCCATGTAAAGATACAGTGCACACTAGATTTACCATACATGCTGTGTGAGGAAGGGGCTTGTGTGAGGAAGGTGTGATCACAGCCCATAGGCAGGTATTTTACTGTTAGTGAGCACAGTGTTCAAGCAAAGTTGTTCTTGGCTTTGTAGTTTGATTTATTGTGTCCTCCTGTTCTTACTTCTTGAGTCATGGCTCCTGGATCCTGCAGGTTTGGCTATTTCCTCATTTTTCATAGTTCTTTTATTTTTCTTGTACGTAAGTGAATTTTTAACCTTCTCATGGTACTTAACTTCAACAATTGTGCCTGCTCTCTCACTCCCACTCTGCTCTCTGGATTAGCAAGCGTTTTGGTGGTGGACTCTGATCACTCTTAGCTTTTCAAGCACTTCGCTTCTTTGGGACTGTAAAAACTGAGTTTTTTCTGAAGTTCCCAGACTTCTCTAGATAAAATTAATTACAATGTATTGTTAGATCAATCTAGAGAACAAGAGAGATGAAAATATATTTCTAACGTTGTATTATTCCCACTGCTCTGGGCTATTTTCTTTGCAGGTGAGAGCAAAGTGTTGAATGTAGTAGTGGCATCTCTGGCAAATATTGTTTAGTGCTTCCTTTTGTAAGTTACTGCTTTGCCAACCATCAGTTTGTCTTACTTGAATTGTGTCTGCCTTTTGCTAAGCCTGAGCACTGCAGGGGAGGATGGAATCCAAACCTGAGCCAGGTGGAAGAAACACATGGGAGATATGTTTAAGGAAAAGATTAGGAGCCGTGTTAAGGAGGCACTGAGAGGGGGAAGAGGCAGACAAAAAAATAAAAGACATGGGCTTGGGAAATCATGAGGTCATGTAGACAGATGGGGAAGAGACTGGTTGAAAGAGTACTAGGAAGGAGATGGTGTTGAGCTGAAGAAAAGATGGAAATATTAGAAGTTGCATTGCTGCTTGGGTTTTATCCCTATTTCTGCTACAGTCTTCCCATGTTGTTCTAGGTGAGTAATTTCTATCACCATGTCAGTGGCTTCTGCAGTTTTTGTTTTCTGACTGTCCTGCATGAAACTGATTTGAGTGATTATAATTGTAATTTAAGTCAAAGTTATAGTTTGATCATGAGAAGTGAAATTAAACATGTTCTTTGTTAGGTTTTATCTGTAAAACTAAATACAACTGATGTAAGTGTATGTCTTGAGAGGGTTTGGAGTCTGGATGTGTTGGTCATTCATACCTTGTCAAGTGTTCAGCCTTCCTTTGGCAAAGATGAGGAGTGCACCATGTTCCTTGTTAAAGGGTAGTTTTGTCTCTACAACATATACAGGATATTACATTTGTTTTGTATTTTTGATAATAGTTCCCTTTAAATTAGTAAGTTCATTGGACTGGGAATAGTAGGGGGTGTTTGTTCACTTTGTCAGTAATTTCAAACAGATTACTTAGTATTGGGGTCTGTTATCTTCGTGGCTAAGTGTATAGGTTTTAATCCTGCAGAGGAATAATTCCCTTCAGTGATGTAGATCATATTCATTCCAAGTGTGCAGCTTGTGAGTGATCTAAGGAGCAACTGCAGAAAAGTAAAAAAACCCCTACTCCATAGTGCAGTCCATGGTCTATGTTTGACTTATCAGAATTCTAGTTTCTTCACTTAAAACTCATAGTATAATGCTGTAGTGACTTGGATGGTCTTCCTTGGTCTCAAAGGGACCTAAAGATAACATCTTTGTTACCTGCTCTTTGCCACCATAGCTGTGTAGATCAGGAGTCCTTTTGGAGAGGGTTCTGCCAATATATCCAAGTTCTCTCTTTTGACAAAGCAAACTAAACCAACAAAAAAAAATCTGTAGTGGTAGCTCCACTTCCAGTGTGGGTTTTGAATGAATGGCAAGGTCAAGCAGAGGTTGTGTTTCCAGCCAGCTTCAATCCTTGGTGGCACAGCTCTGTCAGCAGAACTAATGTGATGACCAAGTCCAGTGTATGTGGCAGGTGCCAGCAGTGTCATCAGTGACTGACACCACCTGCTAGAGACTTCAAAATCAGATTATCACTCCATTTTCTGTAGGGCTAAGTACCAGGAAGACTATGAATCCCAAGGGATTCATGTGGTTTTGCTTATTCAGGACTCTGTCAGTGACTGGCATTGTGATACCCATTACAGTGTTCTCAGTGTAACAATTTTTGTCGTGAAACTTTTTAGTTTCATTGAACAAACAGCCTTGGTTTGGTGCTGATGTTTTCTTAACAAGCCCTTTGCTTTTCTTTTTCTTCTTGCCACACTGTCATGACAGCATGTGTTAGGGCAAAATCCACTGATGACATCCATGTCTGCAACTGTGACCTTTACCGTTCCAGTTGAGCTCAGAGCATTTCCTCTGATAGGTGCAGTGCATCAGTGTTTCTTAATTCTGAAATCTTCTCTGCTGACTGTGAAAATTTTAAGACCTTTTTATCAAAAAAAGTCCTCTGCTCCACAGAAATGATGCACAAAGGTCTTTGCGGAATCTGCTACCAGAAAAATGGGTTTAGTGGAATGGATATTTATCTTTTCCTGGGGTGGTGGGGAAAGTAAAAGAGCTCTTGTAGTCTTTCACTGCATTTATTCTGACTCAATAATTGTAAAAGCAAGTGATTCTATTTTGAAATTCACTCACAGTGTACTAAAGTGCACCATCAGTGGCAACAAGTAAGTTCCCTGGTGAAAGGTGTTGTACTGTGCCAATGCCTTCTCTCCTATCAAATAGTAAATAGGTTTCTGGAGAACTTGCTTCATCTTTTAAGCTTTTGTTAATAATGGATGCCTCATTGGCTGTTATTTTGGTACCTTGAATGCTAACTGGAATTACTCTTTACTGCTTGTTTATTTGCTATCTACTAATGAAGCTACTTCATACAGATAGTTCATCTTACAGAATAAGCAAAATATGGACATTGGATTAAATCCTTATAATGGCTCAGGCAGGATAGTAGAGGAAAATAATATGTGACACTTTAGTTACGCCTCTAACATATTATGTAGTAAACTGTACAAATAGATCACTAATGTATTTATATGTATAACGCCATAGGGCTTACTAAAACTTGTACAGTCAAAGTTAATTCTGGTATTTACTAGCCGTGGAGTTCTTCACCATTTTAAAGTTTCTCCAGTACAATTTCTTTAATATAATTTCTAATCAATACTATATTGCTTGCTCTGCCCTCTTGCCATCTCCAAACAGTAATTCAAAAAATACTGCTCTGTTGTAGGCATGTACTCTGCTTCCTGCAGAAACTGGGACAAGTATGCATTTCAACACATTTCTAATATTTACTTTCTAATATTTACTTTACTTTTTTGGATTTTTGTATGTGTCAGGCTAAGCATTTGATGGAAGTCACTTTTTATTTTCCTAGAATTAGTGATCTATTTGTATAGTTTACTACATAATATGTTAGAGTCTACATTTGAAGAGCTGCAATTAAAATATTTTTTTAGTGAGCAGCATATAAAGAAGTAGGAGTAGTGTTTTATTTTATGTGGGTTGTATACCACATTCTCAGTAGTGTGTCTCGGTGTCTCCTAGCAAGTATAAAAACATGTCCCTGCTTTTTGGAGACTAAACCCTGGAAAGTCTTAAATATGAACATACGTTTGTTTAACTTCACTGGGGTCACTTACATTGGTCAAGCAAAACATTTTCCTAAATATTTGCAGTGTCAACACTGTAGTTGCTGAAATGGCTCTTGGCTTGTGTGGGTAGGAGTAGGGCAGCAGAGGCCACAGCTGGTTAGCAGTGAGGATTTGGGTGAAAAGAAATGTTCTGGACCTGGGACCATCACATGGAAAGCTGTAGCAGGGATAGTGCTACGAACAAATATGCCAAAGAAATCCTAAGAGCCACATGGTAATTTGAAAACTCTTTTTGCTATGTTGGGCAGCAGTGCTGCCCAGTAGGTAGCAAACTAGCTTAGGATTGAGGAGGACTAGTTACTGTTTTCAGGTTTACCAGCAGGTTGTGTGGTTGACCTTGACAAATTGTTTCCCTTCATGCCTTGGGCTATGGTCCTGAGTTCATTAATAGCACTTTTGTGCAGTACCAAATCACCTGGTAGCATATTCTCATCACATAAGTCAGATCACATGATACAGTGTTTATGCTGCCTGTTTGCTGGCTGCAGAAGGACAGACACTCCCTGATGGAGCGTAACTCCATGCAAAATTAGAATTGGCAGTGTGGGCTGCACTTAATCAGTGCGTCATGCAGCTGTGGTGGTTTTGATCTCATATGAGACATACTGAAACTGAATTTACTGTCTAGTTCAACCACCATCTCAGTCATTTGGACAGCATCCCATGTCTGTCTGTAAAAAGATTTATGTTTTCTTCTACCTGAAGATTTCAAACTGAAGACTGAATTCAGCTTCTTTAATGATTTTATTTTAAGGATTTAAGGATTGCAATTGGCAGTCTGAACTGTTGCAGAAATTCCAGAAGTTCACAACAGAGAGCAACTGAAAGTCTTTGTGATTTGGATACCTACTTTTCTAGGCAATGTCTGCATTTCAGAGTCAATTCAAGTTACCTCTGTCTGGTTTAGCTTAGCCTAGAGAAAGAAGGTAAAATTATGAGCTGTAATGAAATTGGTAGTTGTTGAGGTAAAATAGATGAAAAAACCATCTTAATCTCATATCATGGATTATTGTTTTGCTGATGAACTTTGTTACTGGAAACACTGGAGTTGCAGTTTCAGTTGCTCAGTAGTGAAAATAGTCTTTCAAATTAACCATCTCATCTAGAAAGCTCCTGCTGATAGTCCAAGGATTTAAATGCTAGAGCCAGGAGGTGGAGAGTGAGTGCTAAATGCTGGATGATCCTCAGCAGCAGGAGTTTTCACTTGAAATTAATTTCTCCTGTTAATTGAACACACCCAAGTTATCATTGTCTTTAGGTAGGCAGTTTCTGGAGTGCCTTCCATAAAATGTCTCTCTCCAAATGTTGAGTGTTGCTTTAATTACTGTAATTGTTTCCAGAAATTGTGTGTGTATGTTGGATATTTTAATATTCCTTCTCTGAAATTTTAAATGTTAGGCCACTCATTTATAAATACTTACTTTTTCTCCTACTATGTTTTTAGACTCATTTTATCAATAAAAATAGTCGTACACAGATTTTCCCTCTGCAAAATTCTTAGCAGCTTTCTAATGAATCACAGATCGAATGTTGCTTACAGCATTAACTAAATCATACTGGTTTTTGTGACTGCTACTTCCATGAATTTGTTTTTGTTAAAGACTTTCAGTTAAGGAGTTGGTAGAAGTTGTTATTCCTACCTTCCTACTGTATGTATGCAGGACTGTGCATGCAACATGTTGCATGTAGTTCAGAATGTACCAAATTCTTATGACTTCTTAGTATGGTTTCTTCTGAATGTCTTCACTTTTACAGAACTCTGTATTTAGGGCATTTGTTAAAATAGAAAGAACTGAAAATTTGTAGAGCATTTCTTAGTTCTATTTTTTGATGTTGGGAGTTAAATGCAACTGTGTGACATTTGTTTCATTTAATTAAATAATAATTTTCTCATGATTTTTAATACATGCACTCAATGGATGCTGCAAATGTTGAATTGTTTTTCTTTCTCACCTTTTACTTTGCCCCTGTTGATGGGAGGTAGTGTGTTAATTTAAAAGCAAGCAGCACTACGACTTCTTTATGTGTGTTGCCGTAACTATGTTATTTTAATGCCTATTAAAATTTAAAAAAAAATTGCCTAGTAGTATGTATGCATTTTATTATCTTTCCAACTTGTGGAAAAGGTTTCAAAAAATACCTAAATCCTGCCAGAAATCAATACCAGCTGTCATGGTATCTCCCAAACATGGCCCCATTCTTGATAACCTACTGTGAGTTACAAACACTGTGCTTGATAATAAGGGTTGGAAAGTTGAACTAATTTCTGGGCTCTGATCTTATTTAACTGACCTAAGTGCATAGCCTGAGCAAGCTGATTTAACCAGCTGAAGCATTTCATTTATCCTTAGACTTAGTGTTAACACTGACTGTGAATGGAAAATACTATAGAAGACTTAAGAAAATGTGTACATCAGATGCACTCAAAACTTCCTTAGAAAATGTAAAGTTCCCACATTAACATGTACTCACACATACCAACTTGATTAATTTTTCTGTGTTTGTAGAATTTAAAGCTCGGTGGTGTTGCTACTCTAACTCTTCTGGCACTTTCCAAATGTTGGTGCCTCACTGCATTGCCACTGCTTCTGTGTGAACGATTCACTGTGTTTATTCAACTAGATATTCATCCACTGTTCAAAGATGTTATGATGCTATTTTTTCCCAGCAGTCTATTGTGTGGGAAAAGATTGTATAGCAAGGGCTTGGATGCAATGGTAAGTTTACAAGAGTTGCTGGGAAGATGGCAGCCTCTGGTGGGGAAAACTTACAGGGTGTGGTTTTGTGGGGCGTGATAATTGTTGTAATATGAAGTGTGGGCTGCAGATGAAATGTTTCTCCATGGATATTTTTATGCTTAGTTGGAGGTGATCAAGGGATACACATAAAGGCTGGGCTGCACGACAAACAGTTTGGTCCAGTTCAGTAAAACCATTTCTTGAAACAGGGTGTTTCTGGAGTAGCTGTTCAGGACCCCACTGTATGCCCTTACTCCTTACAAAAGAACCCCACCTTTCCCCACTGCTATCCTTTAAATTCCATGGTCCTCATCCACCACCTCTGCTCCATGGAGTCATATTGCTTAGGTTCAGTTTGGTGGGCAGCTCCTCAGCCTTTCCCCTTGTTTCCCCTCTTACATCCTTCTTAGGCTTTGAATCACTTTCTTGTCTACTTTTGGCCAAACCCAGAGTTGACTGTTGTTAGTTCATCACATGCCTTGGAGAAGACTTGGCAGTGTTGCCTTTTCTCTCACTGACAGTGTGTATTGTATCTTTTGGCAGATAAAATCTAACAGAACATTGGAAATCCTGTGGAAACAGTGTTTTAGGAGAATCTGGTCCATCAGTCACATCTGCACAGAGCTGGCCCATCCATTATGACAAAGTGTATCTCTACTAACCCTCTATGAGCTAATTAGGCCTGAGTTTAGCAAGTTGTCCTCCTTAATCTCCTAGTTGGGTCTGAAGATGCCTGGCCACCTTCCTTAGTCAGACTTATAAACAAATGCCAGACAAATCCCCCATCAAGCAGGTTTATACTCGCAGCACAGATCACTGTAGCTGTAATGGCTCTTACAGCTCAGTGTGAGTTTGCACTCATGCATTTCCAAACCCCACAAACTGAGACCTGAACTATTTCTTGTTGGTCCCTCCTTACACTAGTTCTTTTCAGCACTTACTTGCCTGTTAAATTTTTAATAAAAGGAGAGTGTTTTATGGTCAGGACAAAAACCAGGTAAAGCAAAAAGCACTTATAGAAGATCACAGATGTGGCTTTACTTCTGCTCAAGGAGAAGCCATCAGTTAATTCAGATAAGAGGTGACACTAATAGCAGTGTGTAGTCATGGATGGAACAGAAGTGTTTGTTCACAATGTGTCACATAAAGAGCCATTTGATGAAATTGTCCAAGTTTTAAACCAACAAATGGAACTAACTTTTTACATAGTGAATAATTACATTGTGACATTAGTTGCCACAGGATCTTACAGAGATGGGAAGCACTACTGGTTTCAAAAAGCTACTCGACGAGTTAATGGAAGAAAAAATCCTTGACAGCTGTTAGATGCAAAGACTTAAAGACAATCACTTGTCTTGGTAAATCTCTAAGATGCAAGTTGCTAGTTGTAAGGAAAGTATATGGTGGGAAACAGGGAAAGGTGTTTCTATTTGGTGCTTTTCTACTCCACTTTTTTGCTTCTGCCTCTGTTAAAGAGAAAAGAATATGCTGGTCTGATGTACCATATCTTTATGCAGCAGAAAATGAACTACATAGAAAATACAGAGTCCACAAGCATGACTGCATCCTGAAATTTACATCAACTGGCTTTGTAGCTTTAGATAAATGGCATTTATACTCTGTTTCAAACCTATTTTGGAACATTGTTTTATCTAAAAACCACCTTTCACCTCCATAATTTTAATACTTGGAAAGTCTTCAAGGTATTTAATAATTTATCTCTGTGTTCTTACTCATATATTTGATGATTTAAATAATGTGTAAATGAACAGCTCCTGCTCTGGGCATTGTTATGTAATTGAAAAATTCTTAATCTGAAAGCTCACTTCAAATCCATATAATATAAAACCACATAGACCATTTAATGATTAGGTACTGGCAGATAAAATCCAGTTTTAAGTTAGCAGGGCTACACCCACTTGAACCAAAGAAGTGAGGAATCTTCAGCTAGATCCTTGTCTTGCAGCCAGTTTTTTCCCTTAATGCCCGAGAAAAACTTAGTAACTTGTTCTAAATAATAAATCTTTTTTTGTAATATTGATGGGAGGAGGTGAACTACAGCTCTGGGTGAGTATCAGCTGCGTCCCCTTATTAAAAATTTGATGAAATTCCAACTTAAGTACCTGATCTGATCTGAAGCACACCAAATGGGATGAAATGAGTCAGAATTTGAAAATTTTAACATCAGTCCTTGAGATTTCTGCATTGGTGAACATAAAAATGTCTTTTATATCCCTATCAACAGTGTGGTCCAATGGAGATATATCATCGTCATGGCTAGGCTTTGGGAACAAAGATTTGGGAAGGGCGCTACCCACGCTTGCTGCTAGCGTGCTGGTAGCTAAAAAGGCTGATGCAGGATAGCCAAGTCCGGTCACAAAAGACACAGTGGAAAGTCTCCTTTGGTGATATTAGCAAGGAACGGTTGTTTCTGTGTTGTCTTTTCTCCTCGAGACTGACTCTGTGTGCGGTCTCAAAGGAAGCAGCAGCGTCGTGAATGGTTTGTCTCCATGAATCCTGATTGGAGGCCAGAGTGGACCATTGGTGGCAGTCAATATGGCCAAGGCTGGGGTATTGTTTCAGGGAGTCCTTGTATCTGCTATTCGGGGCTCCTCTCTTGTGGCAGCTGGTGGCGAGTTCTCCATAGAGCACAATCTTCGGGAGGCGGTGATCCTCCATCCTGGAGACGTGCCCTGCC
>JAOXXN010000395.1:142542819-142557084 GCA_026770055.1 Myrmophylax atrothorax
AGAGAACTGAAAGTCACTACCATGAATACTCATCATTATCATCATCATCATCATCATCATCATCATCATCATCATCATCATCATCATCATGGCTAGGCTTCGCGAATGAAGATTTGGGAAGGACCTTACCCATGCTTGCTGCCTAGTAGGCATCCAGAGATCAGGCTGGAAATGCTCATGCTTCAAAGCCAGCAACCTTTTCATTTCATCCATAGCAGAGCAGAAACTGGAAAGCTATATGAAATGTATACTTTTCATGTTTAAGGCTGATGTGGGATAGGCAAGTCGGTCACAAAAGGCACAGCAGAAAGTCTCCTTAGGTGATATTGGTGAGGTATGGTTCTTTCTGCAATGTCTTTTCTCCTCAAGACTGATTCTGCATGCGTTCTCAAAGGAAGCAGCAGCATGGTGAATGGTGTGTCTCCATGAATGCCGATTGGAGGCCAGAGTGGACCATTGATGGCAGTCAATATGGCCAAGGCTGAGGTATTGTTTCAGAGAGGCCTCGTATCTCCTCTTCAGGGCTCCTCTCTTGCAGCAGCTAGTGGCAAGTTCACCACAGAGCACAATCTTAGGGAGGCAGTGATCCTCCATCCTAGAGATGTGCCCTGCCCAGCACAGCTGTGATCTCAGGACCATGGTCTCAATACTGGTGACCCCTGCCTGTTCAAGAACAGACACATTAGTCACATAATCAGTCCAGAGGATGTTTAGGATTGAACGGAGGCAGTGCTGATGGAAGCATTGGAGGAGTCACAGGTGGAGGCGATAGATGACCCATGATTCATACCTATATAAAAGAGTAGACAGTACAATGGCTCTGTAGACACTGATCTTTGTACCTTTCTTCATGTATTTATTGCATCAGACTCTTTTATGGAGTTTTCCAAAAGCTCTGTATGCCTTGGCTAGCCTGTTGTCTGTCTTTGTCAATCTTACCATCCAAGGAAATTATGCTTCCCAAACAGGTGAACTGCTGGACTGACTTAAGCTCTGATTCGCCTATGGTGATGTGCCTTGGGTTGAACTGTCAAAATGCCAACTGCCCAATACAGAATGTCAGCCTCCCTCCCCCAGCCAAGAAAAAGGAGGAAAGAAAAAAAACCTGGAAACTCAGAACAGGTTTAAGCCCAAACAAATTATGTGTATTTATACAGAAAATAGAAAATTAAAAGAAAACTACAATATAACACACACAAAAGTTAGAAATAACAAAAATAACTCCCCACTCCCCATCAAAAACAAATCCCACTATTTTAGCTACACATCACTCTGGAGAAATCAATTCCCCAGAGACAAACCCAAGCAGAGAGAAAGACTAAGAACAAACATTTTACTTCCCTAAGATAACATGGTGGTGAGCCAGTGCCATCACTGTGCCTCCCATCCCTCCTGGGATGGCACAGTGCATCCTTCTGGGACTAAGGCCAAGACCAAAAGAGGAGAGAAGCACCTCCTCTCTCTCTTTTCATACCTCTTGACACTCCTTGATGATGTCAGATGATATCAAATGCCTGTTTGGTTGCTTAAGTCAGGTGATGCTTGTCCCTTCTGATCTGTGTCACATCCTTTGGGCCTGCTAAGGCCTAGCTGAAACTAAAGCCAAAACTACCACGTGATGTGAGGATGATGGAAGACTTCCTGAGGTGCAGGTTGGTAGAGAACTTCTGTCTTCTTCAAGATGACTTCCAGCCCAAAAAGCTCAGCAGCCTCTGCAAAGCAGGATAATAAGCACTGAAGAGCTGCTTTTGTGTGACCAAAGAGGGTGGCATTGTCAGCAAAAAGCAGCTCATGGACAAGATGATTTAGGGTCTTGGTGTGGGCCTTCAGTTGCCTTAGGTTGAATAGGCTTCCATCGTTATGATATTGGATGTAGATGCCGTTTTCTTCATTGAGGTCTGCCATGGCCCTTTGGAGCATCATGCTGAAGAAGATTGTGAATAGAGTTGGTGCAGGAATGCAAACTTGTTTCACACCATTGATTATTGGAAAGGGCTCAGAGAGTGCATTGCCATATCTGATTTGTCCACGCTGATCCTCATGTATCAGGATGATCATTTTGAGGAACTTGGGGGGACATCCTAAATGACCTGCCACAGGCCTTTTCTGCTCACAGTGTGAAAAGCTTTGGTGAGGTCAACGAAAGTTACATAGAGTCTTTGTTCTGTTCCCCACACTTCTCTTGCAGTTGTCTGAGAACAAATATGTCTGTGGTACTCCTATTGGCTCTGAAACCACATTGGCTTTCAGGTAGAAGTTCTTCTGCAATAGTGGGTACTAATCTGTTCAAAAGTATTCTTGCAAAGATTTTACCAGCAACGGAGAGCAAAGTAATACCTCAGCTATTTGAGCAGTCTAATTTTTCTCCTTTCTTCTTGTACAGGATGATATGATCAACTAAGTTGTGACTATGGTCTGGTTATTAGAGGAGATACTGAATAAGAAACAACAAAGCATGTCTTATTTTTTAAAAAAGAGTTGACAACACTGCCAGGTAAAAAGTCATGATTTTATATGGGCTTTCATTATTTGAAATCCACTATTTTTGTAACTCTTCTTCAAGTAGTTTTTGCCTCTCTCAGCCTCCTTTTTATGCATCTAAAAAACCCATCTGCTTCAACTTTTGTTGGTCATGAGGCCATGGCCCCTGCCCAGACTGGTTTATCCAGGTGCCTCTTGCACTGGGAATTCAATACAGGATGCAGTATTTCAGCTATTGCCTAATCAATGCTTCATATGGGGGCAGAGTACCTTCTGTTGTCCTGCTGGCCACGCTGCTCCTAATGTAGCCAGTATCCAATTGGATTATCAACAGTGAAAATGTTTCCTGAAATTTCGCTTGCTGTCTCTGTGCTTTTCAGCAGAGCTGACACAAGGAACCACTGCAGTGAGTTCCTAGCATGCCCTGATGCATGGGGTTATCCTGCCCCTAGAAAAGCTGTAGAGTTCTTGTTCTTGAACTTGACATTTCCAGTTCTGAATTTCCTCAAGGTCCTTCTTGTTTAAAGCTCTGCTGCTTGATGTGCCAACGGCCACTGAGTTGGGTATGTCTAGAAGATTGCTGAGGGTACATTGGGTTTCATCATCCAGATCTTTGGTGAGGGTATTGAACATAGTCAGCTCTGCTGTTCACTATTACACACCACTTGGTACTGGCTGCCAGTTGAGAGCAATCTGGTGTTTACTGTGAGCATTACCTCTGAGTCCGACTGTCCTGGTAATTTTCAGGCTACCCACCAGACCATTTGTTTACATCCACCACTCTCCCTACATCTGCATTTCAGGTCATCAGTTTGATCAAGCGTTAACTGCCCTTTGTGAGTCCATGCTAATCGTGGCTGATTACCTTTTTGTTCTCTGCATATTTGGAGGTGGATTCCAAAAGGATGTGGTATGTAATCCTTCCAGGAGTTGGTTGAGGCTAACCTTTCTTATGCCTTTTCTAAGGACAGACACAGTGTTCAGGGGTCTGCCTAAATGATTGTGTGTTTTTTTTAAGATGACAGACAAATCTGTTGAAGTCACATCAGCCAACTCTTTCAGCGTCTTCAGATTAATCTTGTCTCCTCATAGCTTTGAATACATCAGCTGCTCTAATTTATTCCTAAATCGTTGTCCTTAAACTGTTCCTTCTCAAACCATCCTGATACACTGGAAAATCCAGGAGTAATATTTGCCTGTGAAGAATGAGGCTTCAATACTTCATCCTTTTCCATCTGCGCAACTACCAGGTTGTCTTCCCCATTCAGTAACATCCCCACATTTTCTCTGAACTGACACAATTCTGTCTTGCTGCTATTTATATCCCCAGTTGTTTTAATTCTAAATGCACCTTGGTTTTCTCAGTTTTGTTCGTAAGTGCCAAAGTAGTGCTTTTGTATTCTTTTTCTGTTTGCTGTACACTGTCTTTTTGCATTACATTTCACTAAGGCCCCCCTTGCTTAGTCTGTGAGTCTTCTACTGAAATGCCAGTCTTCTTGTACAGTAAGTTTGTTATTAGTTCCTGAGCTGTCAATAAGTTTCATAGAAAAATTTACTAGCTAGGCTGGCACCTTCAATGCCCCAGGAGATTCTGCTGAGCTATCTCCTGTATAACCCAAAGTCTACCTGTATAAAATCCTTAGTCCTATTTCTTCTACTTAGCTTCCCAGTCTCCTTCTGGATCCTGAATACAATCGTCCTATGGTCACTTCTCCCAGGCTACTATCTGTGACCACATTTGCCACTTGTTCTTCCATGTTTCTGTACAGAGGTCACATAGAATATTTCCTTTGTTTGGTCTCTCTAGCATTAAAAATTTATTATCAATGCAATCTAGAAATATCCTGGATTGCTTTCGCTATGCCATGGTGCCCTAATGAGGACCAAGTCTGGTAATCAGGTTGCTTTTGGTAGTTGATTGCATGCAGCACTATCCACTTTGTCCCCTTGAGCAGGTGGTGTGAAACAGGCCCACACTGCTGCATGTCCCACATTACTTTTGCTTTTGCTTTTGCCCAGAAAAATGATGTGTCAGACACATCTTTGGTTTCACACTGGACGTCTGCAAAGACAAGGAGATTCTTTATAAGAAAGTGCAACTGCCATTCTCCATTGCTTGTTCTTCTTGGACACCCTTCAAGACACTGCTCCATGTGATCCTGATGGCATCAAAACACTGACTTTGCATAGACTTCCAGTTCTTCTTGTTTGTTGGCCAAGCTCTGTGCATTAGTACCCAGACACCCAAGGTCAGCCTGTGTGTGCCCTCCCTCCAAGTAGAAATGTGTAACTTTCGCTTGCAGCCTTTTCTTACATAAACTTTCTCCTCTCTTTCTTTACCTCTGGAACAAGGCCCTGTTCATCAGTGAATTCTCTAGAATAGCAGGTCTCTTTGCAGAGCTGTTTTTGTCATATTTTTCACTTCCATATCTTCATAGCCATCCATCTTCATTGAATGAGGCATTGTAATAAAAGAAACAGAAGTCTTGCTGGTGGCAGCAGCTGTGCAGACAGGCATCAGTCTGCTGGTTACATCTGCTAGCCAGGCCTCTCCATTGACTACAAGCACTGAAGAGAGTACCACTGGTATTTCCGCCTTCTTATGTTTATTCTCAGTTCTCTGTTCCATTTCAGCTGCTCAAGGCTTCCTTTGGCTGTGTTACTTCTGTTCCACAAGGGATAGCAGCACGAGGTAGAATTTGGAAGGCTGAGAGGCTGTTGGTAATTTGTCTGCAACTTCAATGATCTATGTTCTGGGCACGGAACAGACACATGATAATAGGGGTGGATTCTTGTTTCACACAGGGAGCAACATCATCCACTAACACCAATGCTTTCTTTAGTACTAGTACTAATCGAAAGACTTGAGATACCCACTCAGAATTTTATCCCCAAACATACCGTACTGTTGCTGAAACTATTAGCTAGGCACAGCTGGAAGAGCTGTCTTCCTGTTACTTGAAGTCGCAGGCTTCCTGGTCCTCCATTCATACCTTTCTTTCTAGAACCATAGAATAGAATCATAGGATCATTAAGGTTGGAAAACACCTTTAGGAACATGGAGTATAACCATAAACCTCACACTGCCACCTCTACCATAAGCCATGTCCCTAAGTGCCACTCATGCACATCTTTTAAATACCTCCAGGGATGGTGACTCAATCACTTCCCTGGGCAGCCTGTTGCAATGCTTGATAACACTTTTGGTGAAGAAATGTTTTGCAATATCCAATCTAAACCTCCCCTGGAGCAACTTGAGGCCATTTCCTCTTATCCTATTGCTTATTACTTGGGAGAAGAGACCAACCCCCATCTCACTACAACTTCCTTTTAAGTAGTTGTAGAGAGCTGGTGGTAGTGCTCACCAAGTCACTTTCCATCATTTACCAGCAGCCCTGGTTCACTGGGGAGGTCTCAGTTGACTGGAAGTTAGCAGATGTGACTCCTATCCACAAGAAGGGCTGGAAGGAGGATCTGGGGAGCTACAGGCTTGTCAGCATAACTTCAGTGCCAGGGAAGGTTATGGAGCAGATCATGAGTGCCATCATACAGCACCTACTGGATAACCAGGGGCAGACCTTTATCAAAGGTCTGCTCTAAGCCTCCTTTTCTCCAGGCTTCACCAGCTTTGTTGCCCTTCTCTGGAGACACTCCAGCACCTCAATGTCAGCACTCCCAACCAACTTAGTTTCATCTGCAGACTGACTGAGGGTGCCCTCAATTCCCTCATCCAGACAGTTGATAAAGATATTAAACAGAACTGCCCCCCATACTGATCCCGGGGGAGTACCATTTGTGACTGGCTGGATTTAAGTTCACTCACCACCACTCTCCAGGCCCGACCGACTAGCTAGTTTTTTACCCAGAAAACTGTGCACCCATCCAAGCCATCAACAGCAAATTTCTTCAGGAGAATGCTGTGGGAGACACTGCCAAAGGCTTTACTAATGTCTTGGCAGACAACATCCACAGCCTTTCCCTCATCCACTAAGTGGGTCATCTTGTCATAGAAGGAGATCAGGTTGGTCGAGCAAGATCTCCCTTTCATAAACCCATGCTGGCTGGGCCTGATCCCCTGGTTATCCAGTATGTGCTGCATGATGGTACTCAAGATGATCTGCTCCATAACCTTCCCTGGCGCTGAAGTTAGGCTGACAAGTGTGTAGCATCCCAGATCCTCCTTCCAGCCCTTCTTGTGGATGGGAGTCACATTTGCTAACTTCCAGTCAACTGAGACCTCCCCAGTGAACCAGGGCTGCTGGTAAATGATGGAAAGTGACTTGGTGAGCACTACCACCAGCTCCCCCAGTACCCTTGGGTGGATCCCATCCAGCTGTGTGGACTTGTGTGTATATAAGTGGTGTAGCAGGTCACTGACCATTTCCCCTTGTATTATTCTGCTCCTTGTCCTGTCCCTGTCTTCCAGCTCAAGGGCCTGGGTATCCTGAGGACAGCTGGTCTTACTAAAAGACTGAGGCAAAGAAGGTTTTAAATACCTCTGCCTTTTCCTTATCCTTTGTCACTATGTTTCCCCCCAAATCCTGAAAAGGACAGAAGTTCTCCTTTGCCCTTCTTTTGCTGCCAATGCATTTATAGAAACATTTTTAATGTCTTCTACAGTAGTAGACAGATTTAGTTCTTTTTGGGCTTTGGTCCTTCTGGTTTTCTCCCTGCATAACCTCACAACATCCTTGTAGCCCTGAAATCCCAGCTCCTTCTTCCAAAGGTCATAAACTCTTTTTTTTTCCCCTGAGTTCCGCTAAAACTGTGTTCACCAGACTGATCATCTTCCCAGCCAGCTCACTTTTTGACACATGAGGATGACCTGTTCCTGTGCCTTAGAACTTCCTTCCTGAAGAATATCTGGTCTTCCTGGACTCCTTTGCCCTTCTGGACTGTCTCCCAGGGGACTCTGTCAACAAGGCTCCTAAACAGGACAAGGTCTGCCCTCTGGAAGCCCAAGACAGCAGTTCTGCTGACCACCCTCCTGACTTCCTATGCCCAAGACAGCCTCCAGCTGTTGCATCACCCACAGGTCCAGCGGGCACCTTCCCTTGTCGCTTCCCTCACCAGTTGTGTTAGGAAGTTCTCTTCCACACACTCCAGGAACCCCCTGGACTCTTTCCTCCCTCCTATGTTGTATTTCCAGGAGACATCTGGTAATTCTTATCCAATAGTCCTGAAGTTTGTATGGAGGATTTTTTTTCCAAGATCTTACTGGCCTCCTTTGCAGCACCCATGATGCAGTGAAGCCTGGGGGCCTCTCTTGGCTGCTCCTCACCAAGCACAGCAGTGACCCTGTGGCTGCGGGCACCAGGGAGAGCACTGGGCAGCTGAGCAGTCCAAGCTTCAGATGGCAGAATGTACTCTAATCACTTCTGTGCAGGCTGAGGTTGCCAGAGTACCAGAAAAGCTGCACTGGTGACTGACTATTGGTGACCTGTGCTGTGATGGAGCAACTTTTGGTGAAACCTCTGGGATTTCTTTATGCTCCCTACAATCCATCTGCCACATTAATGGCTTTGCTTATGGTTTTGTGCCCAGATAGCAGGGCTCCTTGTTGCTGGTGTTCCCCCAGGAACACCATCTTCTCTCTGGATAAGTAGGAAGCTGATGGAAATTAGCACTGCCCCTAGTGAGACTCCCACCTGGCAGGATGCTTCTTGTTCTGCTAGTTAGTTAGTTCCTGCCCAGGTTGTTTGCCTTGGAATGACATAATATATTGCTTCCTCTTGCTCTGCTGTTCAAAACAGGAGCTGGAAAATGGGTGTGAGTTAGCCATGCTGCTTCAGGTCGGGAATTAGCAGTCCTAGTTTCAGAGTAGGCAAATTAGGGTGATTTACACAGGATTTGGTTTTTATGTGCTTTCCACAACAACCATTCAGTAAAGTAAATATATGTTGTTATTTTGTTCTGTAAAGTATTTTTAGTAAATCCTCTGTGTCTCTTTTATTGAATGACTAATGCATTTTGGTACATGTGAATTGCATCTATACTGAGCCATTTAGTTTTGTAATGACATATTTAAATGTTTAAATCTCTGCAGAAATTAAATACTGTAAAAGACTAACCTTTTGTTCTGAGGATTGGTTTGTGCCTGTATTGTATCACCACAAGCCCCTGCATAGGGGAAGAACTGTGAGCTGAAAACTAACAGGATGCTGTATCACAAAAACATTTTGGGAAACCATAAATGAGCCAGTATGTTTTTGCACAGCCAAAATTTGGGTTACTTTTTTCAAATCAGTTCTTCCTTTGCTTGGTGTGTAATGTTGTTGCATTTAATGTTTCACAACACTGCTGTTGCACTCTTAGTTTTTCCTAAGCCACTGTTCACCCAACATTTATAAAAATCTCCCTCATCTGAGACTATAGTTACATCACATTATGAAATTCAGGCTTTGTTTATGGAGAAGGTTTTGCCGCTAACAGAACTCAAATAATTATATCAGCGTTCTCTGCAGTCTTGCTTTTCTTGTGTGTTTTTTGTGGCTTCTTTTTGGTAGAATTTTCCTTTGTTTTATTTTGTTAAATTCTCCTATAGGACATGTAAGCTGAAATTAAATAAAAGGATTTTCAAGTTTTATACTGGGATAACTGTAAAGTGAATGTAATCATGTATTGCTTGTGTAGACTGGTTGAACAGCCTTCCTTGAATTACTTTGTCATGTGCACTACTTCTTGAACTGCTTCTTCCCTTGTTTGCTATCTTTCTCTTATCAGCTCACAATGCCCTTATAGTCCTTGAACAAATGCCTGTTTTACCAGGCTGTGCTTATTTTGAAACACCTTTAAAGCTTTCACTAGTGCATCATTATCCTGGGTTTGTACTCTGTGTTTCTCCTGATGTGGGGTTGATACTGTGTCTTTGCTTATGTGCCAGGTCCTTTACTTTGTGAGCTCTTTAGGGCAGAGAGCTGTTCATCATGTGCTTGCTGAAGCACATACCATATTTTTAGAATCCAAAGAGTGATCATCAATCATTGAGAAAAAACAATATCCATTTATTCTGCTATCTGTGAATACTGCTTGAGGCTTCTCACTGCCTTCTTCAAGCAAGGAATCAAAACTAAGACCACAGAAAAAGTTGGTTTTGCACTTGCACCAAGGGGTTGTATTGTGAGAAAGGGTTTGAAAAAACACCTATCACCACAAAACAAACCACTTCACTTTCACCACTGAGCAACAGAGCTGGTACTATACAGGAGAAGAATGGGACATGTTTTTAGTAATTCTGAAATGAATGTGACTTTCTGCTCTGTAAATATTTGTATGTAAAATACTGAGAACAGGATTTTCAAAAGTGCTTACATGATGTAAGAACCTTGCAGAAACAAAATGAGAAACTCAATCCACAGCTGAATGGTTAGGCAATAACCTGGGATGTGGGAGAGCCAGGTTCAAGTACTTGCTGCAATTATCTTTTAATTAGTTATACAAAGTGGAACAACTTCAAACAGGAGAGATCAAGATGTCTTACCCCTGAATACCAAATAGCCTATGGGCTAGGACAACTAATATGGGATGAGCAGAGATTTGAAAACGGGACGCTCACCTTACTGATGACTGTTTAAACCACTGAGATATTAAATCTGAAAGTATGTGGATTTCTCTTACCATTGTTTATGAGGAAGGATTTGCATGGTTTGAGCAACTGACTCAAGGAAAGAGTTTATGGAGAAGGCATCCATTGCCATCAGAGGAATAGAAGTCCCTGTCTCTTAGTCAGTCTGGCTTTGATAGCTGGCTTTTGTGATTCCTGTTTTATGACACTGGCTTTCTCCATCCGTTTTGTACAAAGTCTGACTGTCTAATTTAGGGAGTGGATTGCATTAGGTAGCGGGATCTCTAAAGCTTTGGTGCTACAATTTGCATCTTTACTGCAAGTTAGTCTTTTTGTGCATCTAGTTGTCTGCCACAAAACAGGGAGTTACAGTGGTGCTGACTGACCAAACAGGGATGCAAAGGACTTTTAGCAGGGCTGACATAGTAAATAGCAGACAGAAAGACATTACATGTTAAAATGTATTTACTGCTAAAGGAGGAAACCATGCTAATATACTAATTAGCATCATCTTGAGAAACTGATAATTATCTCTATAGGATTTCATGACTCTGCATCCATTTGATTTGTCCTAATTCAGAGCCTTGTCATCCTTATCTGCAATCTCTTGCCCAGATGGAGCATGAAAATCGACACAAGCGTTCCTAATATGCAAATAGAGATCTGCAGTTCCACTTCAAAGTGTCAGCTTCTGAAGTGGGAGTTTTAATTATTCCATTTTAAGTTAGTGACTTTGCAAAAGAGGTTTTTTTAATTTCTGCCAATGAGTTGAGTGTTCTTTTTTTTTTCAGAATTTTTTCCCAAGGTTGCAGTAGGCATATGTTATTCTGTCATGTGAACAATGAAATGTTTTACCAGTTAATGATCCATTTGTTTACTGATTGTAATCCATAACTTCCTCAGGGAGTTGTTTGTCCTGTTCTTTTTGAGTTCATTTGCATGCAGTATTTTTTATAACAAGATGAGATCCCTCATTGCTCATCACCAGATTCTGACATGAGCTTGACAAACTAGGTCATATGTTAACTGCCCTATATTTTGTAGAGATGAACTGTGTCTCCTGTCAAAGCTAAAGTCCCTTGAATAAGAGAATCTGCTGGTGAGGTTTGGGGGAGAAGAGAAACTCATGAAGCAAGGAACATTACAATGTGACTATATGCACAGCAGAAGATAAAAACAAAGGTGAACGTGATTGGCCCCCTGTACTTGGTACTGGTGAGGCCACACCTCGGGTACTGTGTCCAGTTCTGGGCCACTCAGCTCAGGAAGGACATTGAGGTGCTGTTGCAAGTCCAGAGAATGACAACAGAGCTGGTGAAGGGTCTGGAGAGTAAGTCCTATGATGAGCAGTTGAGGGAGCTGGAGTTATTCAGCCTGGAGAAGAGGCTCAAGGTTGACCTTATCTCTCTCTGCAACTACCTGAGAGGAGGTTGTAGCCAGATGGGGGTTGGCCTCTTCTCCCAGGCAACTAGCCACAGGACTCGATGAAATGCCCTCAAGCTGTGCCAGGGGAGGTTCAGGTTGGACATTAGGAAGAATTTCTTCACGGGAGGGGTGGGTAGATATCAGAACAGGCTACCTAGGGAAGTGATGGAGTCACTGTCCGTGGAGGTGTTGAAAGGACTGGATGTCACTTAATTCTGTGGATAAGTTGACAAGGTGGTATTTGGTCAAAGGTTGGACTTGATGATCTTGGAGGTCTTTTCCAACCTTAATGATTCTATAGGAGGAATTGATAATAGTTAAATTGCAGGAACTGGCCAAAATAGAAAATTATCATTGATTGTGAACTACTACAGAGAAGAATTAAATATTTTGCTGTGACGTGTACTCGTAGAAAAGATCCCTGTTGAAGTGTAAGATGCAATTACAAGTTTTAGTTATTACACCGAGTTACTCTGTTCCACTTCCGATTATATATTTTCACTTTATAATGAGGTGACCATAAGGAGGTCACCAACAGTGAGGAAACTGCAGCAATAGCACTCTCAGGGCAAGATTCCTAGGTACCAGTGAGTGCACTTGGGAGAGAAAGCACTACAAAACTCCGTGAAGAGGTCAGTGTAACCTGTCATTCCTGTGGGACAGCTGACCCTGCATGGAGGGGAGGCAGTCTGCATCTGCATCTGCTCCCTAAATCCTTTGCCAGTGACTCAGCAGGTGTTTGGTGAGAATGTAATATATGAAAGGAAGAATAGATGCATCCCATAATTAAGGCTAGTAATAAGAGAGGAATTCAGTTTAGCATGTGATATACAGTGAGAGAAATGAAGGAAAAGTGAGTTTGATAGAGTTATAAGAAGAAAAGTGCAGCTCTAAAAAATTGTGATGAATGGTGATGAGATGAGCTTCAAAAGAAGCTAAAAAAGGGAAAGCAAAGTAATAGGAGAAAGAGGAAGGACAAGTTCAAAATCTAAATATAAGAGTTGGACTCTGATCCTTGTGGGTCCCTTCCAAGTCAGCAGATTCTGTGATACTGTGAAATTCAGGAAGATGGAGGGAGAAGTTCGAATAGGAAGGTGTGATCAAGAGAGTTGGCTGGCATAGGGTTTATGCTAGCAGCCTGAAAAAATCTGGGGAGACAAATGTGATGGCGTTGCAGAAACTGAGGAATACGAAAAAAAATCTATCTATCTAGTTTATAAATAACAGAAAGGAAATACTTGCAGTCATAGAGTGATAAGTTTAGAAGAAAATTTCTTCTTTTTATGCTTTTAAATCTTATGGTAAATGACAGTTTCTAATCACAGACAACGTAGAATTTCTGGGATTGTCAGCCAGCATAATGAGAATGTTTTTGATAGTCAAAAAAGTACTGATTTTCAGTATTATGTACAAACTCATAATGGTTTGACTTTCTGATCAAGTTCTTAGACAGACAAATCAGATTTCTACTTTTAACATCTATTCTTGTCAGACACATCAATATCAAAAAAGTGGTTTAAATTTGAAACTAATCTTTTTGATTTATATTGCTTTTATGAAGAGTATTTCAAAAGTATATATGAAAAGTACTCCATTTAGGAATTGTTCTGATTCATGCTGCTGTGTTTCCTATTGCCATGCAGACTTTCAGGTAGAACTGTCTCCTTCAGCCTTATAACTGCACTTGAAGACACTTTTTTCCTATTTCTTCTTATGCCGCTGTCACATTTTGAAGACATGAGTAACTTAATACTGCAGTTGCACAGTCTCTTTTACAGAAATTCTTATTTTACATATGAACTGTTTAAAAAACATTTTAAAGTCAGGTTTTAATTACTTTCAACAACAAAAACAAGGGCTTATTGTGTAATGGGGGACTCTATACAGACTGGAGAGTTGGAATATGATTTCCTTTTTAGTCATAATTTTAAACCTGGATTGATAATTTACATTTAGCTTTTTAAGAAGGCATTGTGTATGAATTGCAAGACAGTTGCAAAACAAATATCTCTGAATTTTTGAAAACTCTTCTTGTGTGCTTTCTATTCCAGAGTCAGCTACCAGGCTGCATCTAGTGTCCGCTTCACAGTTAGGTATTGCTATTGCTAGTTTGTGTTTAATTACCGTCCATTATATTCACAGTTTATCAGGTTTCCTTTATTGTGGAGAGTATGAAGCAAGATAGTTTTGAGCTAAGATGTGGATGTTAATGTAATGACCTATAATAAAAAAGCTGTTCAGGTTTCGTCAGTTTTGTGAAGCTCTGTATAAAAGGGATGTACTGGAATCAGGAATTTGGGCTCAGTCATGCAGGACTCACAGCTGGCACAGAAACAGTCCAGCAGTTGGGAAAGCATTCATGGACATCATAATAAGGGAAAATGGTTTAAAACAAGGATTTTGAAGAAGGATTTAAAGATACATTCCCTGTGTTCATGAGAAGCTTTCCCACAGCAGGAGGAGCAAAGAGAGAAAGTTCAAATGCGTTTGTTTTGAAAATCAAACAGGTAGAGTGACAGAGACTGGCATCATCAGTTGTCTGATGGCAAGAGCCAGCCTCTTGATGCTGTGATAGATAACAGGAAAGGTGTGGATATACTCCAAGGATTTTGGAAGGTCAATGGGAAGGATGCGTAGGTGGTAATGTAAACAAGACTAAACCAGGTTGTTACACAGCACATGTTGTCTTTGCAAAAATTGGTAACTAGATAGGAACAGCAACTGAATCTAGCATAGTAGCAGCAAAGGCTAAATAAAAATGCTACTTTTCTGATCCAGTTCTTTTTCTGAGGCTG
>JAOXXN010000395.1:142557184-142581931 GCA_026770055.1 Myrmophylax atrothorax
TTTTCTGAGGCTGTGCTGAAGCTACATTACTAGCAAAGATGGGACCTGTAAGCAAAGAGGAAGAAAAGAACTGCAGTTGAAATGATCCTTCTCTGTCATATTATATACTTCCTATATATTATAATAATATATTAATATGTATTTTATGTATATATAATATATGAATATAGAATATACCTATATATACATGTGAGACACCTATATAGCAAAAAGGGTGTGTTACCATTCCAGAGTGTGCTGTGCAACAGAAAACAATCTCTTGTGCATGTACTAGGAAAGCACGTAGTGCTTGCCAAGACAAGGGAAGAGGTGCAAGCTGTCAGCCAGAACTGGTAAATCAAGAAGGATAAGACTGGAAGTAAGACCTGGGATTTAGTGGCTAATAGCTTTATTGAGGGCTGTCCCAATAGGAAGCTGGATAAGTAAACATCACGAATAATGACTGAAGAATGTGATATGTAAAGGCTCAAGGGAGAAACTTGTCTCTATGCCATTTGCAGTAAAGTGCAAAATAAAAGGCATTTCTGCCACAGGGCACAGACTGGGACTGTCATACAGGTGAGGTGTTTTGTACCCACTGCAGTATAATTCAGGTAGGTATTCCCAGTTTATAAGGAAACTGGGGGGCTTAGTGCAGTTGCCCTGGCTTTTTTTTTTTTTTGAATTCACTATTCTGTGTTAAAGGTGGAGCTGACACTGATGGCAGTGTTTCCATCTTGATCTATATATTAATACAGATCTATTAATTTGGTGAGTCTAGGCTGCAAGTGTCATTCAGGATTTATGTTTTTCAACTAATGTCAATTCAAATAAAGCACGAGTCTGTACTTAAGATATCTTATTGCTGTTTCCCAAAAGTGTAAAGGTTACGTTTACTCTTAATGAAAAATGATGATATGACTCACATTGCTGTTCTGGAGAGTATGAAGAAGAAATGCTGTCAGTGCTGAAGAACTTTTTGAGGGTAAGAATTTCATCAGATAAGTGAAAACAACCAAGAGGAGTTAAAGAGGAGAACAAATTGAAAAAGCCTGCTTGACTTTTATGCAAGTATACTCAAGGAATATGGAAAACATGGCTCTAGTAAATCAGCTGATTTTAACAATAATTGGTGGATGCAGGTCTTCAAAGGGTAAGTGACACTTTATACAGGGACCAACTTCACTGCTGGCATAAATTATCAGTGTTCTGTAGGATCTGGTGAAGATGAACACTGAATTCTGTTTGGTTTAGGATTTAGCCTTTTTTTCCATGCTGTAAAATACATGGGTCTTAGTCATCTCAGTCAAACAAGCAGAGCCATACAAGAGTAAACAGGTTGTTAATCTGAAATCACCTTAGGCCCTTCTTCTGCTCCCACTGAAATCAATGTCTAAATTCCCATCAGTTTGAGTGGGATATTAAAGAAAGAAAAAAAGCTCTAATATCCATGTTAATGTATTTGCTAAATATGTGAGTTAATCACCAGCTTGGTAAACTGGTTGAACAACCTGATGCATTTGCTGAATCAACCTTGCTAAAACAGATGCACCGTCTGCCTCACAGTTTCTAACATGCTGTTAAAACAAAGCAACATTTTTATAAGAATAAACTTGTAAGTTATTTTTGCTGTTACAGGCTTTCAGCTGTGCTCAGGCAAAACTGCTTAGAATAAGATGCTGTGTATCTCTAGTGCACAAAAAATTAACTTTCATATAAACTAGGTTTGTGGAAGAACTTTTAGGTACAAGGAGAAGATATGCTTGCTCCTTCACCGTGTCTTTAACCATATTTTTTAGACGTTTTCATAAATGTCTCCCAAATACCATAGAATTTTTTGCATTGTTGTATTCATACTTTATCTGTTGGATAGAACTACAGAAAAACAAAACTGTTTTTCAACTGTTTGGTTGAAACCTTTGACAAAATTCAGTCCAACCCTTACAGCAAACCACAGGCTTTCAGAAATGCTAAGGGATTAAGATTCTAAATATCCATAAGCTCTCTTCACTTTGGTACCTTGGGAAAAGCTCACATTTACTTCTGGTTTTGTGAGCCAGTTTTACATTATTGGTAGCAGGTAGTTTTAATGCTGGTATTTAATTAAGATCCCTTTTCATTGTTTGTTTTTACCCCTTTGCACTTTGCAAAGCACTGCACAAGGGGTCTTGAAGAGTAACAAAAAGGCCATAGTTGGTAACTGGAGAAAATACAAACAGGGGTGTTTTTTTCCTATTGAAACATGTGCAGAGTAAAGCATTTTGCTTGAGGTGAAACTTGTAATACATGGGAACCCCAAGAAATGCTGTTCGGGCTGTAAGCTTTGCATTTGCACCCAGGCAATTTTGTTTCTTCACCTGGTGCTCATTTACATTAATCCCACTCTGTATATATGGTTCCTTTCTAAGCAGGAAAAAGCAAGCAACCAGGGTGGGCCAAAGTCCATTTCTACTGTAACTGAAATGGCTGTCATGTGCCAGGAGTTGTGAGTTTGTTTGGATATACCCCAGTATACCTGGAAGCAGTGTGTGTCCTTCAGTGCTTACTTTCTTTATAAATGTTAATGGTGTCCAGCTGTGTTTAAAGTAGGGAAAGGAAGCAATTTAATTTTGGGGGACACTCCAGCTACAACTACTACATTAACATGCTGTTTTGGAACTGTGGCAACCTGCCTCACCTTCAGACTGTTACTCTGGCAGAGTTTTGGGATATTTGAAACGTGCTGACAGTGATTTTCTGTTGTGCTGGCCCAGTTTAATAGGCAGTATGTGTCATAAGTGTGGGTCAGCCCTTACAACTCTGCCTTTCTTGGTATTTCACAACTGTCTGTGAAGGTGTTGCTCAACTGGAGTCCCAGCCCTGCAGCCACGATGTGCAGAGGTGTTGACTTTCCTGAATCAGATGTGGGCCCTTAGGCAATCCCGGCTGCAGCAGAGCTGTGTTCAAACTGCTGCAGCTCCTGCTGCTGAATGATGATATCTTTTCTGACTGCCCTTGCAGATGTTTCCAAGAGCAGTGTTTTATTTGTGCATCAGCAATTGATCTGATATTTGCTAAGGGTTTGAATCCAGCCATTGAAGAATAATAAATGACTGTTTAGGTTGAGCTGAAATTTTGCAGCCTGATTCAGTTACAGTGGTGACTCACTTCGAGTTGGTTCTCACATGATTCACAAAGTGTATGGGTGACTCAACCCACAGATTTACTTAGCTCCCATGTTATTTTCCCTCTCAGTGAAAAAAAATTGGTTATAATAAATAATCACAGCAAACTTTGACTTACCCTGAGGTAAAATAAATATGTGTGTTGAAAGGCTGCATATTTGTAATAATAAATTATTTAGTGAGGTAAGGATGAAATAATAGGATGTAGGAATTGTTAAACAAGAAAGAAATGTGACATGCATTTGTGTTTGCTTTTGTTGCATAGCAGATATAAATAAAGGAAGAATAGTTATTTTATTTGTGATAGAGATGCTTAGAGCAACTGTTTTGACAGTGTCCTTGCTTATTGTTGTAGCCAGCCAATTCTTGGCATTTGTTCTCTGAAATAAGCAGTTTCTGATATGTCCATGTTTGGGTCAGGCGTTTTGAAGTGAAGTCAATTCAGAAAATGTAAGATTCTGAGATTCTGAACTGGGACTTTGTAGGATGCCTTAGGCTGACCACCCCTGTCTGAAAAATCTTGACTGAGTTCCTTTATGATATTGAATTCACTGAGATAAGAAATTCTGTCCCAACAGAAGCTATAAGATAGTAAGTTTTTCTTCAAAAGATGCAGCTGCTGTCAATGTTCCATAGCCACATGCAGAGGCACATGGCTGTAGTGTAAGTAAATACAGTCTAAATTACCATGAGTTTAGATTAGGTGGAAGTATCAGTGCATCCTTTTCTGGGTTGTCCCAAAAGGATATAAATATCTAGGTAACTACATACCTCTGAGCTTCTTAGTACTGAGTGACTAATCACCCTCCCTTTCATAAATGAAACAACAAAGAATCTGGAAAATGAAGAAATTCTGCCCTGTCAGCTGACTTCATCTTTTAAAAGTTCATTAGCAAGCAGGAATGTTTCTTTACCTCACAAATACCAAATGTCAGTAACATCCATAAATTAAACTTTCAAAGTCCGTATTTTATAGGGATGAAATTACAGGGAACAAATAATGCATGGTTTGAAAGACTAAAGTCTTTCTTTGAAAAGATAGTTCTTTTGCAGATTGTATCACGCGTTTGAGGAAACCTCAACGTGATTCAGGTACACCAAGAAATTTCTGAGAAATTTCTTTTGGGTGTCACTGGCAAACTCCCAAATACCAGGCAACATAAATGATAGCCCTGAGAAGCGGTACCTAGAAATGGTGACAGGATTAAAAATATGCAGCTAAAACACTTCTGTGCTAGAGGGAGAAGAACAAAAAGGCTGAAAAATAACCGTGGAGTGTCACATGCTGAACCACTGCACTGCAAAGGCCAGTGAAGCCTTTCTGTGGCAGGCAGAGCACTGCTCTTTTATCGCAAAATTTGCCAAGCAGCCACAAGCTGTTTCAGGCCTCTTAGAAGTGAACCAAATGTACATGTTAGTTTGAACATTCTCTTAGCTAAAGGAGAAGGTAACAGGATGGCTGTGTGCTCATAACACAGAACTGAGATTTATTTATTTTTGGTTCTGCCGCAGTCTTCTTGGCAACCTTAGGCCAAATCATTAATCTCTTAATGCCACAGTCTCTCCATTTGTAAAGTACATATAACAATGGGTGTTTGAGGCAAAATTGTTTAATGTTTGTGAAGTGTTTTGGGACTAGGCAGGACAATGCAGCTAGATGCTGGAGTACTGCATGCAGAGTTATGCTAATTAGTGTCTTTTTAGACACTGATCCCTTACTGTATGTAGACTAATACTGCAAACTGGTCCAGGTTTAGTCCTTTGAGCTTATTGGTTATAGATTTGTATGGGACAGAATAATTTATTTCCAATTTGGTGGTTATGGTAATTGATGAACTAAAAGTTCCCCAGATATGCTTGGAACACCCTGAGTTTACTGTTCCCTTAGGCTGTGCAAGCTGGCCTTTCAAAAGGCCTGATTTTTGGAGGCATAGTGTTAACAATTTATGCATGGAAAAGACACACTCCCAGTGAAAGAATCTACAAGAAGAATGTTTATCCCTACAGACAGATACTGGCAGAAGCCAAAGACCTGCCATGAAGTGGCTTATTTAATAAGCATTGCTCATCAAACGCAGAAACCCCTTTGCACATACTGCTGTGACCAGGTGATGTGATGTGTGGCCATGAGCAAATGTATCTTCTGATAGGTACACCACAGCTACGTTTTTCTAAATAATTTTTTTTAGTGTTTCTAAATGTATTTTCCTATCAGAACTGCTAGTAGATCATGAATGAAATGTCATTAATTATCATGTGTAACATATCTGCTCTCTTATTGCTGAGCTCCCGTGTAAATACCCTTGTGGCTGTTTGCTGGTGTGTCACAGCAGATACTTTTGCTTTTTCTATTGCTGTAAACAAGCTGTTGTGACTGATACTTCTTTTCACCATATGTCCTGAACACTCCCAGTTCATCGTTACATGTAATTTCCAGGATGCCTTGTAGGGTGTGTGTGCCTCCACCCCATTTCAAAATCAATGTAGCTCTCAATGGATTGACTAATGACTGCAAGGTGTTACTTAGCATGCTGGTTTTGGCTGACAGTGCTACTAAATGAACAGTTGTTTGCTTAACATGTCTTTCATGATTCCCATGTGAAGTAACTTTTTCTGAGAAATTGAACATGCCAGTGCCTTCAGGTCTGCTGATAAGTATTTATCTGGCATGCTGTTGAGACCAAAAAGGAGCATGACCCCAACTTGTTGCCCTGAATACTGTTAATTTTGCCCTATCCCTTAGCCACGTCCTGTGTTTGTATTGTCCTCGTACATTTTGTTATGCTGATCTCATCATTCCTACATGCATCAAGAATCTGTAGAGTAGGAGGGGGTGGGTGGCAAGAACTAAAGAAAACTGTAATGTACCTTTAAGGGTGTTGTGCTGATGCATGGGTGTATAAAATGTTGTAATTCTGTCCCACTGGGAGGACCTGGTTCTGATGGCACATTTTCTTTCATTGTTTTCATTTGTGTTGTTTCGCTAGGCCATTCTCAATCCTCTTCACAGAATAGGATTTGCAGAACCAAAGAGGAATTGCTTGTGCACAGCAAACATATTTACTTGTTATTATAGTGGGTGGACATGCCTTGTTATTCACCTGTGATGTGTTGACCTTCCAGAAGGTCTACCTGGCATTTCAGTAATAGCATATGTGATGGTACAATATTGAGTGTGGTCAGGAGTGGTGTCTCTACTAATCATTTTAATGAAAGCAATCATGTGGAGGTGAACAGACACTGAATTTAAATTGTAAACATGAAAGAAGTTAAACTACAGGAATATGCATTCTTTGTGCATCTCTCTCATCTGACTCTTCAGGTGTCTGTATTAGATGGTTGTCTGAGCCTTTGTGGTGTGTGCTGCGTTGCTGGACTGTCCTCACAATATAATGTGTTACTGTTGGGACTATAGCTAGTGGGAAAGACTTTTTTTCCTCTTGATAGCTGGTGAAATGGTTCATGTCGCATTTAGCAAATAGCATGCTGGCTCTTACTTTGATAGGTCTGTAGCAGCAAACTGTGTGGTTATAGTTATGTAGCTAAGGGAAGGTTTTATATAAGCGTTCTCTTGAGGCTGGTACAGATGTTTACATACAAATTTTTGTAGCTCCACAGTAGAACAGGCAGAGCTTACTCATGTGCATATCATAGAGCCATAGAATCATAAAGTATCCTGAGCTAGAAGGGATGCACAAGGATCATTGAGTCCAGCTCCTGGCCTTGCACAAGACAATGCCAAGAATCACCACGTGCCTGAGAGTATTGTCCAAACACTTGAACTTAGACAGGCTTGGTGCTGTGGGGACCCTGTTCTTGTGCCCAGCCAGCCTCTGCATGGAGAACCTTTTCATAATATCCAACCTGAATCTCTCCTGACACAGCTTCATGCCATTCCCTCATGTTTTATAGCTGGTCACCAGAGAGCAGAGATCGGTGCCTGGTTTCTGCTTCCCCTCGTGAGGAGGTTGCAGACTGCAGTGAAGTCTCCCCTCAGTCTCCTCCGTGCTGAATAAACCACGTGACCTCAGCCACTCCTCATACGGCTTCTCTAGGCTATGCGCCATCTTTGTGGCCCTCCTTGGGGCACTTTCTAATAGATTTATATCTTTCTTACATTGTGGTGCCCAAAACTGCACACAGGCCTCGAGGTGAGGCCACCCCAGTACAGAATAGAGTGGTGTAATGCAGCTTCTCAAACATATGTCCTTTTTGTTCACATAATACTGTAAGCTGCAGTTCCTGCCTTTTTCTGCTCATATATATAAAGTCTTAATTCTGAAAGTAGTTGAGAGTGCCACTGTTTGAACTAACCTTGCCTGTGCCCTTCTTCACCTCTCACTAGGAGGGTATGACTGAAGATGCTGTGTTGGTGCAAATCTTCCATGAGTCAAGAAAAAGATAAAGAGAGCCTGATGTAACTATATCAGTGTTGTAACGTGGTCCCTGGGGAGAGGAAAAGATTATTGACATTGTTTTTGCTACCGATGGATGTCTGTGATGAATGTCCACATCATTTCTTTTACTGTTCGTGTCAGCATCAGCAACTAAGAAGCCCTTCAGAGTTTTTTTTTAGTGTACACAGCTTTCTATATGGCCATAGTACTCTCATTCATGATAAGGGCAGATATTAGTGGTGCATTGTTATTTGGGCTTGTGTCTGTATGTTATTTTTATGTTAAAGTGAGAATGTCTGTAAAAACAGCTTAGTGTTGCAGAAAGGAGTATGTTTGCACTACATGTGGTCCAGATAAAATAATTTTTATAATGTCTTGCATTTTAAATGTATTTTGATTTAGTAATTGTTTTCTTGTGCTTGCTTACACCTGAATATGGAGTATCTCCTCCAGCTAAGTACTGAACAGTACTGGTTGTGCTTGTGACAGGCCCTCTGTTGCAGCAGTTTGCTGTGATGCTGACACAGTCAACCCATTTGAGTGTGTACAATTGTCCGCACTGCACTGGGCACAGGGTGTTCCGTTGTCCTTTGCTTGTTTTGTCAGTTTCCATATAGGATAAGAACTTTATGCTACTGCTTGGCTTTATGCAGCAGTCTGACCATCTCTGATGACACGCTGTTGGTCTTCCATAGTCACTGTGCTCCTTTGGTACCAAGTTATTCCTGAGTATTTCCCATTCACAGCTGGATGTTGTGGTAGGTGATCTTTTATCTCCAGGTGCCTTTGAAACTGCATGCTATCACCTGGCAGTGCATGGTTTTTTGTTATTTTTCTTCTTGCCACAACTTGTGTCTGCCTAAAGTAAATGTGCCAAATTGGATCTAATCCTGGAAGAAGTAATAGTTTTATGGGTTGCTTTGTTTTGATTAAGGGAAAGTAAGTTGTCTTGTAGCATTTTGCATATCTGCAGAGGCCATTTTTGCATGAACATTTATTATTTCTTTGGCTCCTGAGATAAAATATATTCTGTAGGATTTTCAAGGTCTCTGTAAAGTTTGAAACTTTATAAACAGTTTGATGAAGTGTACTGTTTTTTCTCAGCAGGCTTTTTTCCTGTCTTTCGCATGGGCTGATGAGAGGCAGAATTTAATGTGTGTGGTAGGGGAAGAGTGGCTCAGGAGAAATGGTGTTACCTCCTTTTTTTTCAGTTTGTCCTGTTTTGTCATAATTTTGAGATAGAAATAGCTTTTGTCTGGTTCAGAAGATGATTAGCATTAAGGCTTTCCATCTTTGTGCTGTTGCTGATCATCATTGCACAGCATGGTCCACACTACCTGTAATCCAGTACTCTGGAAGTCTTGTGAAAGGTACAGTTCCCTAGAATTTAATGTTGGCTTGAGAAACAGAAGGCAAAGCCCCGATTACTGTTTTCAGGGGGTTTCCATAGTGCTTTTTGCATTCTTAGAATATCTTAATATTGCCCATGTGATGACATCCCTTTTATTTCTAGGTATTTATTCAGATCAATCCAGATATAGTTGCTGTAACTAAATACTTCTCAAGAAACTGTATTTTTGTCTGCCTGTGTGGCATAATGCTTCGTGTTCACACAGCACAAATAAGTTGGGGTGGTTTCCTTTCATGTGAGCTGTACTGCTTTTGCTGGTGTTATCACAGTAATCATGCATGTAGATTGTAAGTTTCTGTAAAGCTGATTCCAAAGTGGTTAGAGAGTGGAGGTTTTTAGAAAACTCCCAAAGTTATTTCTGCTTTTTTATCAACTCATTTTCTGGACAGAGCTGTGTTCTTAGTTTTCATTCATGTTGTATTATGCTGACTGTTGTTAACATGCTTACTTTCTCCATTCACAGAAGTAAATTTGACTGCAAGGTTCATTTTTCCCTATTGTTAGTGTGAGAAATATCCAGAAATTGAGTGAAATGATACTGAGAAGTTAATCTCTACATTTCATAGTTACTTTTATTGAAATGAATAATTACCTGGAGGGTATGGCTTCAGAGCATCAAGTCTAACTGTAGTCAAAAGAAACTGAGATTATGTTAATGAATTTTTGCTTGATGTCTTCTGCTTTGTATTAAAATGTGTCCTAATGAATAACATTCTGTTTCATGTTCCTTACAGATAAAACGAGAAAAACCAGAAAATATACCAGATATAGAAAACTTGTTGCAAGAAAAATTAACTGCAATTGAGAGCAAGAACAGTGACTCAGATTTGCAAGGGAATGAAAAATATATGTATTTTGTGGATCAGCTTAAAGAGATGAAAAAACAATGTAAGTGTGATTTAAAAAAAAAGAGATTCTTTGAATGCTAAATGGTAAGATGTGACTAACTGCCCTAAAATGTAGAACTGCCAGTTATGGCTCAAACTGGTGTGAGTGCTCTTACTTAAAAACTTACTTAATTTGGTATCTGTGTAGAAAAAAGGCCAGTGTAATTATTTTGGTACTTCTGTTTAGAGTCCCACAGTTCCTGCTGTGTTTGAATACAAATATGAAAATCACTTTTCTTTTGTAAGGTGGGCTTTTTCATTTGAAGACCTTTTGCATTTATTTTCTTAATTGATAGGATCTTCTGAAAGGATTAGGTAAGCTGTTTTCATTTGTCACTTAAACAAATTGCTCCTGTTTCACAACTTAGGATGTGTTGCAATTCTAAGAAGACCTTTGCTTTAATGGTAGAACTGTATTGTTGGAAAATGCTTACTGTATGTGTTCTCAGGTTTACAGCTTCTGTGCACGCACCGTGTAACCCTGCAACTTAATCAAATCTGGTTTTCTCAATTCATCTAATTTTTCAAGTGTTAAATTTTCGAGTTATTTGTGCTTGAATTATCAGAAAAGTTGGACAGTGAACAGTTCTCTTATTTATGCAATACAATGAAATTGTATGCTTTTATTGCCCCACACATATATCAGCTATTAAAATATCACTCTGATTACTGGTTCTAGGAAAGTCAATGGGCTCTGACACTATTTGTGTTGCTCTTCCCCAATCATGGTTATGTTTTGAAATCATATTTTCTGGTTGTTGTCCCTTGACCCCTGTACCTATTCCCTCCCACCCAACATTTTGATTTCATCATAAACTGGTATCTCAGGAACTTCAGGAGTCATAGATTAATGATTTATACAATTGGAAAAGGATGTTCTGGATGCTCTCCTGTAGCTCTCCTTGAGTTCTGGGGTTTTTTGGAGGCCCATCCAAAGCTCAGTGAAACTAGCAGAAAGAATTTGCCTGCTGATTTCACTGGACTTTGGATCACTTCCCTATAGAGATTTGTGGCATCTGAGGACATGCTTGACAAGGTGAATTTTAGATCTGGTATCTCAAGACTCCCTAGGATTAGAGCTTGAGGGCTTAATTTACTTGTTTCTCATCTTTATGAGTTTTAAAATTTTGGATTTAAGTATTAGCACTGATTTCTAATAGACCTTGGCAATACTCTAAGAATGAACATATGAAGTTGCAGACCACAAAGCAGTGTAATTTGCACTCCCTACATAACCATAAAATTATTACTGCCCCAACATTATGTTGTAATTCCTAATTTCCAGGTGTTTGTAACTAAGAAGATAAAAATCTTGATAACTGACTTTGGATTTACTTTCCACCCTGTAATTGCCTGAGGAAGGGGTGTATGCCCTAGGAATTCATTCAATTCAAGCTAAGGGACTGAGTTCTAACTGGCAGAGCTCTTGAAAAGAACCCCAGAATAACAAACAAATTAAATAAAGACAAAAAATACTTTTAAAAAAATACGAGGATGTAATTCTGCTACTGGTGCCTGAAATCCAAATTTGTCTTACTAGCCACTTGATGTTTGTTTTAGTTGTGCATAGAGGTCAGACTGTGCCCAAAATGAAATGCATAATGATGGACTGCTCTGTTCTGTACAAGGACTGTTGATCAGCTGGGTCACCTTGGAGTTTGTGGAATTCATGTTGGTATTGATCAAACAAATCCATCACATTTACTTCTCTTGCCGTATTTAATGCACTTTAAAAGGTCAAATGGAAAATGGTTAGTTAGCTTTGGCAAACAGTCTTGGATGCAATATAATGAACATGTGTGCAAGTGAACAGTCTGGTGCAGCCACCTTCTTTGGCAACGAAGTGTCACCTCAGGTGTGCAGAGGTGGAAAATACAAAGTTAAATTTTTGAAAGCAAGCACTGTTCTGCTGCCTTAAACTTGCATTAGTGTTGTGTCTTCTGGCTACATAATCTATGGATTCAATATGATGTTATTTTTCTACTTTCCTTTCCTCTTCAAAAGGCTCTTTTACCAGGAAGGCTTCTAGAAATTGTTGAGTAATAATGGGTGAAGATCAGTGGAGTCTGTTTATAGTCACATACTTAAATTTGCTTCTATATGATACAGTGACCTGAAACCTTTAAAACTGTCTAATTTCTCTATTTATTGTAGTTATATCATCTTCTTACCCTTATCCTCCCCCTCTCCCATTTTTAAGGGCTAGGTCACTCATACCTAGCCATTAAAATGACCCATTGAACTGAATATCAAAAATATATTCACAAGCTTAAAAATGACAGATACCCACATTCTTAGAGGAATTCTTATAGGGTCTCTGGTCTTAACATCTTTGTGAGACACGTGTACTCCATCTTGTACAAAAAGCCTCTTCTCATGATTGAGTAAATTATTATGCCAAGATGTATAATTGAGCACTGTCAGTATTATCTAAAGTACTTCCTAAAGTCTTAAGCTGCTCCAGGGGAGGTTTAGGTTGGGCATTAGAAGGAGTTTCTTCACAGAAAGGATGATTACACATTGGAATGGACTGCCCAGGGAGGTCATGGAGTCATTGTCCCTGGAGGTGTTTAGAGACAGTCTGGACATGGCATTTGGAGCCATGGTCTGGTTGACACGGTGGTGTTTGGTCAAATTTTACTCGATGATGTTGGATGTCTTTTCCAGCCTGATTCTGTGATATGCCATGCCAGAAATAGTGTTACTGTGAAGAACGATTAGACTCAGTAGGAATTTCAGAGTTGCAATATCAGCTGAGCTGAAGATTCATAAAATTGGTAAAAGACATTAGTTGTTTCCATAAACTGGTGATTTACCTTATAGTACACTTTGTGTACATGTGGTTTTGGTGTTTCTGTTTTGGAGGGTTTTTTTGGTTTTGGTTTTTGGGTTTTTTTGGGGGGTAAAAAGAACAGTAAGGTCATCGTGTTAATTTAGCATCCTTGCTTAAATCAAGTCACCTCTGTATTCTTTAGCTTCTCCTGTATAAGTTGTGTTTTTAAAAGCATTTCTGGTCCCATTTTACAGAATATTACAATGTGTCTGCAAATTTTGGGACACACTTTAAAACTGCCTGATATGAGTTACATGTATCAATAACTTCAGCAACAAGTACCTGGTTACTATTTTGTTTTCAACCATTAGTCTTGCCAGGTTTATGCACAACTTAGTTAAAAATTCCAGGCCTGTTTCAAGAATGCACATACAGTTGTGGTCCAATTTTTAACTCTTTTCTGGGATTTGGTTTTATTGCTAAATGATATAAAATATAAAATCTCCAGCCAGGTTTTCTCAGAGGGGCTTTCCTGGGGTTTTCCTTTGTTCCAGTCTTTTCTATCTCAAAGGAGTAGACGAGGTAGATGCTAAAATGATTTGCCTTCCAGGATGTTACCATTAATAATTATGTATCTTTTATGCAGAGTTTGGCATTTGTATTCTAGAGTAGCTGAACAAGGAAATATTATATTCTCACATTGTCTTGCTACTTAAAAATTAACTAGGATTTGAAGGAGACAAAATTTCTCAACACAGTTTTTAGGTATGGTACAGAGTGTGAAGCAGTTAAATATAGCCTTATTTTAACATAAAATTAAGGAAGCTAATACGTTTTCTCTCGATATTTGCTGCCACAGTGATGAAAGGGAGGTGCCCTGACAGGTGACAGGCAGCACTGTAGGTAGCTCTGATACTCAGGGAGGAGAATGGTGCTGTATCACCTTCTGCTCGCCTTCTTGTCTTGGCAGTTCTGTGGGAAGGAGGCCTTCTTAGCTTTCAATTTTAGCAGCAACTAAGGTGCAGAAATGAAGTCGGGCAAGCGCATCTCTGTGGCAGTAAGGTGGATATCATGCCTCAGAGCAGTTTCTGTTCTGCTCATCTTTCAGTCTGTTTTCAGGCATTTTCTCTCAATCTGTGAGCCTTTATTATGCAGCTACTTTAGCTGGAGTTAGTGCAAAGTGATGCAAAATCTCCATTTCTGATGATATGTGTCAAAACACTGTCAGACAGATTTTATGTGAACAGCAAGTGATTTTTCTGAAGTCTGTATTCAGAACTATCTTTGTTTCCTAAATTCCCACTTCTTACGTTTAATGGAAAACATTTTCATTTTTCCACTTAGAATGTAAGCAGTAGAAAAAAATGTTGGTTAATTTTTCTGGTTTTTTTACTATTGCTTGTAGCCTTAAATGGCTACATTATCTTTTCCAAATAACTGAGCATTTGGAGGGATATTCACTAAAGCTGGTAATACCAGAAGGTTCAAAGTGATTGCATGTGTGGTTTGTAAGGAAAAATTTTTGTGACCTTAACACTACATGACTGATGTTCTCCTTACACATAAAGGTCCTGGATCTGCAAAGTGCTCAGTGATCTCCTTTTGATTAAGTGAAGTGCTTAAGTAAATTGCTTAAATTAAATTACATGAGTAGATCCTTTGAAATGAGTGAGATTGCTAGCATGTTTCACTTCCTTATTCACACATAACCACAATACAGAACCTTACAGGAGTGAGCCCATAGGAACTAAGGCAGGATTACTGCAGGAGTTGTCACTTTGCATTTTGTATCTTCTGTAAGTTTAAAATCCCACCTTCTGTTTGAAGTTGTTTTACTGAGTCTTTTTATTTCATGCCAGTATATATATATATATATATATATATATAGCCATCTCAAAGGCATCTCCTGGCACGAAGTATGAGAATTTTGCTTTCACAGAATGAAACTAAGATCTGCCTTTAATCTCTATGTACCAGTTTAAATTTCTGATACTCTATGAAGAGAGCTATCACATGGTATAATCTCTACTCCTGTGACCCTAGCTGCCACTGCTGTATTTGCTGAAGGTGATTTAGTATCACATTTGGTGCACAAATTAAAAAAATCGGTTTCATAGCTTTTTTGTAGCAGCTGCCAATGTGCACTTTGGAATACTTGATAAATACGGGTTCTGTGAAAACCCAACAGATGCACACTTCAGTAGTGATTTTGTGGAAAGTGCTAAGATTTGAGTGAATGACAATATTGCTGGTTATGCCAAGCAGTTTAAGGAGTGAATTTGGCAAATGTAGGAAAGATAATGTTTTCTTATGGGGGACAAATAATTTTGAGACTCAATAGTAGTTTAGGCAACTTTGTCACAGGAAAACAGTCATTGTAATGTAGTTTGGAAAGCAGCAACACTGCAGTTGTAAAGCTCTTTCTTCCTTTCTCCACTGAAGGAAAGAAGTCTTTGAGACTTTGAACAGAAAAAGTATCACGATCTAACATTTTGTGAGGACGGATTTATAGTTGTTATCAATAAACAAATATTTTGAAAGGAGAAGATTTTAAATTTAATGTTCAAATAGATGCCATATGCCCTGTTGATGTATTTTAAGCCATGCATATGCTGAGAAATAATTATGTAAAAAAATGTTACTTTAGATACAGTTTGGGGTAGAAAAAATGACACTGTAAAAAGAATTCTCTTTAAATTCATAAAACAGTCTATCTGGAGATAGCAGGAAAGACTAAAGTCTTTGATTTGCTTTTAGGAGGATAAGAGAATGAGCTGCAACGAGACACTGTGTAGTATAATGCTTGACAAGTTTCATCCAATTAATCCTCACAACATCACACTGAGGTAGGCAAGTTAATTTTACTTCTCACCATATAACAGTGGTGAAATGTGAGGAAATAGTTGAAGTTCTTGTGTGGAGTCACATGAGTGATTTGCAGGACTGGGTTTCTCTTCAGTTGTACTTGACTTCTTAGTTGGCCTATTTGCGTCTTTATCCTTAGTAGTGTTGGCAGAGGATCGGCTGAAAAATAATAGTTTTCTTTATATTTTTAATGTAAAAAGATTATTTTGAGTCCCCTCACTGACTAATTATGGGAAAACAACTTCAGCACAGAAGTTGAAATTTCCAACTGAAAGTGGGATTTGTGTTATGACAGTTCAGTGGTGTGTGTGGGATATGCATTTTTCATTTATGTAAAATTCCTTATAGACAGGCTTTTGACTAGTAAAGAAACGAAAGAGGACCCAGCACTTAGGAAGGTCATTTGAAGTTCAGGAGACTTTGGTTTAGTTCTTTGTTTTGTTACCCTCTTCTCATATTAGATCAAGTAATTCAGTTTCAGAACAGACCACCGTGAGTGAGGTGCCTAAAAGCTTTTTGGGTCTGGACCTTAAACCTACGTCAGTAATTCAGTTATGTGTGTATTGTGTCTGTGGACTGTGCAAGAAGAGACTGAGGAACGTGGACTGGCTCATACCTGTGTTGCTTTGGGCTGGTACCCCATGGAGCAAAGCACCCATGTCCAGTTGAATGCAAAGCACTCAATTGCCCTGCTTCTCTTGTGACACTAAACCATCATTGTTATCTTTTTGTGATTTTTTAGTTCAAAGAGCTTAAATAATAACCTGTGTTTTAGGCTGCCAAAATCTATGGCATGATGCTGAGGCACATTGCAGCCCTAGAGGAGTGACATGAATATGTTGAGGCGTTTGTGCGAATGAGAGTTGCCTTGTGGGTAAGGTTAAAAGACTATTCTGTTAAGGCAAACTTGGCATGGCTTTGTCCTTTTGGGACTGTCCTGTCTGGATATTTACTGAAAGGAACTAGTTGACTTGCTCAGGAGTGAGCTAGGCCTCTTGAAGGATTAGGAGATGAGGACCTGAGAACGGAATGAGTTACTCTATATCACAGAGTTTTTGGAAAGGTAAACAAGATAGAGAGACAAAGTAGGTAAGTGGGATGCTCACATACTATAGCAATGGGAGCTGTATGCTACCCAAGATCAATATCCAGATTGCAAAATGACCATCACAGCTAGTGTCCTTGCTAGTTTGTAAAGAAGAAATAAATCCAGAGTGAATGAAACCATCAGAACTTTTCTTCTGCAATCTGGAATACTTTTCTGGGTCAAAAATTATCTATGTTGTAAGTGCAGAAGCTTGCATTAACAATAATTCTGTTAGTGGCTTAATGAAGAACATCAATTGCCAATAGATCTGGTGAGGGTTTCTTTGATAAAATAATTGCCTTTCTAATGTGATTCATCAAAACAAGAAGTTTCTTACTTTGACATTTAGAGCTCTGACATGGAATTCATAGTTAAAATGAAAGAGGAATCAACCTGCCCCCTGAAGCAACCCTTCTCCATTGTGAGTAACCTGGAGTGTAAGAGACCTGAGTTTCAGTCTTGGTGATTTAAAGTCAGAATTTAACTGACTCTTGGCCTTCTAAATGGTCTGTAGCTCTAGAATCAATCTCCCTCTTTCCGTCAATGTGTATTTAACTACGTATAAAAATGGCAACAACTGCAGAAAGAAATACTGAGAAACACTGACCCTTTAGCCCTATAGTAAAGCACTCAGCTGAGGGAAGAGGTGCCTAAATCAGAAAGAGCATCAGATGTAGATCTCTCGTGCTTTAAATATCTGCCCTTCTAATCAGCAAATGCTCCATCTTCTTATCTGTCTGCCATCTAATCTATACATACATTTTTTAAAAAATCTACATGTTATTCCATTGCAAAAGTCTTTGCAGGATATAATTGTTGCTTTTATATCAGCCTGGCTTTCAGGTCAGCGTTGAGTCTCCAAAATCTAGAAAGGAAATGGAGTGTTATATTGAAATATTTTTTTATTATTATTACACTCTTAGGGATAATACTTAGGGTAATTTATTGTTACTGCCATGGAATAATTCTCCCGTAAGAGAGCACATTGATGGCTGCCAGCATGGCATTTTTACTGTTTGTATGAACATACAGGTCAGGAAGGGAGCTTCTAGATACTGCTTCCATTCCCTTGATCTTGCATTCAATCATATTAACTAATAAGATGCCATCTTATATTAATTTTTTCCCCTTGATTTATACTGAAAGAATGATGAAAAACCTTAGAACTTCTCTCAGATGGTAAGAAATTTTCAGACAAAATAAGTCTGTGACCAAGTTTTTGCTCATGGTTCCTGTTCCAGCACTGCACCCAAGCTTATAGAGAGATATTCTCTCTCAATGGCATTTAGTTCAATTCAATCAGTTCCTGTATTTCTTGGCTTCATGGTACTCCAGTTGTACAACATGGAAACTTATAAAATCTCATGTCTTGTGACCATATTTGAACTCATCAGAAATGTTTCACTTTAGTAAGAAGCATAGGGATAGGTGCTAAACCTTGCCTGTATCTGAAATTCCGAACAGATGTGATTTCACTTTAGAGTTTTTGTTCACCTTTTTCATGGTGTAATAATACATGCTATTTTGCTTGCACACGTTTGATCAGTGAAAATACAAGGACTGCCTCTGCCAGCTTAGTACAATTTTACTTACTGTTATATGTGCTGAGTGCTATAGAAAACATTAAAAATCAGAAGGTATAGGAATTCCATTCTTGTGCTGTGAGCTTACAGCTTAAATTTCAAGTGGGATCACAAGAAAACAGGTGAACAGTCCAAGGAGAGGAAATCAAAGAAAGAGGAAAGGGAGAGCATCTCAGTGTTAAAATTTTTTTATGAGATGTCTCACTTTGAACTTAGGATATTGAGGAGGAAGGAGGAAAATAAAGTTCAAGGGAGCTTTAAACTTCGGGAATTTTGTTTTATTTACTAAATTTTTCTGTTACTTGAATATTTATCTGGAGGGACACTAGGGTTTTTTACTCTTTCTATATGTTTATTTCAGTCATTTATATGTGGGACTTTGTGCCACCAGTATGCACAAAAATCAGAGAAAATACTGCTTCAGGTAGAATCTACCTCAAGTAATGCATTTGTCTTGAGTGCCAGTACAAAAAGGATTTGAGGAAGAACAGAGAAGTAGTTCTGAGATAATGCTGACTAAATAATAATCCATCAGTACATATCATGCTGCGTGGTAACTTCAGAATACTATAGTTAAGAGAAAGGAAAACACTTGGTGTTTTATGGGTCCTGAAACTATTTGCCAGATAGCCCTTTGGTGTGTCCTTTAGAAGAGCTACAGGCTGACCTGGATCTTGCTTTAATAAGTGTCAGTGTAAGTTCTGAAACCAATGGAATTTCCCTGACCTATACTTGCAACGTATAATAACATGCAAACTAGTCATGTACTTTAAGATTAATAAACATTCTTTAATTCCATATTAGAAGTTCACATGCATTAGCTGCTTACCGGCATTCTTGATATCCATATTATTTCATTTCCCTCTTGAAAGCTGTAGGTACCCAATAACCTCATAGTAGAGCATGGTTTCTTTCAAACTTGGATTTTGCGCCATTAATATACTGGAGATCTTCTTCACACTACCCCAAACCTGTTTAATGGTGAGCTGAAACAGAAGAAAGCTAGAGAAGCTCTAAAGGACTGCAACACTCATCTTTTAGGTCTGTGAACATCAGACTAGATGTCAGAGGCTAGAGTTAAGTGCCTTGGCTTCCAGGAGTAGGGTTATGGCATACCTGCTTGAACAGCTTTGTTCAGTGACAGATCTATTCAGTCAGCATAGAGTGCTTTACATCTGTACGTCAATCACAGTATTGCATAAGGTGACTAAAAACGTGCCAACTATAAAGTAACCCAAAGGGAATGAATCACTTTTACCGTGAGATGGAGCACCCATGCTTGTATTATGTAGCTGGACAGGAAATGGACTGTGGCTCTAACCTGTAGTTTAGGAATTTCAGACTCTCAAACGATTACTGATGTTACTGGGGAGCTGAAGTGGTAATTGTATGTACTGTCTCTCAGGGTGAACCCAAAAGATGTTGCTTTCAGTCATCATTAGTGCAAAGTCAAAGAAGTCATACACCTTTGTTGGCATTTACACTTACTCTAGAACAGGCTTGAAGCATTCAAATTTTCTGTCACAACTCAGGAGAGCTTTAAGTTGTCACCTTTCAGCAGTTATTAGCTCTGATTTCAGATACAGCATCTGACTTAACAAGTGTGGATAGGTTTATCATGTCTTATCATCTCAAATGTGGATGTGGATTTCTGTTAACAGACTTGCAGTGAATGATTTTAGGATTAAAGGCAAGTTGCTTAACAGGTGGTTCCAGAAGGCACTAAAAATACCTGGTGAGGGAGAGAAGCAGTCACTGGAGTCATAGTGAGAGTGCTTATGGTTTATATTATAGCATTGTGACTACAGCATTTGCCTAGGAAGTGATGCCAATAAATTCACGTAAAAAAAAAGGGAAGATGACATGTTTGACTCATCTCTGGATCTTCCAAGTGCCCCTGACCAGATTACTGGAGGTTGGACAATACCAGGAAAACTTTGCTGTTGGCATTCCCTGCCTTACGACCTCTGTAGTGATATGCCATTATTCATCATCAGGGTAAGGCTGCTGGATGGATGGAATTTACATCTGACATCACACCGTTGCTCACGGGCTTTTCAGCAACCCCTCGGCTGCAGGCTGGTCTGCAGGGGGCACTCCACAGCCCTTCACTTGCAACAAAATGTGCACCATGTGCAGCTGGAACTGGAAGGGTGCTGGGAAGGATTTGAAGAGAGTGCATGACTGTGTACTCCAGTAGTTAACTCTTGCAATAAGAAATGGAAAACTGTGTTTTCTACATCTCCATCACCACCCTCTCTTCTTCTACTTGCATGTAGCTGTGCTTCCATTCAAGAGCCAAAGACGTTGCAAGACAAGGAAAGTAGTCTTAGTTACTCAGGCTGGGGCAGCTCTGGACAAGTATAGAAGTCAGATCTTCCTGGGAGGGGCTAACTGGAGATAGATGCCTTCAGGGTTTGGAGGCCACTGAACAGGATTTTTCATCATTTGGGACTATAGTAGTTTGCTTCAGTTCTTTGTCCAGCCTTAAGCATTCTCCTTCACTCCCTATTTGAAAGTTTAAGGGTCAAGCCAGGACTTAATGAAATCAAAAAACTTTTTTGCAGGAGGACTGTTGATCAGGATCTATCTGTAAAACTTAGAGTATAAACTGGGTGGCTAGTTTATAATAAGATAGAAAAACATGGGAAAAATCCCGGCTAATTGCAGCATGGAAGACTTGATGCAGCAAAACTAAGGAGTTTCCTTCAAGGGGAAAAATGTAAAAGCTTTCTAACAAGCAAATCATATGTAATAATTTGGCAGCTCTGTTATTAGTATGGGCAAAGTAAACTGTTCACCTAACCTTTGCTTTGAGTTTTTTGCAGGCCTTTTTTTTATTTCTACAACCCAGATTAAATTCCTCTTTCCTGATAGCCAGCAGAGTTTTGTGAAGCCATGGTAAATGTCTACATTAGTTGGGCTCTTACTCTACAATTCCACAAATGCCTGCTCACCTAAGAAAACACGGCTGTTAGATAGCTGCATTGAAGTCATGCCTGCATATGGGCTTTGTCACATCACAGCTGTGTCATGGAAAAGTATTTTCCAGCTCTGTTGTACTCTCTGCCGCTTCTCTCATTTTACCCAACTGCTTCCCAGCCTCAATAAGTGTCCTTCCTCCTTTTTCTGGAGCTGCTTTCCCTTTTCATGTGGTGCCACAACCTCCTTCCTCCCCTCAGCCCTCCTCCCTGGCTTTGTTCCCTGCCAGCTCCTCCTTAGAAGTGTCATAGAACAGGTTACCCCTGATGAATGTACTTAGTTTCACTAGTGAGGCCTTCATGTCAGTCTTGTTTTGTCCTGAAAAAAATATGCATAACTTTATTATCATGCTTCCAGCTCAGTCATGTACACAGCACAAGCTGTAATTTAGAGGAAAGTACTGGGTATTGACCACTAACAGTACAGTGGTGTGCTAGCTATGGCTTTACATTTTTGTTAGAGTTGGAAAAAGTAGTAGCTGAGTGAGTCATGAAACCCAATGTAGCAAAATTCAGTTGTAAATGAAAGAGGAACATTTCCATATTCTTCATTTGGCTTAATTCCTGTGCCTAATGGCTGTGTATATACCATAAACATTGTGAAGGAGCAACCATGGAAACACTTGTTTTCTTGCATTGCTAAATTTACTCAGGGTTGAATATTAACACAGCGCCTGGCATTACTTTAAAAGCAAAAATAGCTAAAGCGTGACTCACTATGAGTCATTTACTGCTAGTCCTGCTATACTGCCTAGAGCTTGACATTGAACAAGCTGGCAGCCTGCATTGCTGCATTTTTTTCTAGGAACTTTGAACACATTTCATTCTTGTGAATTCTCTTGTGCAACAATACTGAACACAGCAATTTGTTTATTTTGCTTCCAAAGTCGAATGAATCAGAAAATGGTGAAACAAAGAGTATTTTTCTTGGAGATTCTAGAAGAGACAGATTCTGAGAACTATTTTTTTTAGCTGCAATAATGAAATGGTTGCATGGATGTTAAAAGTTAATTACATTTTATCCAGATTATGTAATATATTTTTTAAATCTATTAAAATACCTTTATTACTATTATTGATTTGCATTTTCGGCAAAGGCATGTGTGAAATCAGAAAGCTAAGTGTACAGGTTGAGAATTTTTCTGTTCGGTTGGAAAAGTTTTATGGTGGGAAGGCAGTGAGCTCTGAAGGGGCAGACAAAATGAGGCAACTGTATTCCTATTGGCCTCTGTATTTAAAAGGCACACCCTAAATATGGTGCTTGGTATCTGACAGTGAGTAGTTTGCTGGCTGACTGTGGGAATGCCTAAAAAGATCAGGTGATCTCAGTCAGATGGGAAGGGGTAATGAGAGAGGGCTGAAACCAAAAGCAGCTTGCTGAGGCAACCATGTGATGAGAGCCTGAAATACACTGCTTGGCCAAATATCACTCTTCAGTGTGCTAAAATTTTGGTTCCACCTAAATATAATTTCTAACTAAAAGCCATTTCTTAGAACAATAGATAATGAAATCCTTTAATATTTTCCATAATTTTTTCTACTTAAAAAAATCTCATGCTATCAACATAAAACCTTCTGCATGTGTTTACAGGAGGTACCATAAATCAAATTAAAATACTAATAATGTAAGCTCAAAACAGCTGCAAGAGTAAAATCCCACATACCTTGGTATGGATTAAAAGCTTGCTGTGTATCTCTTCCTGTAACTAGAGGTGATGGAAATAGAGATAGTAATGTATCTACATCTGTATGTTTAATAATGCGTGCTGTGCAGAATCTTTATAAACTAAAGCGTTTTCATTGCATAATGTGCTAGAACATCAACTTCAAAAATTTCTCTTGAAGTGATTTCCCTATTAAAAAATCTCATTATGATGACTCAAGACAAAAATAAGAATGATTAATTAAGCTTAACAGTGGCATTCTAAGCACTGTTCTAATACACACTATTCTATCTCATTTCAACATGAATTTATGATCACTGCACTAAAGACTTCTGTTTTAAATTTAAAATTGTCCAATAAATTTAAAAAGGTTACAGTAATTATTCTTTATGTTTTCCTGACTAAGAATCATAGTAAAAAAATGATATCATGTTATTTTCTTAAACCTAGAAATAAAAAAGGATCATGTTATATCAAACAGGATAAAGTTGGAAAGTATTTTTATTTTTTTCTGTGTTACCTCTTTTGACAGTGACCCCCAAATCACTGTTATTTAAATGGTTTCAGTAGTTACTCACGGTATATGCTCTTTAGCAATCTCTTCATAGCTACTGAATAGGCTGTGCCTCAGCCACACCTCCGGGCATGTTAGGCAGAATATAGACATGAGAATTTATGTTAGGAGTAAGACTGTGCCTTTTAAAAGACAGCTTTGTGTAGGAGGTTTTTCTGCTCTGAGGATCATCAGAAAGATTGGAGCTGCCTAAGGCATGATATCTCTTGGGCATCTCTATACATGTTGTGTAAGTAATGTCACTATTAAGCTGTAGCAAATTATTCCCCTCACGTATGTGTGTGTTTCCCTGTACACACTCACACGCTGACACGGAGAATGGGCAGGGCAGTGACGTGGAGGCTCTTTAGGACATACCAGAAGACCATGTGCTGAGCACACGGAAGTGTGACAGTCTAGCACTTACTGTGAACTTCATTACCAAGTATTAACTTTTTTTCCATAAACACATACGAAATGCTCTCTTGAAGTGAAACCAACATCCTGGTACGTGTGCATCCTAAAATGACAGATGAAAACTCTCAGTTCTCAGATCACTTTCTGTTCCGGTTATGAACCCAAATGATTGCCTTTAATATGTTCACAGGACAGACAAACAGAACATTATGAAAAACTGTAAGTCATGCAGAGTGCTGAGACAATTCATAAGCTTAACCACCGAAGGCTCTGAGGATGTCCATCTTGTTGCATTCTTCTCCTGGGTCTTGAAGGGTGCAGTATAGCATCACTATGCCTGTGAGTTGTCAACAGAAAAGCGATAGGAATTTTGGACTAATAACTTAGGTCCTGTGGATATATCCAGGTCCAGCACCGCTTTAACAGCAGAATGGAGGCTTTTTTCCCTCAGCCTTCAAATTGATTTTATCAGGTATATCTAACCTGATGTCTTTCATATATAATGAATGGATGAGATGCTTAGGTTGTAATTCCTTACTCCCCTGGAGTTTTGAATAATACAGTTAGTAGTAAAGAAATTTTCCATTAAATTACTTGCATAGCATGAGCTACTGATAGCCAGAAAAAACATGTTCTTTTTATCTTGCACTATTTTTATGTGACTGTGCCCTATTAGAACCAACCTCAGTGACTAAGGTTGTCCTGTGAACTTTTAATCTTAAAAATAGCCCTTTTTTTGGCTACAGATTGTCTCAGGTTGATTCACAAGCATAGTCATACAAGATCCAGTGGCATCACTGAACTAACTGTTAATCACTGTCACCTTTTGAGAAGAGACTGCTAAATATCTCATTTCTAAACAGCTGCCAAGTGTTTTCCTTTTTCAAAAGCCACGAGCCTAGCAGATTTCACTGCTTCTGTTTGCAAGCTTTTTACACTTATGGTAGCAGGTGTATTTGTGAAGTATTAGTGGACAAATTTGCCCT
>JAOXXN010000395.1:142593586-142608349 GCA_026770055.1 Myrmophylax atrothorax
GCCAAATAAGAGAAAATGTCAATTTCAAAATAAATAGAGACTTGTGACTTTTTTTTATCATACTCATTACTACAGTATCTGCAAGCATTAATGAATTTGTTTTTACATTATCCATATGAGAGGATTATTATTATTCCCACTTGACAGATGGGAAACTGAAATTCAGAGAGATTAACATAGATGTTTTGGGTGGCTTTTGAGAAGCCTAGGATGTGGTTTATCAAGAGTTCTTACATGGCACACAGTTCCCACTGACTTCAGCGTTTATGCAAAGCAGACTTCAGTCTTACATCAGATTTCATAGGTCATCTCAAATAACTCCTTTTCTAAATTTGGAATAAGGAAACTCCCTTCCCAACTTCCCTTTTCCTTTCCCTACCAGTTTTCTATTTGTTCCACCCCCTCCCTGGCTGCTTTTCCGAACCTTCCGTCTTATCCTGTTTTGATCAGAAAGCCTCTTCCTCCACTTAGTCCACTTAGTTTAGGCAGAGGAACGATCATCTTCCTTTTATTCTTTCTGGACTCATGCCCAATCTAGATCAAATCTCAGTATTACTAAGCTCAGAAGCAAATGTGCAGATTTTGACTTTTCAGAAAGTTAATGTTGGGTAAAATGGACAGATCTTATAGGAAAGACAGAAGTTTATTCCCAACACAGAAGTGACTTGGGCTCAACTTCAGGTCTCTGCTTCAGCAAGGGGATGTTGGAGATGCCCAAAGAACAAGTTGTCAGAATTACAGAGATACAATTGCATGAATTTCCTTCACTTCGTGATTTTGGATGTACTTTTTTTGACTGAAATTCTGTCATTTTCAGTCCAAGTCAGTACCATTTAGCAAAATTATAAGCCCTGTATTACTAAAACAGCTATTTCTAATAAAACTGCTGAATGTGATCTGTTTGTGGTTGAGGACAAAATGCCATTAATTTAATTTATTTGATACTAGCTTTGTCAGATGGCTTTACACTGGGACATGAAAGAAATTTATGCATCTCTTTTTCTTCAGTAATTAATCTTTTTTGATTAAGTTGCATTTTAGACAGTAGTGTTTTAGCTTCTTATTCATAGTTGCAACAGAAATGTGGCAGTAAAACCTGAGTATCTGCAGGAAAGGCAAAGTCTTGGGGCTAGTACAGAATACAGTTATCCTCTGTGATGATGTGTTCCAAGGTTGGTCCTCCTCTAGCACTTGCAAGAGCCTAGCAGCAAACTTTGAAAAGATTAGAGGTCAGAGGTTTATCCATATGAGGTTATAGTTAGTCCTGTGTCAACAACAGTGATGTTTTCCATTTTTTGAAGAGAAAAGGACAAAGTAGTGACATTTTCTGACAAGCAGAAATCTAGACCCATCCCCAAAGACAGACTCATGAGCTGTGTTAGGGAATATCCAAGATATTTGGCATCTTGTAAACAGCTTCTTGTTCGTGGGAGGGCTGATCTATAGATCCTCATCCTGCTAATATCGATGTGATTTGTCTATTGCTAATGCAGTACTTACCAATTTCATTATGCAGGCTTCACATATTGTAGGGGTTGGTCCTTGAAAAACAAGCCTAAGTCTCATGAAGATTAGTTTGCTTCTCCTGAACCCTACAGCCTCACAGACCACGGGCTGAACACCATTGTCCTACAGCCTGTCAGTGAAATGGAGCCTTACCTTGCAAACCCTTGAAGAAAGAAATGTTAGTTGTAAAATATTTTTAAGTGGCATAGACAAAGCACCACAGTAGTAAATAGCATTTCAGGATTGGTATTATAAATGGTACTAAACTACAAAGGGAACTTTCAGAACTGAAAAATTCACAAGTGCTTTACACAGCCTAATCATATATATGTGTATATATATATATATACACACATAAAAGGCCATTATATTTAATTTTAATTGTCCAGATTATTATTTTGAGATTTTTAAGGGAGTATTCCGTACTTGCTAATTGCCTACAAGTTTGGCTGTCAACCTCCCAGGTGTGCAGACACCTATTGTTCAGAATACTTGCCCTTGCAATAGCTCTGCATTTGCTGCAGCAAAACAACTCAAAGTTAAGCTCACTCTTAAAATATGCTGCTTTTGCTTATGATAGTCTTGTATTCATAACTACTATACCCATAGGTATTAAGGGTATTCAGCTCCCCTGGGGAGTGTTTCACTTTGAGTCTTAACTTCAATGCTGCAATTCTGGCAAACAAGTGGAACCAGAGGAGAGATGAATGCTGGAATGGCTTAAGAAGGAATGGATTGGAAAGTGTAAAGGGAGTGTGGTTAAAGCTGCAGGAGTGGGTACCCTTTTTAATCATTAATTAGAACAGAGCTGGATTTGCTGCAACTACATCCATATGGAAACTAAATTTTCAGGAGAAGCTGATTTCACAAGATAAGCAATCATGGATTTATCTGTACATCAAACAACTGTGCATTTAGTACATGCTATTTTATCCTCCTAGCAATCTCAGAAGAAAATATCTGGGTAAAGGGACATCATAGTTGGAACATTGCAGTTGGGTTTTCTGTTCTGGATATGGAAGTAACTTGTGAAAGCTCTTAAATAATCACAAATTTTGATTCAAAAATCTATGTTCAAGGTCAGATTTTTTTGAAACGTGACGACTTTAGTTCTTTTCCTTTTCTAAAATTGCATTTCAGAAAGTTTTTGGATTGGCTCCTTTTAAGTTGCATATTATAAGAGGAACATTAAGGGCATAATGTAATGATTTTTATTATTCTCAAGAAGCGTTCTCAAGAATCACTTTTAAAGTTAGTTATGAATTTGGCATCTGGAAGATTTCAACTTCCACTTTTTGAGTTTCAGGGAAGTTTGTACTTAGGTGATCTTCTCTTTCTAAGGAAAAATAAAATATAGCTCGAAGTTCAACAAAGTGTGATGTTCCAGTAATTATTGTTTCTGTAGTCCCAAAGTAAGTGTTTGAGTCAACAAAATCTTTTTCTCTAAGAGATGTTTTTGCCCCTTAATGATTGTAGAAATTGTGAATGTAAGCTATAGCTCAGGAAATCTTCTGACCATGTGATTCTGCATGTTCTTTCAGATTTTATGCAGGTGGTGTACCTGGAAGACATTGGAGATTTTTATGTATGATCACCTCTTTAAAAATTAAATCCAAACCCCAAAACCTGCTGTTCAATAGTTTAAATTAATATAAATCACAAATAAATTTTAAAAATCATTTAAACAAAAAACAACTAATCAGTTACCTTATTTAAAATTACCCCATTATTTAAAATGGGATTTTGTTTTCTGTTTCTTAGCCTCTAATTCATAGGAGACCTATAAAATAAAATATGTTCTTTGGAACTTTCAAAATAGGAAAAAGTTTTAAATGTGGTCCCTAATGTACGTAGTTCTTATGGACTAATTAACAGTGACAGGTCACTGCTCCAAGCAGCTTACAGTACAAATACTTTATGGAATGTGATGTGCAAGAGAAAATGCACATTATTTGTTAATTCTGGAATTTTCACTTTAGTGTATTTATATAGGATTAGCTATGGATTCTGTATCCACACAATATAATGTGCATTTTCAGTCTCTTCTTACAGCACTGTGAATAAGCCTCTTATTTGAAGCAAAAGTGCTTAATTGAATTTTCTGTAAGCTGCATCTTTCTTCTATTGTGTTTCCTTTGATGAGGAACTATTCACAAAAATTCCAGGTAAAACACTATGCACAGTTGGATGCTACCTAAATACAAATAAACCTGGAAAGTAACAAATAATGTACCCACTTATTCTCTTCCAGTCACATAAAGTGATCAGAAAATATTTCATCTCATAAAACATGCTTGTGAGAAATGTTACCTGTCTGTAATCAAACTCGATCTGAAGTGTAGACTCTGGTTGGCAAGATAACAGGGTGTTCAACATCAAAACCTTTGTGTTCTCTACACTTTGGCTTGTGAGTTGCATAGTTGTTAGCACAATAGAAACTGAAGCGTAAGCATATTCCTGATGTAAGCAGCAAAATTGAATGTCCACCTATTGTGTAATCAAGGAAATATTTTTATTACCCTGTAAAAAGTGGAGTTTGGTAGGTGAAACAAGGCACTAAATCTGCATAGCTGGCTGTACCACTGGCCTAGGTTGTTGATACCCTTACATCATTCCCTGCCTTGGTCTGTTAACTCTCCTTTTGCCTCTACACTTGGTGCCTCATGAAAGGGAGTGTGGACTTGTAGAACTAGACAGAACTGAGATATGCACTCAGTTCTAGAAGGGCATGCTGAACATCAAAATGCAGTTCAGCAGTGCCCGTTGCTTACTCTTGATTTCATCATCATTTTTTCCTAAGCCTGCTTTTTTTCTGTGATGGAATTACATATTTATTCCAGCTACTGCCAGCTGAAAATGGCTTCACATGAAGCCAAGTGGATCTGTGAAATAATCTCTTTGACAGCTGACTTGTCTGTTCCTAGAATCATGTTTCTTAAGCAGAAAGTGGTAAAATACTCAAACGATCCAGAGCAGCTTTTCACTTCCTAACAGCTGCAGATAAGGCAACACCAAGAGCTCAGACTGGAAAAAGACCCCAATAGGGGAAGTAGAGAGATTATCATGCTATTATTAAAAATGTAAATAAATTCAGCAACATAGAAACTGCTGCAATATTTATCTACCAAGATGAAAACTAAACAGAAATGCTGGGATCCTGCTACATAGTTGATGAATGTTTGTTCCAAGTATTACCCAAGAGGAAAAATGCTTGAAAGCCTGACAGTTAATTTCCTGGAGATGAATTACAGGCACTGTTAAATGGAGAATTTTGCTTTAGACTTCAGTAATACCAAGATTTCTTACATTTTGGAAAAAAAAGAGTAAATAACAATTTGTTTTTGCCTGTCAATGGCACTTGGAAAGGCTCTGGGCCAGGTTGGGCTTTCCTGTATGTTTTGTGCTAGGTGTGTTGGCTGTGCGTTAATTTCTTCACTCTCAGATCTAGGTTGCCACATCATCACATTTCTGCTGAATGGCTAAAAGAGCGTTTGATTGTGGTTTATTGCTTTGGTGACTGAGGGACATTGCTGATACGTTGCAGGCTATTCTACTTGCTCTTCGCCACACTTCTGAGAAAGGGCTTACAGGTGCTGGCAGACAACTGTATGTCATCATCAACTGTTTTGAAATGCAGCAGCCCTTAAGGCCATATTCTGCCTCTCAGGTAGTTTATTATGATGCTTTGTAGAGCCACCACTTCAGAATTTAGGAAGGAGGCTCATCAGTATGCTGGTGAAATACAGACATGTCTCTCTTTACTCAGAAGAACCTGAAAGTTCAGCATCTCCTGTGAAGTAATGCTTGGGGGTATTGCCAGCTGGCTGTGTTAAAAGCTGCCTTATTTTCAGCCCTGGAAAAACTAAAGTGCTGCTGCTGAGTGAAGGTCATTGATAGAGGGAAGTTTATTCTTTGTTTATCCAGGCTATGTGTTCACACATAACGAAGCCAAGCTAAAGATTTCAGAATCTTTTAGGACCTTGCCCTATTCACAGAAAATCTTCTGTGTTGGATTTTTGAAATGTACTTTTTCCCACTACCCACTTTGTACTGTCTGTGGTTTATTTTGTTTGTATCAGAAGAGCAGCATATGCCTTATGCCTCAGTGATCACTGATGGACTTTCCTGACGCCTGTAATTTGATGATTCACCAACATAGCAGCTGGCCAGTTTGAATGCACCTTTATAGATAGGACTTTAGTTTGGATTCTTTATATTAACTGTTACCAGAGGAACAGGTAATCTGTGGAGTTGCACTATCTCTGTTTAATGAAGTGGATTCTGGCTGTTTCTGTTGAGCTCTTCATGCTGGTATCCATTGCTGTCACATCAGGGTATCTAATAGATGAAACCTTCATTAGATTCATCTGTGAGCATATGTACTCATGCTGTCTGCCATTTTGGCAATCTGTTGCATTGCCTCCTTAAATCATCAGCTTGACTACAGTTTTAGTGTATTGAGACAGCATGAAAAAAATCACTTGACAATCTGATCATGAAACAAGAGGCCTGAAAAGCCCAAATATAAGGAGGTTTGGCACTGTCACAAGCTTGCTGTATTAATGTTTCTTTGAAAAATTGCTTGGTTGCTCTTTAATCTGTGGTCTTGCAGCCTTAAATGTCCATCTATTCAGCAGACTATTGAACACTGTACATGGTGATTTCCACTGTATGTTACTGAACTTTTTAACATGCACATTTTATTTTTGAGCATGACATGGAATTCACAAACTCTCGGAACTTCAGACTATGTCTTTTCAAGAACTTTCATCAAACCTAAGACCCATTTTAACTATTTATTTGAAGAGATTCTAAATAAGTTGAGCAAATGACAACTGCTCTCACCAAGGTGAAACTTCAAAAAAAGAAAACTTTTTTCATACCTAATGAGATAACTTGATGCAGCAAAAATGTCTTTTTTAGCTTCGCATCTCTGTGACATGCTAGGATGCAGCTACACTGTAAGAGTCATAGTGAGGCAATGTGAAATAGGTGCTAAAAATAAACAAAATGTGACTCAAATCTGCCTTGAACTTCAGGTCCTGTAGTGAAGTGTTGATCCAACTGAATTTGATCAGTATTTTCCAAATAATTATCATGACTTTATTTTTCTTTTAAAGTTTCTATCAGTAATTATTTACTATAAATAGCCATGACAAACAAGCTGTTGGAACACTTAATATGATTTTGATTACATGCCTGCTGGAAAGGAGAGTTTAAATAAGAACAGCAGGAAGCAGCTATAAATCAAATGCATAAAACTTAATGACAGCAATATTTTGGCAGAATATCTTTGATTCTGTTTCAAATGTAGAAATGTTTCCTCTTTCTATTAATTTTTTGAAAGGAAGGGTAGGTTGTTATACCCTTGCTGGTTATCTTTCTTTTCTCCTTCCTAATAAAGTCACTAAGGCTTTTTGCTCCTTTGGAATCTTCCTAGTGCAGCAGTGTGTGTCAGAGACACTGTGACTGCTGAGACACTGGGACTGTTTATTTGAAAGACAAATACAGCTTTGAGAGTGAAATGTATTTCTCTAGGTCTCCTTTCCTTCTCTCTATTTGAGTTATCCCACACAGCCAGTACTCTCTTTAAATTATTCTCTACTCTGGATATTAATGGGAATATGTGAGCTGCCTCAGAAGAAATGCTGTTTTGCAGTAGTACCTTTTTTGTGGATGGATTCTGGAGACCCAGAAAAACAAGACATACTTCCAGAAAAACTATTCTTGGGGCCTTCAGGGGTTTCAGTGGAAGTTAGGCATATCATTCTCTTTGTGGATGTAAGTTCAGGTGATTTGTACAGGAGCTTTCAGAAAGTGTGTCAGAACAGCATCAGAATCCACTTCTCTCTTTCCAAATCATCCTTTCTCAACCATAACCTTTCTGTATTTCCCCTGTCAGTCTGTCTCTATACACACCTTGAAGCAGAACATATACCTGCAGAGTACTTGCTGCACAGCATCTTTGGCCTCTGGAAGCCCTAGTGAAATGCTTGTTCACCAGGAATAAAGCTCTGCAAATGAAACTTATCCCTAATGAACATAATTTTCAGAATTAGAGTGCCAGAACCCACAAAGCTTTCAGAAAGCCTTAAAAGTATTTCTGTTCAGGTGGTCAACAAGTTAACATTGTTGAGATTTTAAGCATGAGAATAATTTCAATAGAGTACTATTGAACTACAGAATTAGTCTGGTCTCCTGACCTGTGGCACAAAATCTGAAATTGTTGAGGTTACTAAAGTCTTTGTCAGATTTGGAAAAATTAAGTCCCTTTCTATGCCACACCAGAATCCTTTTATTTCAAAAAGCAATTAAATATGGACCAGGAGAGGATAAAATAAAGAACAGAAATGAGTAACACATTTTGTTGTTTAAGAGAGTCGAGTTGAGGTGACTTAGGGGTCCATTCAGAAAAAAGGTCATAACATAATAACTTATTTTATTGAGTAAATTTAAGAAAAAATAATTCACTTAGACCAGAGTAGAAAAACTGTGTCAACTGTAGTAAACATTACCATAGATCAGTTCAGGGTAGGATGGGTAAAAGTTATGGGGAAATGCCTACAGAAAAGAGAACTTCAAGTCTGCATGGTTGTGATTAAACTCAAATCCTGCTCCCTGCCCACAGAACAGCTGGGAAATGTCATCTGGGTCCCACAGCCTGGCACAAGCCCAGTAAGTGGAACAAGGGAATTCTGCTTCACAACCAGCAGTCTCCTCTTCCAATGAACATGGTACAGAAAATCAGTAATTTAAGAGGGAGAAATTAAGTTCTTTTCCACAAGAAATTTTCATACTTAAGTAAGTATAAAATGCACTTCAAAACAGACTCAGCTCATGAGGTCAAGTAGATGTTACAGTCAGATGAGTTTGTTGTTCTACACTTGTGTTCTTTCTAATAACTCTGTGGAGGAGAGCTCTGACCTTCCCAAGCACTGATGCCAGCAGCACACTGGCTCCCTTGTATAAAGCTGTCTTGATCACAGGCTTTTTCTCCCAAGCACTTTAGAAGCAGAAATAATTTCAGCCTAAACCTCTCCAGAAGGATGTTTTGTTGCTAACAAAGGGACAAGAATGGCCCAAGACAATGAGTGCTTTCTTTTCTGGGTCCCCAAAAGCAGGTCCATCACAGTATAGCAACAGAAAAAGGATCATTTTAGAAGTGAATAGAGAAAGCTGAGAAATCATGTACTAATTATGTATCCTAACAATGAATGCTGTATCCATCTGCAGGGATCTTACCATCAAAGAGAAGGTAGTTAGAGTGAGGCAGGAAAAACTATTAAAAGCAAAAAAAAATACTTTTCTTATGAAGAAATCTAAACTGGAAATGAAATGACAGAAGAGAGGCCCATAAAGTGAAAAATCATGCCAAGAAAACAGATTAAAGAGTACAATTTACTTCTTATTTTGGACAGTATTCAAGTAGGTTCTGTTTAAGCCTGCAGAGTGAAGCACTCTTCATTCTAAATACAGAAGCTTAGGGTAATTGAATATTAGAATAAGAAATCAAAGTATGTCTTTTGAATACCTTCTCACATAAACCCAAAAAACTTTGTGAGTAGCTTCCAGAAACCCACGTAGTTACATTAGGAAACAAAAGATATTCTGAAAACCCAGAAGCCAAACCTTTTTAGAAATTCAAAGACCAAATAGGGAGAAATCATGTGAGAAAGATTCATTTAAGGGCATAATGATTTTAGTCCTAAGTATATGATGCTGCCTAGCGATCAGACTGAAGGAGTTCATCATAAATATGTGAAAAGGAAAGTCTTAGGAATATTTCTAGTAAATACTCAAAAATTAACACCTGAATCATTCTGGGTTGCATTTGAAAAGATAGCAACATTTTTAAAAGTAGATCTCATTCAAAAAGAATTATTGGACAGTGACGCAAGGGAGTTACTCAAGACTGCAGTGAATATCCAGTACGAGGAAAAGAAAGCATTCCTCTGTAGTGATTAGAGAAAAAGTAGTTGCATCTATACAGAATAAAAATAACCAATAGTTCCAGCACAAGTAGCAAGGAGCATGTGCATGCATTCACACATGCAGGGCTGAATTTAGTCACAAGGTAATGATCAGCCCAAGTTCAGTGATGACTTCTACATTGCTCACAGAAAAAGGAGGTGGAAAGTGTGCAGCTGGAGCTGGTTGCAAAAGTGTTCAATGTCCTCTCAGTACACAGAGTAACAGGTTCAGATGACATGCTGAGTCACAAGTTTTACAGGAAATCAGCAAGGAAATAAATGAACCTTTAACTGACATTTGTAGATGTTTGCAGCAATAAGAACTAGTGGAGGGTTGCAGAGAGAACCACAGTGTTGTAACTTACACATTAAAAGCAAGGGAAAAAAATCAGCATCTTGATTTCTGCTGTGAAATCTGCAAATACTTTATGCGTATGTGCTGTAGAAATGCCGTGAGCAATGTCAATAACACTGAGTACTGCACTGTTTGTGTGCTTATTTGTATTTCCAATTTGTAGAAACCAAGGCCCCCTACCTGTATTTTGCTGTCGGCGTAGTTATTAGGCAAATCTTCAGTATTGTTTGGAGGGTTTTCTTGAGTGATTGCCTTGTTGTTCCTATTGCATCTGTTTTCAAGTTTCTCCCCACCCACCAATCTGTTCCCATAGCTTCACTATTCTTATTTATGTATGCATTCATGATTTTCACAGGAATAAATTCTATTCATCTCAATTAAGATGCGTATCCCATCAGACTGGGTGCTACACATACACATCGTAAGAAATCATCCCTGCTCAGAGCAAATTGTAGTCTAGATGAAGAACAGACAGTGAGAAATTCAATTCTCTTCCTAATACCTGTAAAGCAATATCCCAAAGATTACATTGGTAATGCCCAAATCTTATGAGTCCCGACCTATTCCTTTGCAACAAGACTGATGCCTACTTTGAGACTTAGATTTCTCCTTTGGGTTGGTTTTAATTTTGTCATAATTATTACTTTGTAATGGTTGAAGGAGGAGAGTGTGATATAAAGGGGGTTTGTTTAGTTTTGTAAGTCACTAGTATTACACACTTGGGGTCCTATTTTGAAGTAATAGTCAGAAAATAAGGTGGAAAATGGTGGATGGAAGGTTCAGATCCAAATTAACCAAGCAAAAGTGTCATGTAAGAAGTTGTAAGGCAGAACACTAAGCGTCACAGAAATAATTTCTCAATTGAATTCAGCTTGTTAGATTGGACAGTTTATATTAAAATAGAGAAGCAAAGCGTAATCATGTGCTATTTACTCATTTTAAACAGAAGTTTCATTAAGCATGCTTTATTTCATAAGTACTTGGAAATGAGGTTTCACATCCTTTCCGAGTCTTTTGTAATGTGATCTGTCTTTGATATGCTTAAATATCCAGCAATCCCTTTTTCTAGCAGCAATTTTGTCATTTTACTGTTCTGAAAGTATTAGCACTAGAGAGTGTATTTTAATGCAGAAAGATCATCTTCTATAAGGGTGTAGTGGAGGGCATCTTCCCTCCACTTAAGATCTTACCTGGTGGCATCCATATTCCCACTGTGAGATTCCATACACTAGTGGGCTTTTTAGGATAAGAACCAGCAATAAACCCCATTACTTCGTTATTTTCTTTCACTGTTACTTTTTGTATTCTTTTTCTTTAGGTTGTACACAAAACTCCATTAAATATATTGAATATATTTTTCAGTTTCTTTAAATGCTGGAAACTGGAAAAAACGAATAAAATGAGTTCCCTGTCAGCAGGTTCACTGAGAGCACACAGGAGAGGGTGAATGGACTTTCAGGAGTCCATTGCTTTTATTGGGCTTGACCTCATGTTGAATGTTCTCATTCTCATCTACTATTTGTCAGCATCTATACAGAAAATAACTTCTTTGGTAGCCTTGCAATAACAAAACCAGTAGTCATTGTCATGAGTGCTGTTGTGCCCAGACTGGTGGGTGTGCTCATGGCTTTACAGGCCTGTGGACCTTCAGTACAAGATAACTGGCTTTTATTTAAATACTACTGCATCTATACCTTGTTTTTAATCACTGGGCCTTGGTGTGTTTTACCAAAGAAGGCATCTCAAATGAGGAAGTTCAAACACTGGAAGGGAAAGTGATTTTCTGAAGGTCACCAGTCAGTGCTGCATCAGGAATGTGGGCTAATGGCATGGAAAAGCCTAGGAGGAAATGGGTCTTTCTATAATTCTGGTTTTGATGGCTCCAGTGAATGAGACATTGAACCCCACACTGAGTCATGATGACAGAACAAAATGTTAGAGACTGATGTATTTATTGCTCTGCAGCTATCTTGTGCTGACAATAACACAGATCTCATGTTATATTTTTTTAAAAGTGTGAAACTGTGTAATTAAAGGACTATTTTGTAATGCATGTGACATTCTCTTCAGGAAGGAGTGATGTTGTTAAAATATTCATTTGCTCCACTGTGACCCTTCAGAAGAGGCAAGTAAACCAATTCAAAATTTGTAAAACAAATATAAAAAAATTTAATTTAGCTTCAAGTAGAAAATTCAAATTCACTTGTTTTTTTAAAAGCAAAACAATAAATTATTTATTTTAGAGATTTGCTATATTTTCTTCTTTTCATAACTTCCTGGAGAATTTATGGACAAGTACTAAATTCCCAAATTTATATTCTGCAAATAAAAATGGTAAAATCATTGAGTTTCTCTTTCATAGCGTTAGTCTAATGTAATTGTGTTTTATTTTTTAAAAAATGTCCGTGCGAGAAATAGAGAAAAATACAAGATCATTTAAAAAGAACACCACAAATACATTTTTCTGAAAAGAGTTAAGAAATGTAAAATAAGGCTAACATAAGAGGAATAAGTTAAAATAAGGCAGAAAATAAAGCTAGAAGTTAAATTATTGGCTTAATTAAAAAAAAAACAAACGAAAAAACTAAGGGTACATAGAAACTTATAATATGAAAAAAGCCAAAACAAAACCCGATAGTTGTGAAACAACTGATGCATGAAGTTATGCTTAAGGCATTTAGAATATCAAAACTATTAAATAGATGTTAAGCTATTCTCACAGGAGATGATAGCCCTGTCAAAATTAGATAGCTCTTCCCATTCATCTGTTCAAAATGATTGTGAAATATTTGGATGGTAATGGGAACGGAGGACTGGAGGACTCTCATGTAGTGAATACAGTGCAGTTATTATTAAAATTTATTTGATGTTCTACATCACTGAGTTTTAGATAAGTAGTCATTAGAGTCACGGGAAGAAGTTAATTGAGTTTGTAGTTCTCTTTGTAGCAACTGAGTAGATTTCTCCTGCAACCTGAGAGGTCTATGATATGTAGAAATACCATTAACAAAGAAATTACCTACTTTAGAAAGTCATCTTGTCAACAAATATTCTCAGTATGACATCTTCTACTCTATTCTTTAGATTCCAAGACTTACAAAAATGTAACACAAAATATAGATAGTATAATGAACATTAATTTGGAAAGAAATATGTACAGAAAATAGTTTATGTTGGCTACTTGGGGTAGCTAATCAATACTTTTTTAATTGCATGGTTTTAAAACAAAGAACATGACACAAGTGGTGTCAAGGAGTATTCTAGCAAGATGTTTCAGAGGAGTATTGCACAATGCCAGCACTTCAAGGTGGAAGTATTTAATCACACTTGTTGTTATGAAATATTTTGTTATTCAAGTCAAAACTACCAATATGAATAAGTATGAATGGAATTATATTTGGCTGTGGATAATGAACTCAGAAGATTTTTAGTTTGACAATATCTTGAATAAGGACATTTATTTACTTAGACATGAGGCCAAAAGGGTACATTTTAAATGCTCAGAGATACTACAACTATATTTACATAGCTCAACATTTTTAATTTCCATGCTTTTTTGATTTTGCTTTCATTAAAATTATCAGCCACATATGCTGTAGTAAAGTTTTTTTTTCTATTTGGGAATATTTTCTATTGAAGAGTGTGTAAGCAGCTCATAGAACTAGATTTGTCACAGTCTTTATCATCATAAATCTGTTTTCTGGTTTTCTCATGAGAAAACAAAAAGTGATTGATTCTGTAATGTTTTGCCTGGTGCTCTGTATTTTGAGTTTACAAGTGTTCTATCTCTTTTTAAATACCCATTTCTTTTCATGTGAATGCTAAAATCACCTGTCCATACAAGGTGTCTGTGTAAGTCTGTTGCCAAATGCACTGAGTGCAACCTGTTGAAGTCTTGTCTTTGCGACTCATTTGGTCATAAGAAACCAAAATAAAAACATATCCTTATGTCATAACTTTATACTTTGTAACTGGTACATCTTGTGCAATTCCTTCAGTGGGGATTTCCCTTTCTTTCCTGTAAACTGAAATCTTTCATGTAAGCAGTGTTTAGACATACTCTTTTGTAAAACCGATCTTATCAGGATTATGCAGATCTCCCCACTTTTCTACAGGGGTTAAGGAGTGCTTACCACAAATGGAATGAGTATTTCAACTGCGAAAATGAGGTATTTTCAAAATGAGGGTTTTTTAAAGACTTAATATGTGATTTTTTTTTTTAAATGGAACAAAAGCTATTGTATTTCCATGAAGATTGTATACTGAGTAGCATATGTGGAGTTAGCCAACTCCCTCTTAGGGATGTAAGCCCTTGTTAGTTTATTATCCATTATTGCAATGGCTAATGAACAGGCTTGAGTATTTTGTAAGTTTTATTGATGTTGGCAAATGATTCTTTGAAATGTCACAGAAATAGTCTTATAAAACTTCAGAAATATGTCTCATTGTTATGCCTTACTCCTCTCTTCTTTTCCACCTACCAACCTTCTGCTAGCCCACTACCCCACTTCATATGTATTGTCATGCCAGAACAAGAAAAAACTCATACAAGACTTACAAGAGGAAAATTTTAGCACTTAAACTTAAGAAATACAAGAAGTGGCATTGCTTTTTATGTAGTGGTTGTTGTTGTGTTGTTTTGTTGGGGTTTGTGGGATTTATATGAGTTTTGATCTCAGATATATTAAGATTAGAATTAATTGAGAAAAAAATCCAACTTTTTATTCTGACTCAGAATGAAAACTAACAAATTTGTCTTATTTTCGTGGTGGGGGGTTGTGTGTGGGTGGTATGTGTGTGTGAAAAGAAATGCCAGAAATGTTTGACTATTCTAAGCAATAAAGCAGAATGGTGCACGTGGCTCTTCCTCACCTCTTGAGATGATACCTGCAAACCCTCTTAGGGGCTGGGGGGCCAAGAACTGTCAAATTT
>JAOXXN010000395.1:142613720-142634193 GCA_026770055.1 Myrmophylax atrothorax
CTCTGCTAACACAGGGACTGGGCACTTTTGCTGGAATCACCCAAAAAAGAATCAGTTTTAATTTTACATAGCAGGTCCTCAAGCAAGGTATTAATAGAAAGTTATATAAAATGTCAAGACTAACAAAGGCTGGCCATAATCTGAGTTAGTTTGTGTGTCCTTGTAGTATCAGCTTCTGAGGCAAAGCTAACTTTGCCCATAGGATTTAGATAGTTAATTCAAACTATACTGATGATTATTGTACATTTTCAGTTAGCAAGTCAGACTATTACAACATAACAATAGGTTCTAATATAAGAACCTTCCTGACCATCCTATACTAAAATTTCTTTATCAGCTCTCTCAGCCCTTGTGTGCCTGCTGAGAAAGGGACCCACATTGCAATTTGCAGCCTGGAAGAGATTTGCACCCTCAGAAAGCAAATCCTTGTAAACTGGACTGCATGGTAGACTGGTGTGCCATCACAAGAAACAGTAATTATAGCCATGCTCGAAGCAAGACTTTCATAAAACTGACTCAAAAGTGTGATTCATTTCATAGGAAGACTGACCCACCCATTCAGCCATTGACATGTCTGTTGTCTTCTTTTGCTTCTTCTTTTTCTTGTTTCAAAGGGAAATAGAATGTCTGAAATAGAAGACCTGCCTGAACATATTCCTCTTCTGTATTTAAATCAATTTGTAAAATAATCATTTGATTATAAGGTTTCCTAATTTCTCAAATGTTAATAACTCTCTGCATTTCCACCCATCTATTTGTGTACTAATAACAACTATTGCTCAATGGATTAAATCTCCTGTTGACCTCTGATAAGGAATATGATTTCCAATCATAGTTGAGTATAAGTTGCTGATATTGCTAAGTGCTCTATCAAAAAAATTTACATACAGCATTAGAGCTGTGCATTATCTCAAGGTAGTTAATTCCTTTTGGAAAGAAATTTATGATGTTGTACTGCTAAGATTTCAGTTAGAGACTTGCTTTTATGATAGTATAATCCTTAACCCACTTTAAACGTTCAAGAATTGAATAACTAGATCTTTATGATGTTGCGTATGAGAAAAGATGCCTGTGGCTACCTTAGCCAGACACATTTGCAGGATTAAAGCAAGAGTGCAGTGGGGTGGTGCTAATGCTACTGGTTTCTACCAGTTTTTGAGCCCTTTTTCAGCATTTTAGATCAGTGTGAGCAGGATTCTAATTACACTCTTCCAAATAAAATTTCCCCTGCATCTTCAAAAGCATTTTCACATTATTTGATATTTGCAATTGTATTTGATTTTTCATGCATATATATGCTTTGTCTAAGTGTTACTTAAATTTTAAATTTTGTATGATCAAGAGACTAGCTGAATTTTTTTCTCAGGATGTGTTGGCCATGACAGCAGCATATGTATGGAGGGATTTCCATTCTTCAGCAATTTTAGGGACAAGTTGATTGCAAAACACAATTAACAAGACAGCTGGTACTGCCCTTGTGGAGCTCACTTCATGGTCAGGATTGTAATATAGAGTCAAATTCCCTCATTAAAAACTAAACCAAAACAAAAAGAACCCACCCCGCTTTTGATTCTGTTGGAAGAGGAGAAAGTATTCCATGAGGTTCTTAGAAATTCACACTTGTCAGAAGTGAAAAGAGATAAAGTAATGTACATTGTAAGATCTATTGCTGGGTCAGTATGCAGACAGCAGAATGCATAACTTACATGGCACCGTATAATCGTGTATATGGTCAATACCGATATCTCAAATGCAGCCCCAGTTTACCAAATCTGGCTGATCAAAACAACCAATTGGTCAAAGATGTATTCTTGTCTCCAGAGTGAACTTCTGTGGAGACCTGATTAATGGGCTTTGGAGAGCTGTAATGAGGGAGAGCTTAATTATTGAGATGCATCAGCTTGCAAAGGTTTTGGATGATCCCACATAAGCCTGCTCAATCGACATTCCAGAACATGTGCAACCTGCATGTTTAACAAGTGGTCATGGTTTGTTTAAGCATGCACTTCAACCTTAAATGCCAAGATTTGCAGTAATGTTTTCCATTAATTGAAAGATCCCCTCTTCTAGACAACTGATTGTTAATGCTTATTTGAGAAGTTTCACTTTATATACTGCATGAGTTATTATTAATTATGTGAATAGTGCCGTAACAGCACTGCCTGTTTACTATATAAAGATGTATTCCCTCCCCCAGAATGCTCACGATCCAAGATAAGTGAGACGAGACAATGAGAAAGCCAGACAAGAAAAGGAGGGTGTGGAGTGAAACAAGAGACAGATAAGATGGAAAAAAAGAATCTGACAGATAGGCCTCTCGCAGGAGCAGGCTCTGGGAGCCCTTCACCTGTGAGGACCTTCTGACTGCATCCGCACTGGCTGTGCACAGTGTGACTCCATGGCATCACCCACTTCCCTCTGCTCAAGTAGCGCTGCCAATCTTGATTGTCAGCGTCACTTGTTGGCCCCAAAGTGTCCCTTTGCTTTTTCTTATGCCACTCCTTCATGAGGAACACTCTTCAGAAGGAAAGGAGTGCTGTAAAATAAATTTGCCTTCCCTCAAACCCCCTCTAATGACTTCTGTTGTAGAAACACTAGTAATCCCTGCACCAGTGCTAAACTAAGACTAATAATATATTTGTACTGATTAAAAGAAACTAAAAATGCTCCTTAAGTAAAAGCTGTAAGCCCAGCTAATCTGTAGAAACAAACATGCTGCTTGTGCACCATCACTCTCACTCTACCATCTGTTTGCTGCAAATAACTATTATGTTTTGTCTTTAGTGAAGAGTTTCTTGGCTTTTCTAGATAAAGTTGTTTTTAAACTTACACAGCTTTGCAGCTGAACACATAAACTTGTACCAGCAAAAATTATGCAGAAAAGTAGAAGGTGCTTTTGATGGAGAGGTAAGATAGGAAGGTTGTGTTCTGAACCTAAGCAAAGTAGACAGCAGAATTGAAAATTGCACTAAAGAGGTACAAGAAGACTGAAAGTCAAAAAGAGGAAAGACATTTTTCTTCTTTTGATGGAAATCTGGGAGTAATGAACCCAGCAGCTCCTCTTTTATGAAATCTCCAGCCATCAGTGTGAGCCAGTTTCCATTTCTATCCACCAAGTAGCTTTCTGTCTGAGGAAAATGGCAAAATTCTCATTGGCTTTTATCAGTGAGATTTCCAGTGTACAACAGAGTGAATTCAGAGTTGCCTGTGATCACAGAGAGCGTATCAAGGTCAGAGAGCTGAGGAAATGACCTGTTCCACCTTTTGAAGAACTCTTCTGATGGATCAACCTCTGTAGTCTTCAACAAAAAAGTAGGCTAAAGCTTTCAATGGAAAAAGTAGGACTAGAAATACTAACCTGTTATTCTATCTTTGACAAAATAATTCCACATCTAGTATTTAGCTAAATATGTTGGTCTAAAAGAAGCTGTCACAGACTTGGCTTGTTTTCCGCCTTACTTAAAATTTTATATTGAGATGGCTGCAGTGGTTCTCCAGCAAAGTCTTGTCAGAGAAGATGATGCTTAGAGACCTATGGATGCTGCCAAAACCAGGGAGAATATGGAGAATCTAGGTGTTCCAGAAAGAACTTGTGAACTGCTGCAAACAGTGCATCTTAGGTGTTCCACAGGAACAGCAGGAGAGGTACTGAAGCAACCACATATACATGCAAAGTAAATAGTTGGCTCTGCCACTGCATTAGCAAGGAAACCACTTCAAACAACTCTCTCTACCTAGGGAAAAATGTAGTAATAATAAGCAATAGCATAAGTCTCCACTCCTTGCCCCAGAGGTTGTCTACTAATCCTTAGGAGCCTCTGCACTCTGCAGGCTTCCTTTTTCTATCCTCATTTGTCACTGGAAAAATATTTGTATGGGTCAGAGGCACAGTGCAATTCAAAAAAAAAGTATTATTAGAGAAAAAATGAGCCCTTCTCCAATTAATCCCATTATATATGAAAAGTAAACAACAAACAATCCATCTTCGCTGAGGAAAACAGAAACTTGTTAAAGAAGCTAGACATCCCTCCTGCTTGTGAGTCGCTGGAAACCGATTGTGCTGATCCTTCTGAAAGGGAACTGAATGCACTTGCGAGGGTTTTTTCTTTCATTTCAAAAGCATTCTCTGGTTTGAGATCTCCCCATAGCTAATTAAAACAAGAACACAGGGTGACATTAGTTATGCACCAGAGTGGGAGTCAGAAGATGTAAGTTCAGTTCCCAGCCCTGCCACTGACTTCCTGGGTGACCTTGGGTAAGCCTCTTGATGTTGATTTTCAAAAGACCTCTGGGGCCAAATTTTCATATTGAAGTTTGATTTTCAAAGGAGCTCAGTATCTAGTGATTTCCATGATGTTGATTATGGCCAGAATTTCATGCGAGCTCAGCAAGAAACATGCTGAGCTCATTTGAAAATCAGGCTCTTAATCTTCTTCTGCCTCAGTTTCCCATCTCTGACAGTGCTGGTAAAATATTTCCCTTGTCTGTCCTGATTGTTTAGACTGTAGCTCTGCAATGCTAGAATTGTCTTTTTATGAATGTGTATAGTGTCTTGTACAATCTTGTTTGATGTCTGTTATGGGTTTTAGGCATTACTGTAATGATTGTTACACCAGCGTTCTGTTTTAGAAAAAAAGAAACTGTAATCAGAAGAAAGAATAATTATTGTGTTGTTCTTTGGATCTGGGTGAAGATCTATACTAATTTCTTTAGTTTACTTGGGAGGATGTCATGTGGAAAACATCAAAAGCTGTATTTAAAATCAGGCTATGTATGTTAGCTGACTTCTCTCGTCCAGTAGGGACAGTTAATCTATCAGAGAAGCCGGTTAGATCAGTTTGGCGTGATTTGATTTGGCAAGAAACTTATTGACTGCTTCTTACTACCTTGTTATCCTTAGATGTTTACAGTTCAATTGTTCAATAATTTGCTGAAAAATATTTTCAGACACTGAGTGGTGTGGAATTTCATACACCTTCCTGCCTCCCTGGTTAATAATGTGATTCCATTTGTAGTTCCTACTGCACCAGCTCTGTTTGCTCTTTTCCCACACTGCTTTCATGCTCTTGCAACATCTCGGAGCAGCATAACATTCTCTGTTGGCAAAGGTAGAGAGTGCCTCTTTGCTTCATAAATGCTGTTTGCTTCCTGGGACCCACTACAACCCATTCCTGAAATTCCAGATCAGCACTGTCAGTGATAATCGAGCTCCTGGTTTCAAACTCTGTGCTGTACAAGCTAGAGGCCAAATGTAGTAACCCAGGAATGCATGATTGCAAAGACTGTCACTTCCCAAGGAACTCTGCTTACTGCTAAATGACTGCCCTTTCCACATACCTGTGGGTGTCACTAACACGGTGACTCTTCCCTGTTGGGTTTGTCATATATGGATGGCCAGCATCTCAAGCAGCTGAAAGTTTGGAAGGGATCATTTCCTATGTTTACAAAACTGGCATGCACTTGCTGCTGTTTTCCAGATTCCCCTGTACTCCCTGGAGAGCAATAGTTATTAATCATGTGCCCTCTGAAGAGCCCTTTTGATACTTTATATGTTTTCCTTTATATAAAATGTGATTCTGTACCATGATCACTTTCGCAATGAAAAAACTATCAGGATACCCCTAGGAAGCGTATGGTCACAGCAGTTTTTCAGTGAAGGCTGAGTAGGTTTTGTCATGGGGAAACAAATGTGCTGTTTGTCTGTGACTAGTGTTTTCTGTTGTTGCATTTCTTAAAGGGTAGAATCCCTCTATGGTCTTTACTGAAAGTGCTTTTCAGTTTCTTGATGTAACAATTTTCTAAGTTGTGTTACATGTTCTAGTATTGGCATGCATGCCATATCAAGGTGGTATTGGATCCCAAACTGCCAGTGATGGTATCTGCAAATAAAAGCTTGGAATCAGGAAAACATAGGTGTTTTGGGTTCAAGAGACCTTTAGAGATCATCTAGTTCCAACCCCTCTGCCATGGGCAAAATCAGGTTTCTCAAAGGCCCATCCATTTCAGGCATGGGGCATCCATAGCTTCTCTGTTCCAGTGTCTTACCACCCCCATAGTAAAGAATGTCTCCCTCACACCCAGTCTAAATCTAGACTCTTTCAGTTTCAAACCTCTGCCGCTTGTCCTGTCCCTGCATGCCCTCGTAGAAAGTCTCTCTCCATCTTTCTTATGATCCCTCTTTATATATTGATTCAGTCCTTCAAGGTTTTCCATTCTTTCCAGGTATTGAACCCAGTTTCCCCATATTTCTACTAGCTGTAGCCAAATATGTAGAAGAGGAGGAATCCTCATTACCTGTACAAACCAGAGAGTCCCAGTAAGACTGTGCAAACCTAAATTCTGGATTGCAAGAATGTGCTTGATTTCTGAGGTGAAAGGAGCATGGGCAAAAACAGGCTGCCTCTTATCTTCATTATTGTGAAATGGTGATTCCTTAGGGTAGCTGTGTTGTATTCAGTTTCTGTTTCCTTCCTTAATTAGTCAGTTGGATTGTTTCAGTTATATTAAACCGTTTATTTTGAGATATAAAACCTCAATCTTTCTCAGCATACATGAAGGGATTACATATGTGTCTGTAAGAGCTGATGTGCCAACCAAAGAGCGCAAGGGAAGGTAATAGTTCTTAAGAAGACAACTACAATGTTATTCCCTTCTGGTAATAACTATAAGATGAAAATAGTGAGAGTAATGTTAACTCCAGTGCTGGAAAGATGAAGACGCTGCAGGATGCCATGTGATTTAGCTATGTGTGCTCATTATCCCTATTATGAAGCACAACTGACATTGCAACCCCCCTCCCATTAGTGCAGTATTAGCTTCCCTTGCTTTGCTTGTCTTTCTCTGCCATTCTTGTTTCTGCTGCTGTGTGAATCAGTGCTGAGGGTGTTCAAGTCCTTTCTCTCCCCTGTTAAATCTGATCTGGAGAGGAGAGTGGAGGCATAGAGACACCTTCAGGGTTTAAAAAGACTTTGCCAAGTGCTTGACCTCAATTAAGCCCCTCACAGTCTTCCCAGCACGTTTGCCATAAAGCACAATTTCCAGATTGCCTATTATCTGTACCACACAGAATGTCAAGGTGAAGTCTGAAATGCACGTTTTGCCATATAAATGACACCGACAGAATGATAATAGTTTTCTTATGCATGTAGCATTAATGAAGATGCACTCTGACAGTTACAGTCCTGGCAAATGAGAATACAAAGAAAGAGAATTAAAATAAATATCAATCAAACTTAAAATTAACTACTAATTACCATCAGAAGCTACTAGGTTTCTTCAGGTCTAATCCATGAGTATTTATAGCTCAAGGCTCTAGTGTTAGATTTTTTCTACTGACTGCCATTCAAGGATCCTAATCTTATATCACAGGACAGTTTTAGAAAAAGAATTGTTCAGCTGTTCCTAACTGATGAGACCATTATGTTTAGCTACACAAGCCTCCTGTGACCTTGTTTTGGAGGATGCTTTTTATATTGGGATTAGGATCATTTTTTGTTTCTTTCAGGGAACAGTTTACTGAGGATTATGATAGTGAAGATCTGCTCAGTGTGCACAGCATAGTTCATGCAGAATGATTTAGTACATACACATGCAATGTGTCACCATGCCTTAACCTAAATGAAAACCTTGCAGTTTTATGATTGAGCAATAGCAGATCTGTAAGTTCCTGTTTTAAAAAGAAACAAAAAACAAACCAAAACCCCAACAACTCAGTTTTATTTCTTACTTTGCTTTTATATTAATTATATGTTGATTTTTTCCTGTTGCTCATATGGTTTAGCAAAGAAGCATTACTTTATGAATATGACTTACCAGAAAATGATCACAGTGTTTTCCAGTGCAACTATGTGTTTTCTCAAAATAAACAACCAGATATTGTGCAATTAATAGAAGATACTGGTTTCTGTGTTGTATTTTTTGCTTTTAGTGAGGAACTGATGCATTCACTAAAATGTATGTGGAAACTGTTCATAGCCTTAGTTACTCAGGGGTAAGGCAGTGTGGTCTAGTGAGAAAGACAATGGTCTTGCACACGCAATGTGCTGGTGGTTCTGGACATATTCCTGCCCTTGCCTCAGTTTTCCGCCAATGAAATGGTCACAGTAGTATAAAAGACCTCTTTTTACAGTGCTTTGTGTTGAAGAGCAGAAGGAATTGGGTGTTACTATTTCAACAAAGGATTTCTTACTTTAGGAAAGTTCCTCTTCCAAGGATGTTGGGGCTGTGGGCTGCTGACCAAAGGCAGGAGCAAAGCAGCTCCAAGAGATGCAGCCCCAAGCAAGTTCCCAGCCAGTGTCTGGATCAGTGACAGGCTCCAAGATGCTGAATCTTCTTGCCCATCCCAGGGGCCATTTCAGCAGAGGCAGGCAGTGCAAAGCTGAAGATCTCAGAATAACTGGAGTGGTAAAGTTTATATGTAAAATACAGGGGGAAAAAATTATTTCTATAGAGAAAGCTTGGGAAACAAACACAACTTTTCTCTTTATACATCCTAATAATAAAGCTCCAAAAGGTTATGTGCATATAAATAGTGCTTCACTGCACACTGAATTATATTCACTTGATGTTATATTTCTAAATGAGGTAAATTCATTTTTGAAGTAGGTAAAAGTTTTAGAAAGCACACTGAAGGAATGAAATGTAGCACTAGGAATAAAATTGCAAATGCTGTCCTCATTAATATTAGTTTTGAAAAAAAATCTCATCTAAAAGTTTCTTTCAAGTGCTTTAACATTGGACTTTAGAATATGTTGTTCCCATCATTTTGTTTTCACTTTTTCATATTTGTACTCACGTCTTCATTCAAGAGCTACATCGTACATCTGTCTTTTCTTGGTAAAGAGAGGCATATCCATCTTACCATCTTCCTTTGGGTGAAAGGGGAAGTGGAACTGGTTTTCTGAACTGTAAACCTGCCCATTCCCAAAGGTGACATATTGCTCTTTTCTGTACTCTCTCTGCAATTTCAAAAAAGCTGCTGAGTCAGTGTCATCCTCACCAATCACAAAATCAAAAGTTAGTGTTCAGGGATTATAGCTTCATGCCCTCCCATACATCATAAATACTTCCACCTCTTCCCCAACACATGACAAACTCCACATGTCTGTGTTCACTACTGTCCTGGCACCAGGGCCCATTATTTTAAGGTATTTATTAAGGTGTTTTCAACAGAGCTGTTTAGGATGGGAAAACAGTAAAGTCTTCATCAAAAAGTCTCATGAGGAGAATGTGAAGACGTAGACTGAAATGATAATGTGAATTGTAATCTCCTAGGGCAATGATCATTTGGAGCTTTTCTGCTCACTGGTTCCATAGCAGCCTGCTGGATGCACTGCTATGGACCAACGCTACCTGGTCCACTTGCCCATCATTGCCCTTTTTAGTTTTTGTCCCTCTGTTACCCTGGTGTTATGGGTTCACAGTTCTGTTCAGGAGTGTTTTCCAGCAGAAGCTTGTTCTACCTGCAAATCTGTCACCCGTTCACCTTTTCAGAAGTGAATGACTACACGCATGTACAAATTACGTGAATGGGCAAAGTGACGCCCACCGTGGAGGTTACAAGATACATGATGCTACCTTTTGTTCAAAGATGTCATAGACATGATTTCAGCTTGTAGAGAATATTCAGCTTGGATTGTTCTGAGCAAATTTGAGTTAAATTTACAGAGTAGACCATCCAGGGACTGCGAGGGACTCATGCATAAACAGATGTGGCTCCAAACCACTGTCAGTACCAACAGCTGTCCTCTCACTACTCCTGCCCAGGATTAACAGTGTCTTCCTCAAGTCCAGTGTGGAAGTGGATTAGGCTAAACAGCCAAAGGCACTCCTAGTGTAGAATAGGAACGTCCACACACTGAGTTAATGCCAAGTAGCTAATGCATTCTGCATTCACACCCTCGTTGATTTTGCAACAGCTTCCCTGTGTAGGCAAGCCCTACATGTTCATGTCATTTGATGGTTAGCATTGCATCAGTGACATTCCAGATTCTGACCACAATGTTAGTAATGGAAAGTGGTTCATCTTCTAATGAAATGGTAGGTTTGTTTTTTTTTTTCTGGTTACATCTTTTGCAACTTTTTGTTTCATGTGCCTGGAGTAAATTTCTTCATTTTTTAAATGTGTGTGATATTATTCTCATGTCTGATGCATGAAATGATGCTCTCTAAGCATGGAAATTGACTTTATACATCATACTGGATGAAGCAGAGATTGCTCAGCCTTTTTTCTTCTGAACAGCAGGAGAAAGCCCAAGTAATAAAAACTCTGTTTACAAATATTTGCAATTTAGTAGCTTGTGTCTGATATAATTTTTTCCTCATATTCCAGTTTTTGCCTTGCTTTGCTCATATTGTGCATCCCTAACACTTTTGCTCCAATGTCACATGCCTGGCACACTTTCATGTAGACTTTGAGTATCCTGGTCATTTAAACAGTCTGTTTATCAGTTCAATTTATTTTTAGCAAGTCTTTAGTGCTTAAATTGCTTCTTAAGTTTACATGTCATTGTGGGTGATGGTAGTTAGGATGGAAGAATACGACCACCTTATATTTTCAGAAATAGTGGCTCCTCTGAGCTTACTGATGGGCCTTCATGACATCTTTTTAAATAATCTTCATCTCCCCCAGGAACTTCTTCAGATTGAGTCCAGGCTGCAACAATGAGGAAACTGCAGTTTGAAATGTCATCCACAGCCTTTGAAGTGTGGATTTCTCATGTTTCTTTGCAATAACAGAGGGAGCAAGAAAGCTGCCTCTGTGTTTGCCTACGAAACTGTTTAAGTTGTGTGGTTTATAATCAAAGATATCCTTTCTGTTCATATTTCTAGAGACACAGCTCCCATTGCACAACAGTCTCAATTTCCCAAAATCTAAAGGCAAAGTTGATGTCTTACATCTCACTTTGAATAATGTTGAAGGTTTCACAGGGCGTCTCTGGAGTTTGTTTTGTTGGAGCTGTTTTTTATTTCCTAGGATTTGTAGTCACATTTAGCTGCAAGTGTCTTTCCATCTCCTTTACTTACATTTCTGTAATGAGTGTCCCATAACATTTCTGTCACATCACACCTTCTCTTCATTGTAAGGTCATTCTGGAAAAGTAGCATCAAGCAGTTCTACCCCGTAGTGAAAGAATAAAATGGGAACAGTATTTCCATTTAGAGTAGTGTATTTTAAAAAACCTGTAGCTTAATGGCACGAAATACTTTAAAATATGCAAGTGCTGTGAATTTGATGGCATTAAAGGAGTTTCTAGAGGATTGTTCCTTAGTGGAAAGAACACTACTGTTTCCTTCCCCACTATTATTTGAAGGAACCAACAATTTGCTAATTTGTTCTGCTAATTTGTTTTTCACATTCCAGGAAAATAAGAATGGCTTATATTTACAGGAATTTAATTTTATTTTGGATTGACCAAATGCATGTCACATACTTTTTACACAAGTATCTGTAAAACAGGGAACATACAAGGCACTTGGCAGTAAATTACCAGCAAGTTGTTTGGCCTGGGCAGGAGCAAGTAAATTTGCAATTGCAGTCTGGAGCAACATGTTAGAGGCCACCTTCCTTAGATCAACTTTGTATTGCAACACCAGCAGGTAATCAAATTGTAATGTACTTCAATGCAAAGCCTAGTTTGGCTTGGTTGGCAAATTAAACTATCGCATGCCTCTGGCAAAAGCAGAAAGCCTTTGAACTGTTTGACTGCAGCTGTAGCTTGCACACCTTATTTTCCCTCTTAAAAATCAAATTAAAATGTAACCTGCAGCCTCTGAAGTAATTTTCAAGGAAAATTAAACTGTTGCTAACCGTTCTAGCAAAGGTAACTGTCTCTAATCAAGCTGAAAGGTCCAGGCCGAAATTCCTCTCTCTTAAGTTTACACAAATTCATTAGAGGAAAACTCCAGGGATTATGAAGTGCAAAGATACTACCTCTGACTCAGGAAATCCTTGGCCACAAATTGCTAGAGACTGAGAAAGTTTGCCAGGGAGGTAGTCTGTGCTTCCCCTCTTCTTTCAGTCCTCCTACAGCTTTTACTGCAGCTCCATCCCATGGGAAGGACACTGAACAATTCTGGTCTACTTCTCTGGAAGACTAACACAAACTCAGAAAAGTAATGGGCATGCTGACCCACTTTTAAGCGTTGCCCATGGTGACCTTTGGTCAGATCCTTCCTTTGGACTTGTCCCTGGCCCTTCCTCACCCCAGATGCCTTCTGACTCTTAAAGAAAACTCTTGGATGTGACGATGTACTTTACTTCCCCCACCTTTCATTATTTTCTGTGCCCTGCTGGCAGGAATATTTGGCATTTGACTTGCCCTCATAACATTCATGTTTTTCTTGGAGCTCTCAGAGATAGGATTTTTCCCAGCCTGGATAAGTTGCTGTTATTTCTATGGAGTCAGCAGTACAATAGACTCTCTTGGGAGCCAAGACCTTGTCTGTCTAGTGGCTCGGGCTCACATAGACTCAGTCCCGCATGCTTAACGTTACCCTTTGATTTCCAGGATTAGTGTCTGACTGGTGGCAGGTGAGAAGGCAGAACAGACCAGCACAAAAGAAAAGAAATCAATTAAGTTTACATTGCAACATATATTCACTGACCGCCAGGTTAGACAAACAGGAATTGGAGAGAGGGCATTGCTGGCACTTGGAGCAGTGAGCAGACAGCAGTCTTGTGGTCACAGAAGTAACAGAGACAGTGGAGAGGAACTTTCCTCTCATGTTTTTTAAGATGTGTGCTATCCATGCTTACTGTAATTCACAATCTAGAGTTAATGTCTCTGCACTATGCTTTTCCTATTTTTAAAAGTTGTCTTGAAAGTTCTAAGTTTCTCTCAGCAAAGTAGGTAAAAACTGAGCTAAGGCATATTAGTCACAATATTATCAAGAGATGAAAGTGATAGAGATATAAAGTACTACCAGCTTTTAATTAAAATTGAATAAGTAAAAAGACAGTTGGCAGTTGCAAAATTCATTATGATGTGTTACCAAAAATAGGTGCCTTTATGAGAATGCAGTTTTATTACAACAGTGGGCACTAATCAGCTGTAAACATCATTGCTGAGATAGCCAGATAGAAAATGTGTTACTAACACTCATAAAACGTTTCAATTGCTGGAATGCAAAACTAGAAACTGTTAAGATGCTTAAAATGCAATCTCTCAGACTACCAAAATAGAGGTATGCACTTCTGTTACTTTAAACAACATCTGAATTTCAGGAACAAGAACAGTGTTTTCTGTGTCTGGTTTTAATCTGCAAAGAAAATTCAATTTTACAAAAATGTAACCTGACTTAGCTGAAATATGCATGACCCAGTGTTTTCATTTCTTCTTTCTATAGAATAGTCAGGCTTGCAATGTAGATCCTCCAAGCTTTTATACATTTCATTTGGTAAAAAATCCTTTTGACCTTAGTAAAAACATCTTCCAGTATGAGTTTACAGGTATAGATCTACAGTTCAGAGCATCTCACTGACCAGTTTGGGATATTTACTGCAAAATTTACTGTCACTGAAAAAAATTCTTTTCCTCTCTCCTCCTGTGGTGTAGAACATCAAGCAATAACAACAAATCTGTGGGTGGTTTATCTTATTTATGCTAATTTGCTATTGACATGCTTCAGGTATCACTTGTATCATCCTAGTCTAGCATATTTATTAATAAAAATATTAGCTGCTTATGAAAAGGAAGTATTTTAAATAATGATTCATTTGTGCTGTGATCACCTCTTGAAACCAGGGCCCTACTCTGGTAACCTGTATACAAAATCATTGCAAATGAAGTGCAACCTGAAGTGTTTAAGATAAGCTTGCAGCAAGAGCACAATTTGAATCCAGGAAGATTAATATACCCCACCTACAAGGAGCAGGTCTCAACTCATGGAATTTCAACCATTAAACACGAGGCATCTAAATCACCTCCAAAGCTAGTAGGGGAAAGAAGTTATCCCGGCCTGTGATTTAGCTCACATAATTTAGAGACCTGAAGCCTTCAGGGGAGGCTCAAGCACCAGTACCTAAGCTTGTGCTCATATTTTCGAACTTGGGTGCTTCACTATAGTTTCCTAAATTCTTGTGTTATATCTAAATGAGCATATGCACAAGTGATGAGGGAAGTGGGAACTCCTTAGAAGGTGCTGCACATGGTGAATACTCTTCCAGAAAAAGCTACTTACATGCCTAACTTACACGCTGAACAAGCTCCACATTTTAAAACTTCACCCACCTTCCTTGGTATCTAAATATTGATTAAAAAATAAATTATCCTTTTTAAGCAATCTCCTGTCCTAGATCTTGCTAGTACTGATGCCTTCTAACGTCATCGACTCACATGATGTCCTGATACACAGGAACTGCATGCCAAGTTCATGGGCAGAAACAAAGTACAGCATAGAAAAATGTGAATTTCCAGGTGTTTTCTGCAGGAAAGATTAGAGCTGCAGTATGTCAAAATTTGCAGATATGTGGATTTAAGGAAATTCTGCATTCTTGTTCTTTATTGGCATTACTCATAGAAAAAAAATCAGTATGATATTTAACTAAAGCATCCTGTGCCAAAGCTGGCACCTACCAATATTTGCAATATTGCTTAGCCTTGTTGCAGTGGGATTTCATCCATTGCTTTTATTTCAAAAGCTTCATTAAGAACCCCTACTCCTTCCATCCAAAAGCTGTATTTTTTTCAAATATTATGTGCTTATGACAGAGTAAACCTTATATATGAGCAATCTAAGATTAACATGTGACAGAGGTTTTTTTCTGAAAACTGGTGACTGTTGCAATTCTATTTCTGGTGCTCATACCATTGCAGTTTTGGTATTTAGAGTTAAATGTGTCCACTTTTTCCTTCTGATTTGCAAGTGCTTGCCTTTTTTAGGGAGTCAGAAGGTATCTTAATATTCTTGGAGATTAAAGCCTTGAAATTATTACTGACATTGGACATTTGAGCTCCTTTTCCCCCAGAATCCACTCCCTGTTGATTGAATGAGGCCTTGGTGACAGACACAGAAATATTCTTGATGCTTGCCTGCATATTCCCTTGGTATTTAGAAGAGTAGAACAATAGAATTGTAGAATGGTTTGGGTTGGAAGGGACCTTAAAGATCAGCCAGTTCCAACCCCAATGCCTTGAGTCAGAGTACCTGGGTCAGAGACATTCCTGAATGCTTCAAATATTGGAATGGAAAGAATGGCAAGCTCTGTTAAGGAGGAAGGAAAAAATAGAAATATACCTGGCATACCGAGAGGGTGCTGTGGTGGAGCGATAGCTGCAACACCAATGCCCAGAGTACCTCAACCAGAGCTGTGCTGGCTCACAGGGCTGTGTGCTCAGTATGGAACTGGGTGTGAGATATTCTGGTTGCTCCACGAGTGGCGTCTGCTGCTATCATCCGGAAGGTGATGGTATTAGACAGGCACACAGCATGACCATGTTAGGAAACACTGGTGGTCCTTAATAGATGTGGAAGGCTGAATACCAGGGATACAAAGATGCACAGATGGGGGGACAGTGTGCAATAGCAGCCCAGGGAACCCTGGCTGAGACACTACAGAAGGCAAATCATGAAGTAACTCTAAGACTCTCCATGTTCACTTGTGTTTCTCACTCCTCCCTTGGCAGTCAAATCCAACACAGGCCACTGAGGATGTCATCCTCTCCAAACTTTGCATTGCTGCATTACAAACTACCTTGTGCAGCTAGAGAGAAAAATGTTCTCTTCGTTTGGGACACCTTGGGGAGAACACCCCAGGGCACTGCTACAAAAACATTGCAGAACTGCCCCAAAGGAATGGAGAACTATGGCAGGTGTTAAGTTTGCTGTTATTACCAGATAAGATTCAAAGAGAAACAAATACATTCAAATAAAGCCTCGATTTACAATAACAGAGCAAAGTTAGAAGAATGTAAACCAAGATGTATACATTTCATTAAGGCTATACTTATATCTATATCTATGTATCTATATATATCCATATAGATATGTAGATATATATTTCTTCCTTAGCTGCTCTTGTGTCTCACTTTTGACTCTGGCTGATTAGTTTCTGCATGCAGTGCTGGACTGGTGTGCCCCTGGGTACGCAGAGTTGCTTATGCCTTGCTTTCTTCTTCTGGTAAAGGTGGGGGCCTGCATCTCCTCTAGCTCTTGGTGGATTTATTCTTGTTTGTCTGCCCTTCATTCCCTGGCATTGTGCCATTGTGTGCTTTCTAGGAGATGGCAGTTTTGCATTCTGCCTCTCTCCCTTAAGGTTACTTCAATAACATTTCTATTGTCCATAACACTTTTTGGCTCTTACTTTTCACTAATTATAGTCTCATTAAAATACAGCAGCATCACTTACAAATGACGTGTTGTGATAAATAGTACAAATTCCTTTTAAAGTATAAACAGTATATACAGCCTATATAGTGAGCCCATTTATGACATTCAAACACAAACTGTTATTGAGGGTAGGTCTGCCAGATCTGCTCCACCTCATCCTTTGTTAGATTTTGGGGACTAATCTTCGTGTTACTGGGTTTTGATGAACTTGAACAGTGTATACCAAAGGCTCTGCATATGTTCAGGCAACTTGCTCTCTTTCCCATCCCTCCTTTCTAGCATTGGCTGTAAACAGATAAACACACACACACATACACACACACACAAAGTGGTTACCATCTAAAAATTCATATTTTTTAAAAGACATTATAGTACAGTACTTTTTGCAGTGTCTTGTTCATGGAGTGGTGCAGAAATATGCTGTGGCATCTTAGATATCACTGTCAGATAGAGCTTGGCAAATGTTGAATTTAATTTGGGTATTTTAAGTATTGGCTATCTATGTTAAATACTAACCAAATTTTTTCTTGTTTCCCATTCTAGTTCGTCATATATCAGATAATGGTAATGACACCATTGAACAAATTGATGAAGATATAGCTGTGACTCGGAGCCAGATGAACTTTATTTGTCCCATTACACAGGTAATGCTATCACAATAACTGACTAGGAAATAGTTATTTCATATTCTTCATGGGTTGGTTTATTAAAAATCTGCAGTACTTGTTAAAAAACAGGCAGTAAAAATTATAAGTGTTATCAGAAGAGCAACATTGCTTGGGAAAAAAACCCATGTAGGTAGGAATGCAGTTTACCATGCAGGACCTGATCACTTAATTTGACTGGAATGCCATGTATGATGGCAAACACATTTCCTGCTCTTTTACATAAAGTCTCATAAGAAGCATTTTCATGGGCGTTATCAGTTCCTTTAAATCAAACATTATTGATTACAGATGGAAATGAGGAGGCCAGTGCGAAACAAAGTCTGTGGACATATTTATGAAGAAGAGGCCATTCTAGAAATTATCCAGTCTCGAAAGCAGAAAAAGAAAAAAGTCAGGTAAGCTGAAAAGAATGTGTGGAAAAGCTATTTGCTTTGCTGTGTAAGTGGAATTTTACTCCACTTGTTCTAGGAAATGTATTTGGATTGGCAAGGCTGCAGGAAGTAATACCTCAGCGTCTGCCCAAATCACAGTCTCCTCATTAGTACTGTACACGTGAAGAAGCTTTTCTTTTTAATGAAAACAATGTGTAAGGAAACATTCAGGAATTGTGTGGGGAAGTTACAGCTACTTGTGGTACCTGCACAACAGAAATAAAGAGATTTCATACAGCCATGAACGAAAGAGAGAAACTTCAGCTTCCTAAAATTTAGTTGCTGATTTGTTCCCACTGCTTATTTTAGCAAGTCCTGAAAATAATGACAACAAACAAGTAAACAAAAATTGCCTCTGTGCACTCTCTTTTGCAGTTATATTCCAATACAACTGAGAAATATTAAAGCACCTGAGTGAGTCTGAAAGTGAGAAATATTAAATCGCAACATTTTAGGTAGCACAGAATTTAAGAATGATCAGACAATGCACTACAGGTTGTGCAATTCCTGTTATGATGCAGTTAAATAATTTTTTCTGTGTATCATCAAAACAGCCTGTTACTTTCCACACAGGACATATTTTTTTGAGGGAAAAGATGTAACAGTTGAATTTTTTAAACCTCAAATTCTCCCCAGTAAGTTTAAAAATCGGGATGATTTTGATTTAAAGAAACAAAGGAAAAGTTTTAAAAAAGAGAAAAGGGGTTCAAAACTTTTTAGAACAAATTGAGAAGACATATAATTTCATCATTGATTTCACATTTGTTTTTACACCCTTTGTGCTAGAGCCTCATTCTTTGGGGCTGATGACCTCACTGAAACTTATCTGTTGTGGACTTTTTAATAAATGTGCAGTTTTCAGATGCTCAGGAAGGTCTCACAGAGACCAGCAACCTGATTTCCCCAAAGATAATGCCACAGGTAGCTTATTTCCCCCACCTGTTCCTCTGGCATTTCTGTTATACTCTACATAGTCCTCCATGGGGTTACAAAGGTGGAGCAGGACTTTTTCTTTCATGCTTCCCTGCTACAGGAAAGCCCTGCCATAAAATCAAACATCGGTTGGGGCGTCCAGCCACTACCTTAGTGTCAAGACAGTTTGAAGTACCTTGCTTGTATTACAAAGTTGAGGGAAAAAAGTGGAATGGGTGCAACATCCTGGGAATAACAACAAAACCAGAAAAACAGATGGACAGAAATAAGCAGGAGTTGGGAAATATCTCACAAGTTGGAGAGAGGAAAGTGAGTGTTCTGGAAGCTCTGCAGAAGCTAGGAAGCATGTGCTCAGCAGCCCAAAATCATGGCAAAAATACCTTCTGTGATACAGAACTGAATTTAGGATGTTCATATCTAAATATTTCCCTGTGTTGTTAAATCCTTCAGGAGAATGTCATGCTAGGAGAGATTGTTGTAGTGGATTAAAAGTTTCAGCACTGCTGGAAAACAAATAAGGTCACATGACTACATTTTATGTTAGTTTTTAAGAAATAAAAGATGAGAAATTCTAGAGTTAAAAAAAATCATATAAGCTGTACAACACCTAATTTTAAAAGCTACCTTATACCCAAACTGAAGTTATTTGTGCAGTCTGAACACTGGCAGTTCTTAATATTAAGCTTTTAGCTTGCAGTCTTCCCATTTTTGCAGCAGTTATTCCAGTGTGCTAGAAAAGCACACACACAGCAATACCACAGCTTCACTGTAACTAAATTAAGAAGGACTACTTGGTTTTCTCTGCCCAGTCTCACCGACCTGCTGTAATTTTAAACTTTCTCATAAAAACGCAGTCCTTTTTGAAAAACCATCATCTGCTGTGGTGGGAAGGCAGGCCAGCTGATGCACCAGGTTCCCCATTTGAGTACCCCATTCTGTTCCTGTGGTGTTGCTACTTGGCTGTGCTCCTGCCAGCGATATTCCCGTGGAAGCAGGTGTCCTGATAGAGGAGAGCCTGGTTACGGGGATCCTTGCCATCCTGACTCTGAAATCAAAGCTCTTGCTCACTCTGGAGACACAGAGCGGCTGTTTCCTCACACATACTTTCCAGTTTGAATCCACGGGATCCTTTGGTGCCCTTGGCAGTGCAGTAGCTGCATGTCAGCCCTTCAGCTGACGTACACACAGCCGCTGGTTGTGTGCTGATAGACTTGTCATACGCTCCTTTAGGCAACTCTTACGTCTCTCAGTTTGCTTAGTATTTTCCACTGCCTGGAAGGACATGCTAATACTTTATGCTTACAGGAAATGTGGGAAGCTTTGTGAGCACTTGTTATTCATTAATCTGGCAAGCTATTGCTGTATTAAGGTGATAAATGGGAAAACTGAGGCACAGAGCAATTAAATGACTGGTCTATGACAAACACAGTAAGCCATGGACAAATCTGGAGTAAAAGTTACTAGTACTGAATGTAAATAAGTTTACTGCCTAAGAAAAAAGTTACTCTTAAGAGAGTCAAAAATCAGGAAAAGTGTTATTTCTGACTACAGGTACCATCTGTGCATGTTTGGGGCACTGCCAAAGGAAAATGACCTTTGGTCCCTGAGTATCTTTTACCCTGCTGTCTTTATCTGGCTCTCTCAAGTAGTTGTAAGACATTTTGTATTTGATTATCATCTAGGGGCTGTTAATTTGACCCCATTTCTCCTTTCTGAGCTTTAACAGTTCCTAAAATGTAAAGTTGATCTTTATACCAACTAGATAGTCCACTGACTCACCAGTCAGTCTTTGCGAGGCTCATTCTCTTTATCTGTTTCCCTAGAAAATAATTTCCCTATTTATCTGTCAGTGAAGATTATACTTCTCCACTGCAGATTAGTAAGGTAAGGGGCAGTTACCTGAAGTATGTAGAGCACTGCAAAGGGAGAAAGCAACACAGAAAGGTGTCTCTGCAACGCTGATATCATTGCTGATGCAAGCAGCTTGTGTACAAGAAGCAAGAGTGATCTACAAGTGAGAGGTTCCATCTCTCATTCTACTCCTTCCTTCCTTCCTTCCTTCCTTCCTTCCTTCCTTCCTTCCTTCCTTCCTTCCTTCCTTCCTTCCTTCCT
>JAOXXN010000395.1:142638904-142669679 GCA_026770055.1 Myrmophylax atrothorax
GGAAAATGTTAGAATATCCCAAGGACAGGTGTTCTTTTCTGTTGTTGCAGCCAAAGCCTTAAGCTAGTGGCTCCTCACTACAGGTACAGAATAGTACTGACTGCAGCTTCCAAGTCTTCCATAAATAATAATTTATGTTCTGTTCATAAAGTACTTACTGTTAATACATAATGTTTCAAACACACGACATGGTCACAGAATGCTCAGAGGAGAATCCTAGGTGTAGGTGCCAGTGGATTCTAGGCTGCCAGCCAGTAACTACAAAGAGCAAAAACATTAGATTGGTTGTTAGGCAAGGAAAATGCTGGGATGTGTGCACATCATGCAGTAGATGTCCATGTATGTGCTTAGCCTCTTGATGCATGAATAATCTCAGAGACTTGACAGGACTGCAGCAATGTGCAGAAAATACAGTGTGTTTCATCATTTCAAAGTACTGCAGAAAAGGCTGTGGTGGGCTGAGAGGACAGCCTCCCTCACTCACTTGTTCTGATGTTAGTCCAGACCCAAATACAGAGCCTAAAAGCACACACATGAATTGAATTGCATGGGAAGCTTACCAAAGGAAGTGTTTGCTTGTAAACTCAGTATGAATAGGATCTTCTCTGACCGCAAGGGAAATGGAGACACTCATTCACTGTCCGCTTGTGCAATCAACTTCTGAAGTAAAAAACAGGATTTGAGGTTAAAACCTGACCCTTCACACGTCTTTCAAGCGACAGAAGAAGCCTTCATGCTCTTTAGTTTGCAAAGGAACAAAGTCAGGAGGTGCTGCTCATAAGACTCCTTGGATTTGCTAACAACTGGCTTATCAAAAGGGAATCATTCAGAGTCCCGAGCAGCAGCCCTCAGAGCAACTTTTGTGTGGGCTTAAGAGACATCTGAACACCATTACACTGCACTCCTTTTGATGTCACTACGTGCTCATCATGTGTTTTATATCTTAGCAGTGAATCTGCCGCCAAGTTCCACAGTGTCGAAGGATGGCTGTGGGTTTATCACAGATACCATTCCTGCTATAAAAAACATTATCACCTGGCCACAAAACTACTCTTTGAGCCCCATCTGTGCAGGGTAATTCTGTACACTAGTAGATTATGGAGCACTAGCTGATTTTAAATTGCTAGCTTTCAATCTAGCAGTAAAGTTTCATTACATGATGTGAGCTAACTTGTAAAATAAAGGTATTTATTTTTCATCATTTGCCTGATAGTTTAATGTTAGATAAAATATTTGTGTGTCTTGCCTCTCTCATCTGGTAACTAAAAGAAAGACTTTTTCTTTTCTTCCTGTAGCAAGCAGCCAGTTTATTTATAAGTGTCCTAATCTAATAGAGATTTACTTTGTGTGTCCTGTGAGACATATTATGAAAGTTACCAGACCTGTCCCAAGCACTTGGGAAGTGGGGGGATGGTTACACAATTCTCATTGCCTCTGGCTGTTCTAGTTACAGAGATAAAGGGTCAGAGAACTGGAGCAGCAGAGTTAATTTTGTGAGCATCTAAGGAAAAACAGCTTCTCAGGTGATGTAGGCACTGGCTGAGGGCAAGACAGTAGATTGCTTGAACACTGCACTATAATAATCCCCTTAACATAACAGGAAAGGAAATTCTGGATTCTTCACTCTTCATCTTGTACATGCACTATCTGCTTGTCTGTTCTAAAAAAAGAGAAAAAGTATATTAAGATTGGCGTTCACCTTGCCACAGCTCTGGCAAATCTGTGCTGGAAAAGACCCTTCCCTCTCGTGGGACATACCAGTTCTGTGATACACATTCCAGAGGATCTTTCTGCTCCAGTCCCAGATCCTTGCCTAGCAGCTGGGATGCCAGGAAAAGGGGAGACAGTAAGCAGTCCTGTTTACTTTGACCAGACTTTTCCAAGGCAGGGTCTACTTTTTGTAATGATTTTGAAATGTCCTTTGACTGAGTGCTCCTCAGACTTTGGTAGGGGGAAGGTACCTGTTGCACCCTGTTGTCCTTTGCCAAGCGTGAAAACCACTGATCAGTACTCCCAAAGGCCACCCCTGCACACCTCACGTGGCTAGGACCCTGCCCACCTCACAGGGCTGGGTGATGGTTCCTTGTATTCTGCTGGCTCACAGCAGTTCATTTTTTCTGGCACTTGGATAGCAGGAATCATCCACAGAGTCAATGTTTTATCCCAGCATTATAAGTGTAATTCTGCCCTGATCTGTGCTCCACAATGATTTACAGTGGTGTCCATTGCAGGTGCATAATGCTGCCCTGGTTCATTTGAAAGGGCTGTAAAGCCTTTCAGGCTCAAATTCAAGACACAGCTTTGAATTGCTGTGAAAATATTAATCTCAGATGCTAAGCAGATAGTCCCTTGAAAAGTCTTTTTTGGGGAAGGAAGAGATGGAACAATGAAGGCTTGTGAAGGGAACAGAAGGAAGAAGCACGAGAGCTTTTGATTTCAGGAGGAGACTAATGCAGGAGATAGGTTTGGATACTTAAAAGCCTGCGGTGTGACCTACAACAAACAGGAGGCTGCTATGGCAAGTGTGGTAGCCCCATATGCTGCAAAAAAATCTTTTAAGTGTTGCAACAGTTCTTCTTCACAAACCTCTTCCTGGAGTTCCTCCTGTTCTCGGTACTGTTTCCTAACCAAACCAGGCTTGCATGCAAGTGCTGGAGGAGATGGGCAAGGAGGACAAGTTTCAGCCCTTTGAGAAGCAGCATGTCAGGGAGGTCATCAGACACCCTTTCACATGACACCATCATTGGCATCCGTTTTCTCTTGCGTTTTGGGGATCAGCCAAAATTAGGAAAAAATCAGAAAAGCCAAAGTGGGAATCACTTCTCTGCTCTGCATCTTGGAATGAATTTGGTGTGGCTGGAGAGGAGTCCGGAGGAAGATGTTTTCTTATGTTCCATAAACATAAGAGTGAGAATAAGGCAATGAGCCTTATTAACTTGGTTAATAATTGCTACTATATGCTTATTCATTACATTAATGCTTTGAGTACCTGACAGCATGCCAGGCATTTTAAAGACGGAATAAAGGTTTCCTGCAGTCAAGAACTACCCCATTTTGAAAAGAACTGACACCTGGGAGATTTAAACTTGGGTTCATTCAGCCCTATGTGGATAACTGAAGCTTAGTCTGTACTGGCAGGTGGTAGAGGGCACCCACCAGCACTTCTGGGATGAACCTCCCAGGTGTTATCTTTTCCTGGCCTTTGGGGACTGCATGCCCAGGTTCTGTGATCCAGTTAGCAGCGACACCCACACAGAGCATGCGATCTGTGGAATCTCTGAGAAGAGGCTGCCCAGGCACCAGGAGAATGTGGCAGGACTGTGGGGTACCATGCTGTGTGTATCTCTCTGCTCTCCTGTCACGTGCCATTTTTTTTTTCTTTTGAGAGCGGGGGGAAGGGTTACAAGAGGGCCTTTTTTCCCTTCTTTAGGACCAATGGGTGCCATCCCCCATTTGGCTGTCAGTAGCTTGAACCAAGCACTGTGCCCTGGTTCCACTGTGCCCTGATAGCATAGGGACACCATGAGGTGACCAGCTGTGGACTAAGAGGCTTTAAATGGGTGGGAGGCTGGGAAAATGAAGGATGCAGCTTCCAACAATGTGTGCAATAGATCCTCAGTATGGCCCTTTTTAACCGGGGGACAGTGATCTGGCATTGGAGCTGAGAGAGAGGGATCTTAGGGAGGGTGAGGATCAAAGATAGTTTCCTTACCACAGATGTATCACTTGGTTTTTACACTGCCACCTTCACTCTTGCTTATGCTGCATCTCAATCTGAGAGCTACAGGGGATACTGTTAGACACTAATAATGCCCATGAGTACATTCATGCAGGTCCATTGCTATTTTGCTGTGTCTGCACACCCTTGCCCTGTCCCCAAAAGCACCAACACACACCCTCCAACACACCTGGTGCTATCTCAGATGTAGGAAGCAGCCCACACATGCAGCATCCTACCAGCTAAATTCACCCAGCAGCAGCATTCCAATCATTAAACTTCCAGGAAGGGAAAAGTAAAACAAAAGCTCTGATGGATGCTGGCATCTGTTTTACCTATAAGAGCAACCAAATAAAATAGCTTGCTTTGAGAGTTATGGTGAATCACTCACAAACAATCTGCAGGCATTAACGGAATTGTATTTCTGGGAAAAAAAAAAAAAAAGAAATGCAAGCCCTGGGATATCCCTTTATGGCATATGATTTTATGTTTAAATACATTAATGGGACTGCTATGCCATGAGTCATCCCGCACAAGAGTTTCATGTGTTTCTTAAAATACACTAGAAGTAGCTGAAGGCATGCACGGGTTTGCTGTGCAGTTATCTATCAGGAATCTGAGCAAATACCTGCACGTGTGGCATCACAGGCTTGAGAGCTGGGGGCTCACCCTGGGCCCTCTCTGCTGCTTATAGAGACCACGGCTGGAGAAACCAAAACAGGATAGGAACCGAGCCTACTGAATAACAAAACACAGGCTCCCTGTGTTAATATTAGGGAAGCCTCAGCACTGAATTAGAGAAAATTTGCATATATGTAAACTGGAGAGTTTCCTTCTGAAGCACTCTGGTCAAAACTACAGCTGTCTGCATTTTTTTCCAGGGATGATTTATTGTCTGGTTTTATCTTAATTTTTTTCTTCCACTACCAGTCCCGGCTGCAAGTCTATTTACTATTCCTTTAAACCCACACTTCTGAGCCGTGTGGAGCTCGACTCAGTCTGCTCCTTACAGGTCACTTCAGCTGCTGGCTGCTGCCTGCTCTCCAAGCTATTCCTTTTTCGGACAGCAGATAGTTTTCACATGGGAAACACCCAGTGCCAAGTATTTCTGATGGTGCACGTTACGTCTACGCTTATGAGCAAACGGTGGTTAACACACAACAGCTTCGTGATGCAAACCTTGGGGCAAGGGGTGGTTATTTAGTGATTACCGAAAAGCAAGAACTGGGGCTGGGTAACTCAAATGCGCGGAGGAGAAGCTCCTGGAAAGGGAGCTGGACTCGCTTTTATCGCTTCAATTATTCACGGTCCAAGGGGGTTCCCAGCGCTATCCTGCCCCCGCCGGCTCCCACGACTGCTCTTCCACCGCCCCTCCCGGCTGCTCTGGGCCCAGGGGAGCGGAGAGCAGAGGGCGGAACGGGAGCAGGCGTGTCCCAGCCTCCCTCCTCCCATTTCCCCGTGCGTCAGGGCCGGGAGGAGGAGGAGAATCACTTTTTTTTTTAATTTTTTTTTAAAGCCTCCAACTACTTTAGCGCGGAGTCGGCAGCAGATGGTGGACACAGTCCGAGGTTTCGGCGGGGAGAGCGAAGGGATGCGCGCAGCGCGCACCGCCCGGCTCTAGCTCCGCGCCCGCTCCTCTCCGCTCCCCCCATGAGCCGCCCCGCGTACCTGCTGCCGGCCGCCCGCTGCCGCAGCGCCCCGGCCAAGCGCCTCCAGCCCCTCCACGACGGCCCCGCCGAGGAAGCGCCGGCCGCCAAGTGCCCTCGGCTCGCCGACTGCGGCCCCCCGGACTGCCTGAGCGCTCCCGGGTCGCCGTGCGCCCCCACTTCTCCCGCCGGCGGCGGGGGCGCGCCGGGTCCCAGCCTGATCGCCTCGTACCTGCTGCTGCCGCTGGCCGAGCGGGAGCAGGTGTCCCGGGCGCTGAGCGTCAGCTCGGGCCGGGAGCTGCGCTGCAAGGTGAGCGGGAGCGGCGCGGGTGGCGAGCGGGTCCCGGCGGTGTGTCTGAGCGCCCGGCGCGGGGACAGCCCTGGGAAACATCCTCCCGCTGCTCCGCGGCTGGAAACGCCCGGCCAGCCGCCGGTGGGGGTTTGCACGCGCTGGGAGTGAGCTGGAACTCCGGGTTGCCTCGGAGCGCCTTCCCCCAGAAGTCGGTGGGATGGTGGTTTGTTTTAGTTTTTACCCCGCTTTTCAATATAAAACGAACAGGAAGGGGCTCGGTAGCCGCTTTGAGCAGCGCTTCTGCCGATCTTACTGAGCCCTGGCTCCCCTCCAGCTCCCTCGTCATTGTTTGGGAAGAGTTGCTACGCGAACGGCAGCTTTCAACGCCCTTGAGAATGAATTTGGGTTTAATTTCCTCTATACAGGTGTTCCCCCTTAAACACTACCAGGACAAAATCCGACCTTACATTCAGCTGCCGTCACACAGAAACATCACCGGAGTGGTCGAAGTCATCCTCGGGGACACCAAGGCCTATGTGTTCTTTGAAAAGGACTTTGGGGACATGCACTCCTATGTGAGGAGTTGCAAGAGGCTGAGGGAAGAGGAGGCTGCCCGGCTGTTTAAGCAGATCGTCTCCGCTGTAGCTCACTGCCACCAGTCAGCCATCGTACTTGGTGACCTCAAGCTCAGGAAATTTGTCTTCTCTAATGAAGAAAGGTAAGCCGCTGTCAGCAGCCAGCCCTTGGGTGAGTGGGGAGAGAGGAATGCCACATCCAGACACGCAAAAAGCGTCTCAGGGAGTGGAAACGGCCCTGTCAGCTGGGCATCACCTGCGAGCAATCCAAGTAGGTCCCCATCACGTGTATGTAGTAGGTCATGGATCTAACCAGCATGCAGTCACTCTTAGTTAGATCTTGACTGATGAAAGGGAGGAAGCTCGCCGGGAGCTTCCTCCTATTCAGCAGAAGTTCAGTGTAACTCGCTGGCAAACAAAGGGGTGATAGGATTCTCGTTAGCGCCAGAAGATGTCATGTGTGCCACTCATTCAGCGTCAAATGAATAAAAGGCAGAGAGGGAGAGGAGGGAGGCGGAGGCGCTGTGCAGGGAAAGGGAAGCAGCCCGGCTGGGTGGGGGAGCAGGAGGTATGAGGAGCTGGAGCTCTGGTCCGTCCTCGGGAGAGCTGCCCCATGCTCGTGGCAGAGCCGCGGCAGTCGGGAAGGGTCTCCTTGCTGAAGCACCCTGCTGATCATGACGACGCTGCTAACGAAAGACAAGCTGTGTCCTTCGAGGCTTTTATCCCTCCTCCACTGCCATGCTTTCCATGCCTCCTGTGCCCCTGCATGTGGGCACACACAAGAGGGAAGGTGGAACATGGTTAAATACCTCTTTGGGAATCCTGCATGAAAGAAAATCACTTTAGTAAAACTTAGCCTAAAGGCTAGGTTTGTAGAGGAGATCATAGTATCTAGTTGTTAAATTTAGACGAGGGAAATAATTCAGTATTTCCCCGGAGTGTTTGCTGCTCTTGCAGTGCCTCACCACACATGGCAGAGTGAGAAATTCATTTTTGATCAGCAAAACTGACTGACTGTCTGCTTATCCTGTAGAATGCTAAAAAACTAAGTAAAATATGTAATAGAGTTGTGCTTAATGTCACAAAAGTGTAGGTGATATTACTGAAGCAGAAGAAAATGGATTTTGTTTAATTTTTTAACTGGGCTAACACTTCTTTAGGATACCCTTTAACAAAGGTGATGGAAAATTAACCAGCACTGCCCCACTGAAACAGAAACAGCTGTATGTTGACATGCAAAGAAAGCGATTCCTTTGAAGGAAACTATTGCAGCTTTTCCCTCCCATAAGAAGATGAAACATTTGTTGAAATGTTACATTGCATACAGTCTCGCTCATTTGGAAATAACGCGTTGCACAGGCGAGTGTCATGTGCATCACATTTGGCAAGAAGAGGGTTAAGCAATGGCAGGCGACGCGGGCTCTCGCACAGGTGCAGTTTCAGGGCTCCCGCAGCCAATCCCGGGCCCACGGTTCTCGTTGAGTCATATTTTCCGTTTGCAGAACCAATGGGTATTTGCCGAGGTCAGGCTGAGGACAGGCTGCAGCCAACGCATCTACACCCCAGCAGGCTGCCAGGCAGTGCAGAGCTCTTCCAGGGCCAGCCGATGGCTTCTCTGTCGATCAGAGCTTCCCTCACCCTCCAAAATGGGAGGCTTGTGTGGACCCATGTCCGCCTGGGAGGTGATGAGTACAGTGATATGCTCTGGAAAGGCAGACAAAATAAATTACAGGTTAAAATTAAAAACCAAGTAAAAAGCTCAGGAGAGCAGATGAAACCCAGCAGTGCAGAAGGGCGCTGGGCTTTGTGGTTTACAGCAGCTGGACTCTGCTCAAAGCCTGCACCACACATAGTGGCTGTATGGTGTTGTGTCACTGATTAGCCCCCTGCTGTGGCACTGCAACCTGCATAGGTAGAAGGTGACTTGCTGGTGTTCCTCAAGAGCCTTCTGTGGTGTTAAAATCCCCAGTAAATAAAACAAGCAGACATTGCCGAGCGCTGCCCCAGTGCTCATAGCTGTGCTTCCTCTACATGTGGCCAGGAGTGCAGGCAACTTCTTCGCTGCAAATTAAAGTGTTTCCTTTCCTTTCTCACTGCCGATGTGAGGAGAATGGGGCTCGCTGTGCTTGCTTGTGAGTGCATGTTGCTATTTCTCACCTGTGGTTTCCTTTCCTGCCCTCCCTAGGACTCAGCTGCGTCTGGAGAGCCTGGAAGACACACACATCATCAAAGGTGAAGATGATGCGCTCTCAGACAAGCATGGCTGTCCAGCATACGTCAGCCCTGAGATCCTAAACACGACGGGGACTTACTCTGGAAAATCGGCTGACGTGTGGAGTTTGGGAGTGATGCTCTATACCCTGCTGGTGGGACGCTATCCCTTCCATGACTCGGACCCTAGCACTCTGTTTTCCAAAATCCGACGTGGACAGTTCTGTATTCCTGACCATGTCTCCCCCAAAGCCCGGTGCCTCATCCGCAGTCTCCTGCGGCGGGAGCCCTCTGAAAGACTTACTGCTCCAGAGATCTTGCTTCACCCTTGGTTCGAGGCAGTCTTGGAGCCTGGATATACAGACCAGGAGACTGGAACTTCAGATCAAATTGTTCCAGAATACCGTGGAGACAGTGATGATATTAGTTCCTTCTTCTGCTAACCCCAAAATCTCAAGAACCTTGTTGGTTCTCACCTCCGGTATCTTCGTAGGGTTTTGTTTTTCCACATCTGCAAACTCAACAGCATCTTAAAAGTGCCAGTAGGGTCAGGAAAGTGACCTTGTTAAATGAACACCAACCTAGAGATCTCTGCTCCCTGTGCATAGTCAAGAGTTCCATCCTCTTGCTCTGCTTTTCACCCCGGCTCCGGAGGACCTCTGCAGCTTTTGTGAGGACTGTCTGGCTCTTCTGCCTCCCGCATCCTCCACCGGTGTGACTGGTCACATCTAGGATGCAGAGTCTTATGGCTGGCAAGGTGTGGGATGGAAAGGCAGCCCCTTCTGCTCTCCTGTCGTGGCTGCAGAGGTGTAGAGCCCTCTGGCCACGATATGTAGGGGTTTGGGGGGGGCACAAGATGTGCATCTACCTGAGCTAATATAACAGAAATGGTTAAGAGGGGAATCGCCTCGGTGGGCCGCACCAGCCAGCTCACAAAGCAGCTCTCTGACTGTAAGCACATGTTAATGAGGGAAGGAGGTCTTCGCCCACCAAGGACAGCTGTCTGCTCACTGCTGCTCCTCCAGCTGATCTTGCTTTCAGAGGCGTGAAGCTCCTAGATCCACCGGTAAGACAGATCACTGCTGTGGATCTTTCTGAAGCAGAACCAGTGGATCTCCCAGCTGGATCCCCTCCGATTCCATTCCCCGACCAGGAAAGCATTTTAAATAGACTTAAGCCTCATGTTACCATGGTGTAGCCTATATAACTTTATGCCCTCAGTGAGCTTGTCAAGTAGCAGGTCTCGTTAGCTGCGAGTGCCAAAACATATCCATTTACCAAACTGTAACACTATCAGCTGGGGCGCCTTCCTCTGGAAAAGGATAAGGGGTGTCTTGTACAGTACCTGTAAACATGGCCATGTTTTCCAACCAGCTCAACTCTTAAAAACATCACATCATCTCTCCTCTTCCCTCCACCCCTCAAAAAGTTAGTCTTAAGAGTAAAATCTCCTTATACCCTTATAGTTGATTATTGGGTATGCTGTTTGCCTCCAGCCCCCTTTTTTTTTTTTTTTTGCATGATTATTCACAGTCTTTCCAATGTGCATGGATAATGAATATAGCTAAACCATTAGCTTCCTGGGTTGGGGGTAAGTAAAGCTTAGTCGTGCCTAAAATTTCTGCTCCGTTTCACATTTGTGTCCAGTGCTTATGCAAAAAGATGTCCATTCACCTTAGGCAAGAGTGTGGCTTCTGAAATGGCCGTGAGGTGGGTGATTGCATGTTCCCAACACCACACAGTTTGAGTGAAGTAATTTTAAGGGTTAACCCTGGCAAGCTGCAGTCCCACCACATATTGCGAGAATACCATGTATACCTCATGGACTGTGTACTTTGTACATACCTTACTGTTTGGGGTTTTGTTTTCTTGTTTTGTTGTACTTTGTTTGTCCTAATAAGAGATGTTGAAGAGCAATTTAATGTGAATTATTGTTGGCAATACTAACTTGACAGAATCATGAGCATTAAGAGCAGAGCCCTCCAGCTCTCCATTGCACTAAACCTCTCATGATTGCTTGACATTTGTATCTGTGATACAGTTTAACCCTTCTATGAAAAACAGTACATTTGTATATATTGGTAGAAAATTCTGCCAAAAAAGCTAAAAACACTATGTCCAACTTGTACATATGTATATGTCTGTGGAAACCTGGATGATAAAGTCTGACTTGTAGAAAGTTTTAATAAACTTGGTTTCATAATGTTTGTCCCCATTTCTTGCAGTGTCTCAAGGGGATCACAGCTTCAGTATGTTTGGTTTAATCTGAAAAAAGGGGGTTTGGACTCAGAGCAGATCAGTTCCTCTGTGGTTCCTGTACATGTTCCATTGTGTCTTAGCTCTGGCTCCCCTGGCTCAGCCTGGGATTGAATCCCCAGAAAGCTGAGTGGGGACAGGAGATGGCTCTTGCCTCTTGTGGGGTTTAAAGGGCTTGAGATGTCCCTAGATCTATGTGAAATGGGGTATCCTAGTCGTCTGATAAACAAGGGGGAGAGGAGTTAACAGCTCTGCCTCTGAACTTGGGAAATTCTCTTGCCTTTCAACCCATGTGTTTGTTTCCCTCTGCGTCCCGCGAGGAGAAGATGCTGTGGCGCAGCAGGGCTGTCATCCTGCATCTGTGTGCCTGGCAGTGTGATGCTCCAGCCAGTGGAAAATCAGATCTCAGATGTCTAAAAGTGAGCAGCGCTGAGAGGACTGGCGTTACAGGGAGCTGGAGCCCGTGAGCAGGGACTTGACCCTGCTGCTGGGAGGCAGTGCAGAGGCTGCCCGATGCTCCCATTAATAACTAAGGGAAAGATTATTAGAGCTGCTTTTCTTTGTGGCGAGAAAGAGGAGTATAAATAGCTGCAGTATCAAGGTTAGAGAATGTGCTTTCCTGAAAGAGATCAAGCCACCCTTGCAATCCACCCGGAGCGGTGAGATCATCGCTCACAAGTGGAAAGGAGGAGGAAGAGAGTCTTGATTTTTATTTATACTTTGCCTCATGTTTAACTTTGTCATTTTGCTTGAAATCTGTTCAGCAGAGCAACTTCTTCCAGGCACCTCCTGGAGCAGGAGCAACTTCAAAAACAATTTTGCTTTTAGAAGGGGAGTGGAAAGCAAAAAAGGAGGGAACAGGGACATGGTCAGTGATAAAGCAAAGTGCACTGACTTTCATTAGGCACCTTGACTCCCACTCTGAGAAGCCAGTGATCTGTGCAGTAAGCATATTTTCTTAGCACTTGCTGAGTGAATGTCAGACACCAAAATATCTCAAGTTACTTTACTGATGTTATTCTTGCAAGACTTGTAAAAATACATGCACCACACAGCCTGGCTGATTAAATTACCTCCTGCCCTACCATGCTTTCAGGCTTGGACAGAAGCCCTGATGCATCCTTTCAAAACAACTGCAGGAGGTTCAGGTTTTAGTGAAACCTTGAAAACTTTCAAAACACTTTTTTTTCCCCCCCCTTGCAGTGAAGTCACTCTTAGTGGGTGAATGTGTAGGTCATCCCGTGACTTTGTTTCACATGAGCTGTGCTGCAGAGCAATTAAAGTAAATGCCAAATTGTAGTAACATCTGCAAACAGCCTCTGTGTTGCTTTAGGGATTATAATGCAACATCCGTTTGTACAGCAGAATAAATTGCTATTGCTTCGTTACCCCATCGTTTGTATTATTGTATACAAAGTTTCAGAGCATGTTGAAAGAACCAGCATATTAAGTGATTAAACTTTGATGGTGGGTGTGAGAACTTTGATTTATGCAATGCATACATTTCTTTTTGAGAGAGTCATAATTTGCCTATTTTTAAATGGTCTTTTTGGCTGTAGACTGCATGTATTTTGCAGACCTGGTCACCATTTTCATCTTGAAGTTGCAAGATATTGTTAGCTTATGACAAGTGTTGGGTGCCTTCTGTCCTCCTCTGTTGCTGGTGAAAACACACACACATAAAAAAAAAAAAAGTTGAGGTTTTCCACAACATCCTGGGCTCCATCCTAAGCAGACATCAAACCAACTTCCAATCTGGATAGATCTTACATCCTAAATATGTATTTTTATCAGCTCTCAATAATTCAGCTGCATTTTGGGCACCAGTTCAATAACTCTCTTTTGAAGTAGCACAGCAGAATTTATAAACCAGCTTCCTCTGAAAGTGTCAGGTAAAACAGCCAGCTCAGCAAGCTCAGGTTTAAGGTCAACATCTCTGCCAAGCAGGTGATACTGCTGATGTTATTTGCAGTTAAGAAGGACTGGTAGATGTTCAGTTCTACCTATGCTAAAAAGTGCCCTGATTTTAGGAGAACACCTTCAAGTCAGTCAAAGGCACTTCTGCATCAATGCATTATTTATGAAAGAAAGTGGGGGAAAGAACAGTTTTTTATACAGATGTACAAGAGGAGGATTCATTGCTCTTGGCTGGATTACAAAGCTGGTGCAATGCTCCCCTGTAGCTCTGCTTTAATGCACTGGGGGCAGGCCTGAGAGATAACCTGAGAAACACATTTTATTCCAACATTGCTGAGAGCACTCTGTTGAGAAAATCTCCACAGATTATTTCTTTATACAAAAGCAGACTTTTCTCCCAAGTTTTTTCATGCTATTGAATTCTATGAGGGAAAAAAGTCCAATGTTCAGCATTATGGCACTGCACAGATTTGGCAGCACAAAGAAATATCCTATGGAAATGCTTCTTACAAAGATGTTTTCCTAGCTAGCATTGAGAAGAATAGCTTGACATATAGCCACAGTCTGAATTAATCCCTTGCAAAAAATTACTTTGTTAAATGAAACATCTCCCAGAACTATTGTTGATAAAAGTACCATGAAATTTGCAACAGTTCTTGCCATGATTCCTCCAAAACTTGCAAAATCCTTTTCTCCAAGTGGAATCTGGAGTTCAGATTTCAGACAGAATCAACTTTTGTTGCAGCAAAACGACAAATCCTTCAGGATATGAGTTCACAGCAGGATCTTTTTTTTTTAAATGCCTTAAAGAAAACTCATTAGTTTTCATTGCCCTGCATGTATTTATTTACAGTATTTAACCAGCTAAACAAGCTAATGTGCAGCACTTCATTTCCTAATTTGGCTTTGAAGCTGGAGCAGCCGAAGTATCAATTACATTCTGTCAAATGCAAACATTAACATAACTGTATGAAGCAATCATGTTTCTAACAACAGCAAGCACTGCCCAGAGGACCAAAATAAATAAAATTCATAGAGCAAGAGGTAACGCTTTTCTTTAAGGCAGGATTAGTGCTGGCGAGTGCTCGGGTGCTTCCCTCTCCGGAGCCGTTCCTCTCGCAGGCTGTGGAGGCAGCTCTGGCGCTGAGGTGCAGGTGATTAACAAGGCACTTGCTCACCAAGGGCACGGTCTCATCACGGCGGGTGTGGATTTCTGCATGCAACTCCCACTGTTATTAATGGTTAATTAATGTGTAATTTGCAGAAAGAGATGAAACTGGGACCTCGGCGGTGTGTTGTGAGCACACACACACGGGCTTATCATTCGAAGAAATATCAGGGTGACACAAAGGGTGGATGACAGAAAATAAGTGTGGCATGAATCAGCTGCCCCGTGTTTATGATACAGAGCTGTTGTGGGAAAACATTCACCTCCAACAACTACTGTCTCCTGCCAACAACAAAAGTCGAGTTTGATAAATTATTAGTAGAGATGTTCTCAGTGGCTTTGCTTAGATTTTACTCCTCTTGCGCAAATTACAGATTAGGAAAGGATTAAGTAACAACAGTGTGGCTAAAGTATTACACATCGCACTGGCAATTAGCCAAAGAATGTAGCATGCAAAAGCTGACATTGCCTAAGAAATCAAATATAGCTTTGGTCACCACAGAAAATGACTCTTCCCCACCACCCAACGTAGTTGCTCAGTTTCTCCTGTGTCACCCAGAGTCTTGCACCAGCAAACTGTTCATTACAGAACTTTTTTTCCTTTTCATGTTTTCTTTTTTCCTTTTAACTTCCTGGTAGTGAAAAAACCATAAAAATTTAGATGAATCAGAGAAACCATAAATGTAATTGAGTGTAAAGCCATTGTTGAGCCCTGTGATAACATCCCTGTCAAGTCTCAACTTGTCAGACTTGCAGTCTTGCTGAGGTTCAAATGCTGCGCGTTTCCTTTGCTGTGTTAGCTATCAGGGACAAAGCACCAATGTAATCTGGGGCAAAAGGCTGTGCAGGACTCTCACACCCAATGACAATGACTTTGCAGATGGGCAGTGGGATGCCCAGTGTGAGCAAGTGTTTCCCCCGGTGAGTAAAGGCAGCAGAATTGGGCTCAAAAAGGTCAGCCAGCAGCTTCTGTTGCAAAGCATGGTGGCAACAACCCTCAAACATCAGGGAAAAGTGTAAAACCCACGTGGAGCTCATATGAAATTGTTGATTGATAAGCATGGGTGTGAACCCTGCTCCTCCCCACCCTCATGCCTATGCCCAGGCTGGCTGCATGTGGGAGAAGGCAGGATGCTGGTGGACCAACAGGTCCATCCAGGCCCAGAAGAAGCATGTGCAGATGCCTGATGCCTACAGATGTGCATGGGAGTATGTCAGGCACCCCCTGTGATGTTCCCCTGCAGCACAGGGACACAGGACCTGAAGGGGCCCTACAGGAAATATGAAGAGGGACTTGTTATCAGGGAATGTAGTGGTAGGAAAAAGAGTAACAGTTTTAAGCTGAAAGAGGGTTGATTTAGATTAGGTATTAGGAAGAAATTCTTTACTGTGAGTGTAGTGAGACATAGGAACAGGTTGCCCAGCTGTGGATGTCCCACCCCTGAAAGTTTTCAAGGCCAAGTTGGGTGGGGCTTTGAGCAACCTGATCTAGTGGAAGGAGTTGGGACTAGATGATCTTTAAGGTTCCTTCAAAACCAAATAATTCTGTGATTCTATGACACTGTGGCCCACTGATGCCCATCTTGGTGTTTAAACATCCTCCAAGGACATACCCGTGGTTGGAAGTCTTGCTTGGCTGCCTGTGACTCTATCTGTACCTTGAGGCCTCAAAATCCTGCAGCCATGAATTCAAGAGCAGAGCTTGGCGCTGCTTCATTAAATTACCTTGTGTGGAAAGGGGATATGCTTCAAACAACAGCAATATGACTGGCCCAGTTTTGGAGGGCTTTCTTCCTGCCCTTGCTCCCCATGGGGACCAGAGGTGATGTAGAGCGGCTGTGCTCAGTAGCCGTTAGAGGCAGCCACAATGCCTGGGGTGAGGGGGACTTCAACCCAGTGGACAGAAAGGCTTAACCAGTGAACTCATGGGATTTTTTATTATGGGTCTTGTGATCCTTAATATGCAAGAGATCTGTCTGCTAAAGGCAATGATCTACTGGAGAATTTGAATTTTCATGTGAGGAAGAACAAGCAAATGTCTGGTTTCTCTCTGTTGCAAAGAAGGATTTGAAGGGATGTGTCCTGTGAACTCTTTGGACTATTCCCCACTTGTCACTGGTGTCCCAGCCAGATGCTTTGTGCTGCCGAGGCATGCTTGACTGGCTGCCTCATTACAGCAGGAAGAGCTTTGTCCTTTTATCTGAGCAGCTGGCAAAACAATAAATTACAAAATAAGGCAAAGTCAGCAAATAATTTTCTTTCCCCATGTGCGAGGTTAGAGGAACTACTTCCCCTCCTCCAGAATGATTTCCTGACTTGGTAATGTTTTTTTCAATGTCCTCTTCCTTCTCTCTGGGCACATAGGGAAAAGCAGAATTTTTGGTTGGAATGGAGATGGAGCACCTTTAAATGCCATGCTGTGGCCCAGACTCTTCATGTACATGTGCCAACCGCAGCCAAAGTCCTGAGAAATCTCTCTACAGCATGGGGCAAGGGTGGCTTTGCAGGGAGAGTGCTTTGATCATGTCAGGATGGGGCCTGAACTCCAGCCATGAGGTCCCCCCTGCCTGCAGGCTCCTTGAGCAAGCTGTGCAGGCTGCAGACAGACAGGCATTGCCTGTGTTAGCCACTGGCAGGAGGTAGTCCATCATGGGATATCTGTCTGTGCTGGACAGAAGCTGCTGGAGTCACATCCAGCTTCAGTGCCCAGCACTGGGCATGGCTTAGGGTGGCTGGCAGCATTTTGGCTGCTGGGCACAGGCAGGGCTGCTCTGCTCAGCGCTGCGGGGTGGGCTGCTGACCTGGGGCTGGCCTGTGATGCACATCCTGCTCATGCATGTGGGCATGAGTCAGAGCCCGAGAGGAAAAGGCCTCACCCAGCGGCAGGCAGAGTGGTGCAGGGAGCTTGGGCTGTGTGCTGGTGGAGGAGATTGCTTATTACTGCTGACAGTCTCCCTCTGTAAAATCCCTGCACCCGTGGCACAGGAAAGGGGCTTTGGAGCTTATCGTGTCTCCCACTTCATTGTCAGAAGTTCAAAGGAAATGCTACAGAAAGAGTTTGTCGAGGTGGCTCAGAGCCTGACTTTGGCACCTGTGACCTTAGAGCTGAAGGTGGCTCCCAGCACACAAATCCCAAGCTGCTGCCAGTCTCTCCACAGTGAGAAGGCACAGCAAGGCCGAGCAGATCCACATCCATTCCTCTCTGCTCTCGTAAGACCCCACCTGAAACATAACAAGGCCTTCAACATAAGAAGGACATGGACTTGCAGGAGCAATTCTAGAGAAGGGTCACAAGATGATCAGAGGGCTGAAGCACCTCTCCCATGAAGACAGTCTGAGAGAGCTGGAGCTGTTCAGCCTGGGGAAGAGAAGGCTCCAGAGAGACCTTGGATCATCTTCTAGTACTTGTAGGGGGTCTTACATGAGATATGGGGAGGTACTCTTTATCGGGGTGTGTAGTAGGACAAGGGGGAATGGTTTTAAACTGAAGTAGGATAGATTTAGATTAGATATTAGGCAGAAAATCTTTACTGTGAGGGTGGTGAAGCACTGGAACAGGTTGCTCGGAGAAATTGTGGATGCCCCACCCCTGGAAGTGTTCAAGGCCAGGTTGGATGGGACTGTGAGCAACCTGATCTAGTGAAAAGTGTCCTTGCCCATGGCAGTGGGGCTGGAACCAGATGATTTTTAAGGTCCCTACCAACACAAATCAGTCCATGATTCTGTGCTGTGCAAAGGCCTCTGGAAAAGCAATACAGTCTTTATGTCTCTTCTTCCCATCACTTTGACTTCAGTCTTATTATCTTCAGCACCTGCCACCTGCCCTTTACCCAGGTACTAATCTTGCTTGTGCACTGAGACAGCTGAGCGATGGTCTAGCCACCCCCTCCCTGTGTCCCCTTCACTGCTTTGCCAGGAAACAGGTGTCCAGATCTTTTGACCCTTGCAAATGATTGCATTTAATTATTTCTGGAAATTTTCCACTACGGTTTTATTCTTCCAGAAATTTGGTTCATCTTTGCTAGGAAGCTATTGTGTGTCTCAAGCAAAGGTCAAGATGAATCATTTCAGAAAACAGTTCAGCTGAAATGGACTCCCAGCACCAGGGGAGTGAAAGCGTGTCCATGATTTGCTACTTAAACACAAAGCGCTGAACACCCCCAGCACTTCTCAGAGTCAATGGGATGACTTGCACAGAGTAACAGATGCTGAATGTGACTGTAGGCAGTTCAAAAACCAGTGGTAGATGGATCACAGTGGTAGATGCTCTCGCAGCTGTGGCTTTAAAAGGGTTATGGATTCATTTGGAAACAACTAGTAAGAGTGACTTTGTAACAGACAGAATTATTTAGTCTCACCACATGCCAAACATAGAAAAAGTGCAGTTCAGCACTGTGATTCTTCCAGTGACCATCACATAAAACACCAAACAGGATAAGGCACTAATGGGCTGGATAATGCACTTTCGTTGTGTCTGTTTGCAGCTACTAAGGGACCTGGGTTGTCCTCAAAAGCAAAGGGAGAAATTCTTCCCTTAAAGACCCAATAGGGAGGAGTTAAATTGGGAAGCAATCAACCAGAACAAAAAAAGTATGTGGATTATGATACAGCCATGATCCAGGCTGCTGCAGCCATTCAAAAGAAGGAGAAATAAATCATTCTCAGTGCATGTAGAAAACGTATCTTGGAAAACATGTAAGAGCAGCTTCTCATATTTGCTTCTATGCGGGGCAGCCTAAGGGAATTGGAGTTTTCTTTGTGGGCTAGCTAGAGATGCTCCTGGTGACAAGGACACACAGCATGATACCAATAGAGCCATCTCAATTCCCAGTTCCTCCTTTTCTAGCAAAGTGTCAAAAAATGCCAAGAAGTTACAGAAGCAAAGACAACTGGGGATGGGAGCGACCAGCAGGGTGCTGAGCTCTCTGCTGTGAGCCTGTGTGGGTCCTACCCCATCGGTGCAAGTTCGAAAGGCTTCACTCAAACCAGATGCCTCTGAGCAAGCAAAGAGCTGCAATTAAACCCTGGCAGCCCTACCGTGTTTTCTGCAGGGATGATCCAGTTTCCGTGCTTGGGGTATCTGGTTCCACAGATCCCACTTGCAGAAAATCCCCACCCGGATCATAAGGGTGTATCCAGAAGTTTTGCTCTGACATGTACTATAATGCAGCTATATTCAGAATGTACTCAGGGGTTTTACTCTGGCATAAATTATAATGCAACCACTGGAGCAAATCAGGTTTGGCCTGCCAACTGCATTGCCACCCTACTGGGTCAAACCTAGAGATCCAAACTCAGCATTTGCCCAGCACAGCCTGAGGAGCAAACCAGGGAGAAATTCTCCAGTGCATGCAACATTCCTGTGTAAATCACTGGGAACTGGAGGGTCTGGACTGAAGTCAGGATTTCAGGATTTGACCCAATTTAACCTTGGCATGGTTGCCCAATTCCATTTTTTTTTTTTTGAGGCTCAACAATTAACTTTCAAAACAACTTAAAAAAAAAGGGAAAAAAAAAAAGCAGCTGAGGTTCAGAAGTGCTGTGCTAGCCAGCAGGGTTTTGTTAAAGTTACTTCCACTATTATGGTATTTGTTGGTGTCAGCATTTTGATGAAAGCAAAGCGCCGCTCTGGGCTCTCTGTCCAGGGCAGAGCTGTACGAGCCGGGGGCAGAAGTTGCGACTCTTCCCATACTTGATACACAGGCTGATAGTTCCTTTTACTGAATTCAGCTGCTGGGTTTTTGTTTTACTCACTGGAGTGAAATTCAGCCATGTGCAAAATGCAGGAACTGCTCATGGCTCAGATCTGATGGGTCCCGATGTGCAAGATTTATTGAAGAGGCTTTGGGGGGGACCAAAGGGTGGGATAAGAAGATGGGAAGAAGAAAGACAGGTTTACAGCCTTGCAGAGGACTGAGCTTTCTGTCCTTTCTGTCCCTTCTTGTTTCTATGCACAGAACGGTTGCTGTTTCCCAGATTGTTTTCAGGAATCCCTTTCGAAGAGTGGATACAGATAACAAAGGTCTCATTTTCTGCTCACCTTCCATCCACAACAAAAGGCATCATCTCAGTCTTAAAGATTTTATTGTTTGAATTACTCCACTGCATCTTGCAGTTTACTGTGCCACTATTTGTTAATATATTTAGTAGAGCATGGGAGGTGCCAGCACTATTGGATCTTGATGACATTTTGTTTCAGGGGTCAGATCCTGACTTGTAAACCTGCACTGGGTAGTCCTGTGACTCTGGATCCAACCTGGGCATCAGGGATGGGTGTCTGGCTGTGGCAGCAACTGCTGTGATGGAGAGGATAAGCCCAGCTCTGAGGACTCTCTGCAGACCTGTTGTGCCCTTGTGGTGGGTTGAGCCTGACTGGATGCCAGGCACCCACCAAAACCTATCTATCACTCCCCTCTGAAACTGGACAGGAGAGAGAACATATAACGATGGTTCCATGGGTTAAGATCCCAGAGAGATCACTCACCAAATGCCATCATGGGCAAAACAGACTGGAATTGGAGATATTAATTGAATTTATTACTAACAAAATCAGAGCAGGATAATGAGAAGTAAAATAAATCTTAAAAACACCTTCCCCCACCCATCCCTCTTTCCCAAGTTCTACCACCTCTTGCCCAGTAGTGCCGGGAGATGGGGAGTGGTGTTACAGTCAGTTCATCATTTTGCTACTGCTTCTTACTACTACCCCCAGTGTGGGGTCCTTTCCATGCGAGGCAGTCCTGCACAAACCTCTCCAACATCAACTCCATCCCATGGGCAACAGTTCTCATAGAATTCTGCAATGTGGGTCACTTTTCTGCAGGTTGCAGTCCTTCAGGCACAGTCTGCTCCACCGTGGGTCCTCCACAGGATCACTAGTCCTAGCAGGAAACCTGCTCCACCATGGGCTCCTCTCTCCATGGGTCTGCAGGTCCCTGCCAGGAGCCTGCTCTAGCACAGGTTCCCCACAGGTCCCAGCCCTCTTTTGGGCATCCACCTGCTCTAGTGTGAGGCCCTCCACAGGTTGCAGGTGGATCTCTGCACCCTGTGGTCCTCCATGGGCAGCAGGGGCACAGCTGCTTCACCATGGTCTGCCCCACAGGCTGCAGGGGAAGCTCGACTCCTGGAGCACCTCCTCCCTATCTTTCTGCACTGTCCTTGGTGTCTGCATAGTTGTCCCTCTCACATATTCTCACTCTTCTCCTCTCTGCCACAACTACATCTGTGCAATAACTTTTTTTCCCTTCTTAAATATGTTATCACAGGCATTGCTATTGTTCCTGCTTGCTTGGCCTTGGCCAGTGGCAGGTCTGCGGACATTGGGGAAGCTTCTGACAGCTTCTGACAGAAGTCAACCCTGTCACCCCACCTCCTTACCCCTGCCTTGCTACCAAAACTTGACCACACAAACCCAATACAGCCTGTTAGGCAAATCCAAGCATATTTTCAGGGGAAAAAAGTTTTATTTTTCCTGGGGCAAGCACATGAATAATTTCTTTTGAGTTCAGATTAAAATCAGCAGGATGGTCAGTGGCAGGGTGTTAAGTAGGAGTGGGTTTTAATCCATTTAAGTGCTTTGATTAGTTTTAGTTCAAAATTCCCTTCACTGCAGATGAATCTGGATGGCTCCCTAGAACTTCAAAACATTTTTTGAGATTTAGACTTAGGGTTTCAATTCCTTCTTGCCCCCCCAAACATCTTCAAAGCTTACTTTCAGCATTGAGACAGCCTCTGGGCTCTTCGGCCACAGCTTCACTTGCAAATGACTGTGAAAATAAGAGAAATGTGGCCATTTTTCGAAGTAAAACCAGCCCATGGAGTTTTAAGAGACATGGGAACACCCAGCTTCAGCACCATGAGATGTTTTGGTACTGGAAATGTTGCATTGTGTTGCATAGGGTGTGTGTGGGCAGAAGATATGCTTGAGAACCCACCAGTGCTTTGGCAGGGTCAGGGAGAGTGGGCATGTAGAGGGGAGACTGGGGACTGGAGCATCTGGGGATGGGAATTTTTCAGGTGATGCCAGGAGTGCCTGGGATGCTGGTCATGTTTTATAGGTGTGTGGGTGATGCCAGGCCATTGGTCACTTGCCCCTGCTGCCCCTTGCTGGAATAAGTGGCTGCAGCTCAGCCTCTGTGATGATTCAGACTGGGGAAAGGAAAAAAAGGGGTGGTGAGGCACATGTTCAGATAACTCTTTGCATCCTGTCTAATAAATGCCAAGAAGCACCCTGCAACTTACTTGTTGGGCTTCCAAGCATGAGCAGACAATGGCAGAGGTTCAGTAACAGTGAAAATCTCAAATTTATGTAGGAACTTTTTACTTTTAGCCTTTTATTCCCCTCCTCCTCCCCACCTGTGACTCAACTCCATTGCTGCACGACAGCATAACCCCAGGCACACAGTCGTCCTCCAGATATTACGACTGTCAGGCAAACAGATTGCTCACTCCATCCTGTGCTCAGCTGAAAGGATTACAATATAGATTAGGATCAGGATTACCTTCCTAACATTCTCAGCCTCAAAACAGGTGTAAAGGGAAAACACGTGAGGGAAGTAATTTGCCAGTGGAGAATCTCTCCAGGAGGAATTGTTGGATAAATACTAATTGGAGATTGGGATCAGGCAGCTGCTGAGTTGGGCTTTTCCCACTCAGAGGTAATCTGAGAGCAGCATTATGTGCTGCAGGCCCATGCAAAGCAAAAATGCCTTGGCATACATGCATGAAAGTGATTACCTGTGCACTCACACACTGTGTCCTGAGAAAATCTGGTAAAAGGTTAATAAAATAATCATATAGTCATAGAATCACAGAATGGTTTGGGTTGGAAGTGATCTTAAATATCACCTAGTTCCAACCCCCCTGCCATGGGCAGGTGCATCTTCCACTAGATCAGGTCGCTCAAAGCCCCATCCAACTTTGCCTTGAACACTACCAGGAATGGGACAGTCACAACCTCTCTGGGGGCAACCTGTTGCACTGTTTCACCACCCTCACAGTAAAGAATTTCTTCCTTATGTCCAATCTACCATCTTTTAGTTTAAAACCATTTCCCATTGTCTTATGTTACATGTTATTGTAAAAAAGTCCCTGTCCAGCTCTCCTGTAGCCGCCTTTAGGTCCTGGTAGGTGCTATGAAGTCCCTCTAGAGCCTTTTTTCCTGCAGATTGAACAGCTCCAACTTTCTCAGTTGGAAAAGAGTCCTGAACACACTGTTCCTTTGCCAGTGAAGTGGACAAGGTGTACTATGCACTGTTGGAGGTGAGTTAAAGAATGGAGTGAAAAGCATGACTGCAGTGTGAGACCCTAAAGATTCATGCATATATACAGGCTCTTGTTCAGATAGTTCTGCATGTTTTGAGACTGTTTGAGATCTGCAAATGCAAAGAAAGAGCCACAGGTCCAAAGTCAATACATATTGCCTTGAGCCTGGTATCTTTGTTACAGATTATTAACTCCAGCCTGCATGTGTGGTATATCAATTTAGATTATTTCCTGTAAAGACATCTGTGCTGGAAAGCTCAGGTTGGATTCCACATATATTTCTTGCCTGCTTTTTTCATCTGGATAGACTTGCGCAAACTGAGATCATGTGACTTGCCAAAACCACCCAGTGAGTCACTAGCTCAGCCCAGATTAGATCTCAGGAGCTTTCTAGCTTTGATCTAGCCACAAGACCACATGGCCTCTTTCTATAGTCTTTGATGAAAGGCTACATAAACACACATAAGGGAGTTTACTAAATTTTTTTGGAAGTTCTGAAAAATGTTTTGCCCCTGCGGCAAGCAAAACTGGAATAGGCTATAAATGGATGCCACGCACATATCTGCTGGAGTGAAAAAAGTAACAGGGACAAAGTACATGCCCAAACACCTGAAAGAAAAACGATGCAAATGACAACAGGATGCTCTGGATAATAGTGCCATGAATGCTGTACCTGCCATGTGGGTCTTTCCACAAGAACTGGTTACCTTGTAAAGAGATGTCGTTGCGTCATCCTTCAGAAAGTATAAACACATTAAGCAATGTTATTCTCTAAAACATCAACACATGAGCTACTTACAATGGACTAAAAAGTCATTGTTGCTTTGAGGATGTATTTGTCCCAAGTGATTCATAACAATCCATGGCACTGCGGCAATGAAGACTTCTAAAGGATGCCTCCACTTCCAGGCAAGTATCCACGGAAACAAGCCCACAATTTTGCTTTGTTTGCCTTCTTTTACCTAGGATAACCTCTTAAGCTGCTTTGTAGACAGCCAGGCTTCCCAGCTGAAACAGATGTCTGTCCCTTCTCAGTGCTGGGCTTTGCTTTCTGTACCTGCTGTGCTGCTGATCACCATGATCTCTCCTGGAGACAGGCCTGGATGAAGATGAGGACGTCTCGGTGGCAGTAGTTCCTATAGTACAGTACTAATGTGGTTCCAGAGGCAGCTGCCAAGAATTGCTTCCCATGGCTGCCTGCGCCAGGAGATGTGTGGAATGACGAAACCGAAGCTAGTGGAGTGCAGGGGCCGTGTCACTGTGACCCAGGGATTTGGAGCAGGACCCAAGAGCAACTCAGATACCCCCATGCTCTCAGGATGGGCAGCTCAATCAGGCAAAGTACATCCTCTGGCAGCTGAAAGCCAGATCATGACCACCAATGCCAGGAGACTGTTTAGGCCTGTAAATCACCTTTTTTATTTTCTTTGTTGTCTTACCTCCGCTCTGGCCTCCCTGTCCCTTTGAAAAAATCTCTGAGATGTAGGGAGACATCCTGCAGTACTTTGGATCCTGTGTAGCCCCCATGGCCACCTGGAAGTTAGCTCTCAGTTTTCTGAGAGTCCCACATCATTAGGGAAAACCAGTGTGTGTGTGTCTGTGTCAACACATAACAAAACACATTGTAAGCACCCTGAGCTCAGGAACTAATACGTGCTCTGGCAGGAACACAGTTGTACCAGCAAGAGCACAGGGTCATAAGCAAAGGCAATATTGTCTCCTGTGGGACTAATAAAGACAAAAGACAAAGCAACTGTTTACTTGTACTATTGAGTGGACTGTTTGGGACACAGAAGGGGGAATGCAGCAGATACTGACATATGGTCATTAAGTACAGGTAAATGTTCAACCTGAAAAGCACACAGAAACTCAACCCTGAACTGCACATTGGTGTTCTGGGCAAGTGCCTATCTGAGGCATGCCAGAGAAGCTTGTCTGTCCTCCTCTCATACTGCTATTAGCTCATCCTATCTCCATGATTTGAATCAACTGAATAGCACCCACATCGACTCATGCTTTCTATTCAGGTCAGTTGTAGAGGTATGGAGTCAAACTCATTTTGATGCTCTTGGAAACCGAGGACCTCTGTGCTTCTGTAGCAGGACTGGCTCTGTACAGCTGCCAAGCTCTAAAAGCCTGCACGGCATTTATGCCCAGTACCAGCAGGAAATGTCTTCCCTCTGGTACTGCAAATAATGAGATACGATTTATGGAGTGAAGTTCCACTTAATGAAACTGGAAATGAAATGCTGATGGGTGGCTGTGAAAAGACCACCACACTGCACAAGAGAACAGGACTTTCAGTCCTGCAGTCACCTCTTTACAGCTCAGAGGAGGAAACCTCAACAGGATTTTAATTCACTGTTAGTTGGATCACTTCATCCAGCCAACAGCAGTTCCCCAGAGTTTAAAAAAAATAGAGGCTCATTGCTTAAACATCAGAGAGCTCTGGCTAGCTCAAAAGAGAGCCTCCTTTTGATGGAAATGGAAGGACTAATCACTCAATCTAAAATTTAGAAGTTATTGTAGCACAGATCATAATTAAATTAGATTTATCTCATGCAAGTAGATTAGAGCACTAATTATCAGTCTGTGTATGCAGTGTGCATACACATATCTGTGGACATAAACACCCATAGCTTTCTATATTCAGAAATACAAGCAAAGCTGAACCCAAAACCCAAGGGGATGTTATTGCTGCCCTATGTGGGGAGGAGGATCTCCACATCTGTGGTGCTGGACAATCTTCACTTCATCAATGGATTTTAATGCTTCAGACACCTGGGCTTGTCCATGAAGATGGTATCTTGAAAGTGGAGGATTTGGCAAAGCTTGTGGTAGAGCAATAGTTAAGCCAGTGTATAGTTGAGACAAGTGTTTGGCCTGGTAGGACCGGAAGAGATTGCATTGAAGATTGGGTTTCTGCTAATGAAGCATTAGTAGCCATGGGGCAAGTTAAGCCCTTGTGACCTTGTGGTCCAACTTCTAGCTGTAGCCTCTTTGGGAGAAAATCCAAGCAATTCTTGTGCCCTTGGTGAAGTCAGCAGACCTGAAGAACATGTGTCATTGTCAGAAGCCCAGGCACACGCTGACAGACTTTGTCACTTCTTGGAGACACAGGCTGGTACATCACATTACTTCACTGTGAGTGATGGAACTGAGACATCTGCGGAGCAGCAGAGAGCACCATCCTGGAGACAAAGATCATGGACTTTTTTTAGTAATGACATGACTGAAGGCCAGTTCACCGTACCGAGGGTGGGGTAAATGCACTCTCTCACTTTGGTGTCATTACAACACATTGCCAGGTCTGTTCATTGATGTTCCCACTTCATACAAATTATTGCTAACGTGACCATTGTTTTGCAGTCCCCTTATGCCTGAGCGGTCAGGGCTGTGCTGTGTCTAATTGTACATGCATGTGTGTGTTTGCACATATATAGAGCAGTTGCTGGCATAGTTGACTGCGAACACAAATGGAAAATGTGGAGTGTTAATGAAAACTGGAAAATGTTCAAGACTGTTCTACTGGATATTCAAAAATCCATGACATCATGGAGATGGAAAATAGATAGGTGGGGTAAGAAACAGACTGTTTTAAAAGAGATGTTGAAAGAACAATATAACATGCAGGAATTATGTATAAATAGGCAAAAGCCACAGGAAATAGAATGACTATGATGATAAATTACAAGTTAAAACAATGTAAGTGATTGATAAGAGGAAACCAAAGGATTAATAGACTATCAACAGCCAGCAGAGTGAAAGAAATGCAGGAAACATTCACATAGTCATGTCAGGAATGATACTGCCTCCTCCCAGACTTATCCCCCTGGCTATATAGATCAATTGCCAAATGAAGATGGTAAGATCACAAACAGTGGTCAGAAAAAAAAAGGCAGAAAAGGCAGAAATGTTCAATACCTATTTCTATTCTGCATTTGGGAAGGAGATAGATATTCATCCCATATGATGTTGCAGATGGAGTACAACATTTACCATCTGGAAAAACGGAGGATGTGAGGCAGCATCTCCTAAAATTAAACATTTTTTGTATCATCTGGCCTGGCTATCTTTGTATTTTAAAGGAGGTGTCTAAAACGCTCAGTGGAGTTTTATATTTACAAATCTGGAGGAATTCCAAAGACATGGGAGGATAGCTCTGAGAATTAATAGTTGTAAAAGGGATACTCCAGGGAGCACCAGGTTGGTTAGAAGGACAGCATCCCTCAACACAATTACCAAAAGTTAATTCAGGCCTCCAACAACAAGCCATTAGAGGTTACAGATAAAACCAATGCTAATCATCAAGGTTTTGTGGAAGGTAAGTCTTGTCAAAGAAACCTGTTGCCTTTTCTTTGGACAAGATTAGAGATCTGGTTTGTACAGTATTCTTGGCTTTCTCCACCACATGACAGGCTGATTAATGAGCTCACATTATACAGGATGAACAGGGCATACGCTAAGAGTTGGCTGAGTGATAGATGTAAAAATGTAGTTATTAATGGGGGATTAATGGAGAAGCTGCAGGTCAGGGATGTTTGAGGGGATGAAGTCAGCCACAGGGAGCTCAGTGTTTCTGTAGCTTCGATCTGTGAGACTCAAATATCTCCATCCTACAGCAAAGGATTAGAGACCCTGACATTACATATTTGTCTTGGCAAGATCTTATCTCTTTGCACATCACTAGGATACATCTAAGCAATTGTCTCCATTAACCAGGTAGGAAAGCAAGGAGGCAACAGAGGTGGGCTGCTATTTTAGGAAGCTGTAAGAAGCAGTGGATGCAGAGAAACAAGTTGCTTTCTTCAGGGGAAGTTTGCATGTGCAATATCAAATTTCTGGCCTGACAAACCCTCAAAGACCATCAAGCAAATCAGTAGCAGAAAAGAGCACAGCAGTTGCTGGCTCCTGGCCTGATCCAGAATGACTCACTTATCTTACACATGTTGCATCTTTTCCATGCAGGGAGCAGGCATTGACATCAGCACGGCCCAAAAGACCTACTCCTTCTGGCCAGCACCGACTGCTCTCCTCCCAGCACATGCATCAACTTCCACCATCAAGTAACTGGAGCAGCACTTCATTTAACACCCCCACACCCTATTACTAAATGTTTGATAGCAGATTAAAGAAACAAGTTCTTTAATGCTAATATACTAGTCAAGTATTTGCTCCTAATTTATCACTTCACTTTGTTGTCTTTCCTGACAACTTGACTATTCACAGGAAGTGTCTGTCACCTTGCAGGATATCACATAGGCTGAAGTGTCTGTTCAACACAGTTGAAGGAAGAAGCCAGGTAAGGTAAAATATAGTACATGCATTAATTTTTTGTTTCTACAGTGGCAGAGGAAAGCGTGTGTCTCAAACTTTGCCAGTACCCTTTCAGCAGCAGCTGGTACCTGGTTTAATGCTGGCTAACTGTGAGGCTGCAAGTAGAACCTGGGAAGGCTACTGTCATAGCTGGCAGTTCTCCTATGTCAAGTAGAGGCACTGCAGAGGAAATAAAATTGACCTTGCTGCTTTCCAACAGATAATGAAATATTTGAAAACCAGTTATTTTACCTCTTTTCCCACTTCCTTTTGTATACAGACTATTTTGCCATCACCTTCAGAACAGCTGTGGCTTCCCTCCCTGCCATGTACCAGCCTAGAAAGAGCAGCACTTGTAAGAGTATGTCTTGGCATTTGTTTTCATCAGTAACAGCAGTCTCCATGCTGCAATTACAGCCTATTGCCCTGGAAAATCAGCAGAAACTCTAATGCCTCCAGCAGTACGACTGCAAAAAACCCCAGGTATGCAGCTGGCACAGTCTGCTGCTGCATTCCAAGGTCTCAGCACAGGGCTGAACCTCTGGGCATCTCCTTACATTGGCAATGGCCAGCTTTCCTGAAGGTCCTGGCACTCCCTGAGGCCATGGTCAGGGTAATAGCCAAAAGAGAAGTGTCAGGGCTGGGAGAACCACCAGGGATCTTTGAGACTAGAGAGCTACTGCAACTCTATGAGACTCTTCCCCAGTCACTGGAGACACCTCTGTGAAGGCAGCATGAACGGGCAAGGAGGCTTTGCTGGCAATGTGCTGGGGGCCAGGGCACTTGCTGAGTTGTCCCAATACCCCCATTTGTTCATTCACCACACCCTTGAGTGAGGAAAGCCTTATTGTTCCCGGTTATCTCAAAATCACCCACAACAGCAAACCCAACCAGTGTGACAGAAACACAGAAAAAAGCACACATGAACAGCGGTAAAAAATCACCAGGACTCTTTTCTAAAGGGTGGAGGTCTCCCTTGACTCTATCAGGATGAAGCTGCAGAAGTTGTCCCAGACTTCACACCCATGTGCTGCCTCTCCTTCTGTGGCTCTTACAACCCTGGGGCATCCATCCCAGTGGATTTGGGTAGTTTCAGAGCCTGCCTGCCCCTGGACATCCACTAAGAGGGCCTGGCAGCATTTACTCATTTTCCCAGAAATTATTTGATTGCTTCTATTTTCAGGGGTTGGGCTGAATCTCTTGGTTGAATAAAGCCCCTCTTTACCTCCTTGGGGCTAAGCTCAGTCCCTGTCAGAAGAGCACTCACATACTGCTCTTCAAGAACAGACGGCCAATTCTCCTCCTTTCTCCTAGGTACCTGTTTGAGTGGGAACTGCCCTTTCCTGGAAGCAGCATGCCACAGCCCTTGAAATTGAAATTAAATTTAAACACAATATGTGCCTCAGTACTGGCTCCTGATCGAGATTATTCACTCGGAAAGTGGACATGGGGTCCTGACTAATATTTTTCCTCTAGGCAGAGCTTAACATGAATTTCAAGAGCACCAGATTGATGGGAGAGTTCAGACTGATGGGAAAGTCCTGGAGTGGCAGCATTTCTCTGTCTCCATCTGGTGCACAGACACCCCAGTGTGTTGCATGTTAAAACATCTCCTCTTATATATTTGCAAATGATACTAATTACTCTGAGCTCCTTTAGAAGCACTAGAATTAGAGGGAATGACAAATAAACTCCATAGCGGCCCTTCTGAGGTGCCGCAAGCCTGGGTTCATCAGACTGTGCCACTGTGCACAGAAAGTCTGCTGCTGCAGCAGTGCTGCAAAGCCCTGAGGACAAAATGCAGCCATGCCAGCAGGGCAGAGCTGGCCGACCTCATCTGGGCTCAGATTTCCCTAAAACTCCTCGGCAGAAGAGAAGGACATCAAAAAGCTCAGTTCTGAACTCAGCTCATTTTCTACTGAGGAAGCAGTGGGAAGCAGACACTTGGGGAACTGAGCCAACAGGAGCCCCAACACTGCAGCCATAGGAAGAGAGTCACATGGGTATGGGCTCCACAGCTGAACTACAAGATCAAGAGTTTCTCAGGAGCAGTACCTCAGTGAAATCCATGAATCAATACAGAGGATGTAATCAGTGCCTTTGGAAGCCGCGAGTAGGCCAGTAGCAGCCTAGACTGTGATGCCAAATGCAAGAAGCTCTATTACTGCTGCAACTGAGTTGTGTCATTTTTCCAGATTGTTTGCTGCTGCTTTTTACGTTTATCATAGTGAGAGAAAAAAATCAATAACTTTCAAAGGGTTTGAAAAAAAGAGCGATTTTTAAAAATAAAATATATATATAAATAAAATATATAAATAATAAAATATATAATTTGTAATCTCAAAACTAATGCTTATGGCAAAGAATCATTCTCATTAATTCATAAGTCAGGCACAATTCAACCTCATTTAG
>JAOXXN010000395.1:142669713-142691056 GCA_026770055.1 Myrmophylax atrothorax
CAGCCACATGCATTAGCCACGGTCTCTCCCCTCCAATGACACAGGTCTTAGTGCTCTGGTCAGTCCTGCAGTGCTGTCCATGGCACAGAAATGGCCAGAGGAGCTCCATGGGCAAGTCTGACAGCCTGTGCCCTGCTCTGGCTGAAGGCAGGTAGTTGCACACTGACCCAGTTGCTCTAACATGAGCATGTTCAGGCTGCAGTGGCCAGGAGCTGCTCCAGGAGATCGATACGGGGCGGGAGCACATCTGTGCCATGACACAGGGTTCAGTGTGGGGCTGCCTGATGCAGCTGAGACCCAACTGGAAGAGCCACGGGGCACAGCCAGGGTCTGGCTAGCTGCAGGTTGGAGAAGCCAGACTGTATTTACACAGCACTGCCTACAAGCTCCCAAGCCCCAGCTCTTGGCAGCTACAGCCTGATTTGTCTAGACTACATCTGGACTTGAGCTGGCTCCTGGCCAGCTCAAATGAATCTCTCAACACTGTGCTTCCCACGTGTTGAACCCCTGGGATTAGCATGGTCAGTGAGAGCTCCCATCTATCTGCATCAGCCATCTATCTGCATCACACAATACAGTCAGTCCCATAGTTGTTGATAATACATCCTGAATTTGCTAGAACACTTTTCTGCTGAAACCTTTGAAGTAGACATATCTTGTTTTGAGTTTGCATCTTGTCCAAGGGTCCTTGTCCCTAACTGACATTCCTTGGCAAATCTGCAACGTAAATACTAATAATATGCACTATAAATGCATATTTTTTTTCTAGCAGCAGAGCCAAAATTGAATGAAGTCCATATAGAGGAATAGGCAGCTTTCACTGGTTTTACACTGGGTCATTTATTTTTGTTCTGGATAAAAAAAAAATGCATTTTAACAAGTAGTTTTCAGGTCCTAGTTGACTCTCAGGCTGCTTCCATATTAGTATATTAAGCAGCACACATTCCTGGGCCCTGATACATGATCATCCATGCTATTGAATAGTTAAAATGTTCTGTAGTGCAGTGTTGGATGATGTTAACCAGCAGGCTTCCAAACAATTCCCAAGCACTGGGAGTAGATACAGGCTATTCATCTCTCAATGAGTGGGTTGGATATGGCTGCTCTGTTTTGATGGATAAGGGAATTTACCTGTATGGACAGGCTGCTCCATGCCAGTTGGCCTTAGGGCCAAAAATGGTCCCAGGAACATTTATTTTACTTTTATAGACATAGCCTTTGGTGATGACCACTTATTTAAGTGTGCGTAAACAGGCAATTAGGATTGTGCAATTGTTGCTTGAACTAATTGCATATGCCAGATCTTTACAAGAGGATGAGTGCTCAGCACCCAATATGTATTTTTTTCTTTTAGAAAAAAAAAAAGCAGTATTTGTCCATAATAAGCCTTAAAAACATGGCTTCAGGGGTCTCTATAAAGCTGGCAGAATTCAATAGGGATGGTTGAATTTGTTATTTCTATGGTGGTTTGGGTTGGGTTTTTTAGTTTGTTTGCTTTATATTTATCGCAGTTTCTGAAATTTGTGGCTTATTGAGGCTGACCAGATGGATGTGAGAGTAAAGAAAATTGGCTACTCAACTTTTTTTTTCCAGGGAAAATTGCCAATCTACAAAGTGGAATCCTTGAGGGTCCAGGAAGGAAAAAGAACAGGAGTGGTTTAAAATGGAGGCCTGGGGCTATTGGAGCACCATGAGCTCTGGTCCAAAGGACTAAAATCATAGCAGCAGGTGATTTAAACTGATTATTTGAATAGTGTTAATTAGCACTATAACAAAACCCTTTTTTTTTCCCACTGAGGATCATAATAAGATTTTCCTTCTACTAGCAAAATATGCCTTTTTCATATTTCTTCAGCTTATTGCATTCTTTACTACCCTTTAATGCACATCAGATTAATAACAAGGAAGATTTCAAATGCAACTCGATTCATTTTAGCACATTCTCTCTTGATCAGCTTGGTTACTTGGGGACTGCATTCCTGAAACTCTCTTGCTGTGCTGGTCATTCAGCATAACCTTAGGACCAGGACAAATCCTGGATTGCAGTTTCTGTCAGACTCATGACCCCACTTGTAGTTGCACACACTCCAGTTGGGCTTTTGAGCCCTTTAATTGGACATCATGGTGTTAGCATCAAATTTCTGAAAGTGCTCTTCAGTTCCAGTTATCTCTAGTTTAGGTGTGCAGATAATGTTGAGGATTTTCTGATTCAGTTTATCTGTTTGAAAAATGAACATAATGCTAATTAATTAATAATGAAAAAATCTTATTCCTTATAGAGATACTTTTTTTAACCTTCTTGAAGGATTTCAGAACCTCTTGAAAATGTTGCCAATAGTTCCCAGAGGTCACTTTATCTCTTGCTGAAGTACAGCCAGTTTTGGAGTGATCTGTGGCAAATATTTAACATTCCAGAGCATCAATTTAGGCCAGGAAGTGGAAAGGATTGTTCAATTGAAACTAGAATGAGATTTCAGATAGGCAGGATGTAGGTACCTCAGTTGAGCTTTGATTGATTACAGCTACCTCCCCAGAGTACTCATAAGCTTGGTCACCTTTTAAAAACAGTCATAAGAGGAAAGGAACTATAGAAAGGGAATTTCAGAATCATCCATTGCAAACATGAATGAATTAAACACTATCTGATAAGAAGGCAGTGTTTTGGGTTTTATTTTCAAAACATCCCATGTGTAAATGAGTAATGCAATGTTCAACCTCTTGAGCAAGTGGCCATGTACATAACGAGCTGTTTACTCAAGATACTTCCATCAAACACAATCAGGTTGCCTAACTACGTTTGCAAGACCCCCCCATTGCAACAGGTACTGACTGGAAAGGCCTCGAACAAAAGTCTAAGGAGGGATTAAAGCTAAATGTGACATGGGTAGATGCCAAACATTGACGTACAGAAATGTTATCTCTGGGAAAACAGGGATGGTGACAGGTGGGCTGAAAAATAAAACTTGTCAGGGAGCCACCGAGTGTAATACTGGAGGGAAAACCTGCCAGTCAGGGGAAAGGTGAAAAAGGGGAAAGGTTTAGTGGGAGATTTTGCCCTTTTCTGCAACTGATTAGATCCAGCGCAGAGCCTGGAGCAGTTTGATTTGATTTGGCTGCTCAAGGCAACCTGGCCTGGAAGTGCACACGTCCTGCAAGAGCACACATCATTTACTTTTAAGACTGTATCTGATAAATGAGACCCATGATATAAGGTACTAGTTTATCTCCAGAAAGCCATAAAGCAGAACAGTAATCAGGAAAAGATTCATAACAAAATGCCAGGACATAGATATTTAGAAACCAATTGCTCTCAGATACTAAGATACCTGTAATAAAATTCTTGGTCTTTCCAGGTTTTGGCACAGGAACCATCAGTTTCTGCTAGTCAGACATTATTCTTCAAACACTGACGTTTAAAGGTGGGAATTGTGAAAATGTTATTAAATTTTGCCCATACATTAGTAGATCAATGTCCTCTGCCTTATGCCAGACAGGAGACCCAACTCATGGATCAGAGACTTGGAGCTGGGTACAAGAGTCTCACAGGCCTGGCCAATTCTGGGGTTCCGGTTTGAAGCTCTGCATAGAAATCCCTGAATATTTTCCCTCTGGTCTTTTCCATGAAGTAGGCATCCATGGGCAGTTTTGGCAGGTTATACATGTAAAATGGGCAACAGAGGAGAGGAGAAGGAAGAGGTGGAAGAATGTCCATATTCTAGACCCTAGAAAACTCTTGAAAAACTATCAAACAAACAGTTTGCAAGCCCAAGACCGGCAACTGTTCAGTGTGGATTTATTAAAAGTAAGTCAGAATCTTTCCTTTCACGGCAGGGTAAGTGGTTTAGGGGATAGGGAGAAGGTAAGTCCATCTTGATTTTTGTCTTGATGTAGTCCCACATGACAGATAAATATGCTCTAGAAAAATCACTATGTAATAGTGACTGTTGGCTTGTGCTTGGAAAGTACACTATTAGTTTAACTATGAATTAATTCCCATCTATATGGAAAACTGTAGCCAGTGGAGTTCTGCAAGGGTCTGCCCTGGGTTACCCTCTTCTGCAACAACCTGGGTGATGACAAAACTGTGTGTATGCTAGAAGCCATGGTCAGAATTCAAAATGTTTGTGACAAGCTGCAGAAATAGGCTGAAAAAGGAAAGGTTCAGTGGTGCAGGTGCAAAATGCTACATCTGAGCAGAAATAGAGCAACTAGACCAATTTGAGACAGGGAACAATTGTTTAGCTGGCAGTTCTCTTTCGAGAAGACTCTAGGGTTATAGTAGATCACATGCTGGACGTGAATCAGCTGTGTCATGGGATTGCAAAAAAGGCAGACATTGTATTGGGTTCTGGTAAGAGGAATGCAGCTTGCGAGACAGATGAAATCATCCTTCTGCTCTACTTATCATTGGTGAGGCCTTGGCTGTGGTATTATGTTGAGTCTGGGGCACTTCAGTAAAGATGTGGGTCAGCTGGGGAGAGGCCAGAAGGGGGAAAGAGGAATGATCAGAGATCTGAAAAGAGTTATGTTGTCATGCTGAGACTGAAAAAAATGTGGTCAACCTAGAGAAGACTGAAGGGTAGCACAACAGCATTCTCCAAAGACAGAAAACATACTTAATCTTTTAAAATGTACAGTGCACTGTAAGAGTGGCCTAAATTTCATTAGAAAAGATTCAAATTAGTCACTGGAAAAAAAACCAAACCACAAACAACTTAATGATCAAAGATAATGAAACACTAGGATCAATGGCAGAGCTTGAAGGACAAGCCAGACAAATAGGACAGGAATTGCATAGGCACCATTTATTGTTTTTAAAGGGTCTTGTTTTGGAACAAGAAGATAATTTTTAGAGATCTTTCCACTTCAGTTTACTTGGCATGCACAGGATATCATATTTTAGATAGTGCAGTATCACAGCGTGGCTGAGTCTGGAAGGGGCCTCTGGAGATGGTATAGCCCAACCCACCGCTCAAAGTGGGGACAACCAGAAATGGTGGCTCAGTGCCATATCCTGTCAGGTTTTGAATATCTTCAGATATTTAGACTCCACAATGTCTCTGCAAAACTTGCTCCTGTGTTTGACCACACTTTTTTATTTTCAATTTATTGGAATTTAGTGCATTGCCTCTTGTGCTGTCACTGGATGCCGCTGAGAAGAGTGGCTCCATCTTCTTAACTCTGCCCATAAGGTATTTATTCACATGGATAAGATGCTTCTAAGCCTTCTCTTCTCCTGGCTAAACAGTCTCAGTTCTATCATATGGCACATGCTCCAATCCCTTAATCAATCTCTCTGAATTGACTTCAGTGTGGCCAGTGCCCCCAGCACTGGACACAACACTTCACATGAGTTCCGTTGGAATCAAGCAGAGGGATAGGATCAACTCCTGCTGATGCTCCATTGTCCAGGTCATCAATGAATAAGCTGGAGTTTTGGCTGCAATATCAACCCCTGGGGTATAACAGTAATGACTGACCTCCAGCTGGGCTTATGACAGTGATCCCAACCTATTAAACCTGGCAATTTAGCAAACTGTCAGTGCATCTCACTATCCAGTTATTTAATCTGTACTTCATCAATTAATCTGTGCAAATTTGGTAGGAGACACTATCAAGAGCCTTGCTAAAGTAAAGATAAACAATGTCTGCTACTGTGCCTTCATCCACCAAGCCAGGTATCTCACCACAGAAGTCTGCTGGGTTTTTGAGCACAATTTTCCTTTTATAAATCCATGCTGAATTCTTCTAGTCATCTCCTTGTCCTTCATATGTTTGGCAGTGGTTTCCAGGATTATTTGCTGTATCACCATCCCAGGGACAGAATTGAGTCCTTATTAGGTTGTAGTTCCCCAGTTCCTCCTCCTTCCCCATGCTGAAGATAGTAGTGACATTTACTTTCTTCTAGTCCACAGAAACCTGCCTGTTTGCCCCGACCTTTCAAAGGTAACTGAAAGTGGCCTCACAGTGACATTGGGCAGCTCCATCAGCACTCATGGATGCATCCCATCAGGTTCCATGAACTTGCGCATGTTCTCTTTAAAATCCCTAAATTGATCCTCACCCACTAATAGCAAGTCTTTCATGGTCCAGACTTTCCCTCTGATTTCAGGGCACTGGGATTCCCAAAGCCAGAACTCAGCAGTAAAAAGTGAGATGAAATGCACATGGAATACCTTGGCTTTTTCTATGCCCTTTTCATCATGTCTCCTGTCCCATTGAGCACCAGGCCTACATTTTCCCTAGTTTTCCTTTTGCTACTTATGTATCTGCAGAAACCTGAAGTCCAGGTTGTGGTCCTGATTTTTGCCCTGCTTCATCCTCTCAGGATCCAGTACTTCACCATTTTACATACACTGCAGTCAAGACTGCCCTGACCCTCATATCCCAGATCTGCCTTCCCTTGTTTGCAATCATGGAGTTTGTCACTATGTAAATGTGAGTCAATGTGTAGGGAAGGGGGACACGACCATGTGGGAAAATTCAGGAGTGAGAGTAATTTCCTGATTGCAGTCTGAAAAAAAGTAGAGGTTTAGGTTATGGTTCTCCTTATTTGCAGCCCACCTGTCTGTCCCATACATCTGCCACTATATCCTGACAGGAGTTAGCTCTGAATTAATTCTTCTGTATGGCGGCAAAGCAGGCAGGATTGGACAGGGGCTGCATCAAACTTTTGAGTTCCATCCACTATAGTCAATCTGACCCCCCTTTCCCCAAATCCTCCATCTTGACCAGGCAAAGAGAATCATCAGAAACTTCTGCTGGTGCTGTGAGGAGAGGTGCACATGTCTGGTGAAAGGGTGAGGACAAGCATTGGAAAGGACATGAATAAGGGAAAAATGCAAAAAGAATATAAAAAGAAAAGAAAGAAAAAAAACAGGACAAGAAAACTTTTCTGTGTGTAGAACACTGGAATCCAGAAGGCTGATTCAAGTCATACACCCACCACTGACCTACAATATACCTTTACTTAAGTCCTGTTGTTTCTTTGGATTGTTCTATCCCCTCCCTCCAGCTGCAAAAATGTTGAGGACAGGAGAGGAAAGAGGAAGGGTTTTCCAGGGAAGGTCTGTCTGTGCCTCCACACTGCCAGGCCTGCACAGGGTGGGCTCATGCTTTCCATGCTTTGAGGTGAGGAGTTATGTGGCTGTGTAGCTGTCCTTCCTCTCTGCCTCAACCTGATGCACAAACTCATCAGCTGCTGAAACTTTTCCTCATTCTTGCAAAAAGGTTGTGACCTCAAGCCCCAGTGATCTGTCTGAGCACTGGATTGGGAAGGCCAGGTTTGGTCTTTATTCTCTATGCCTGGGAATGGACTGAATTCAGTGCTGTGATGGCCCTTATTTTCCTGGCCTAGCAAAGAGGGAGGGTGTTTGGGTGCCTGAAAATGGGTGAGGTGAGTTGGAGGATATGGAGGTGACTTTGTCAGGAAAGTACAATGTGTTGGTTTATCTTTCCTCTTTCTAGGGAAATGTTTTATTTTCTTCTAGGGCAGATAGGAGAGGTTTATTCCTCTGCATTGATAGCTATAGTTTACATAAACTTGTCCAGTATGTGAGATGGTTGCTCTGAGGTGTAGCCACAGGAATAATCATAACAAAAAAAGAAGGCAGAATTTCCTTGTTCTGCAAATCAAACATGCAAAATAAAACCTGAGCAAGATATAAGGGAGAGGAGGATGAGCAAAATTATCACCCTCCATAGTCAAATGGCACAGCCCCAGGAAGGGATATGGCTTACACTTGCACAAACAGGCGTTACCTTTTGCCCTTGCTAGCAGTGACTCAGCTGCAAATATCCTCCGCAATTGATTGTTACCCTGGAAAAACAAATGATTCGAACTTTGTAGAAGGGCATGTGCAAGGCATCAGAGTCCAACAACAGGACACAAGAGAGATCAGCACTCTGCTTGCAAAAAAGGTCTTTCTAAAGACCACAAAAGCCATGGAAGCACACTGCAAGGCATAGAGCAGAACTACAGACAGCCAAAAAAACCTGGCTCTTCCAAAGTTAATGAAAGTATTGCCGCTGGCTAACTTCCTGGGGAACAGGCTGGGAACTGTACTGAAGCCTCTAGACTGGGATTATATGCTCTGCAGCAGTACTAACTGGCCTTGGCATGTGAATAAACAGCAGGAACAAGCTTCTATGCAATAAGCAGTGGAGAAATATTTACATCCCTGAAAAGTCAATATTTTAGCACAAACACTATTGGGAGAGTTTATGAGGGCAGTTTGTTTGTAAGCAAACTTCAAAGCTTTTTATGGGTTAGTTTTTTAGCTACTGTTATTTACATTTTTTAATGGCAAAACAGTTCCCAGAAGACTGAATGGGATGAGTTTACTGCTCCAGCAAACTGAGGGAGTGACACACAGCACTTCAGTGCAGGCTGTGCAGTGGGAGTGCGCGTGTTAGGATGCCAGGTCAAGCTGTTTTCCAAGGAGACATTCAAAGTGATGTCCTCATTCTCAGCCTGGGATTCTGGCTCCTGCTAAGTGACATGATGTGCAAATACCCTGCAGATTAAAGAGAGCTTTCCAGTGCTCCCTGCTTCTGAAAACTGTGCATATTGATTCACAGTTTAGTTTACTTTTTTTTTAATCCTGTCCAATTCAGTTCTTCAGACTATTCCAATAAATGAATACTTTTTGGTATCCTGAAACCTATTTTATAGTTCTTAATTCTTCTGTGAAACAAATAGAGAGACTCAAGAAGGGTGACCTCGGACACAGAAGGAATGAGGCCAGGCCACCCTACTTTAGTAGTGAGTATTCCTAGAGGTGGTAGAGATGTTACCCTAAGTTCTCCACAGCTCTGCCTCTGAGTTCAGGGAATAATTCAGCATTATTACCTCTTTCCATTCCCAGTACAAGGAGCTGAAGTAATCATTTTCCCAGCTTAGCAAAGTACCAAAGCATGAGTGATGAAGTGGCCAACCTGGAGTTACTCGGCAAGCCAAAGACTGCAGCCTTATTCCTCAGCCTCCTTCATGCCTTACAGTCCAGAATCCCTGCTTAGCTCTGTAAAACTGCTTAGAAACAAACATTAAGTGCCTCTTCCTCTGACTTTCTTACCAAAACCTCTCACTGTAACTTTGAAATGCTGTAAGAAAATGGATACAGGATGTATGCTTCATATAAAACCCTGTGGCTCTAAATAAATAGTTTAAATAAAAGATGAGGTGCAAAACTGAAAGGTCATGGAAAGATCATTAACCACATGGAACTGTAGAGTCTGCAGTTTTTCTTCTACCTCACAAATTATTCGTTTCCTGCTTTGACGACTTTAAGCATAAATGTGGTATTAGCATGGCCTTCCTGAGCACCTCTGCCCCATAAATTCCAGAGGAAGAAATATGCTGTGACTTGCACTGCTGTGCATATGTAAAGAAGATCTGTTTCTGACATGCAGTGTTTCGGAGCTGCACCACTAAAGCTGTTCTGATAACTGTGAGAATATCCCAGCTGTATAGCTGTAGCTGTTGCTATATCCTGTGCTGTAGATGGCTAAAATGACAAAGAAGCCAGGGTTTCCTGGAGTATCTCAGTGGTTAGGATGCTGGCAGATGACTCAGACACAGAGGGGTTTAATTTTGCTTCTATTCAGTGACCTTGCATAAATCATTTCCCACCCTCTGAAAGTGCTTTGAAAATGATGACTGACAAGTGGTATATAAGAACTTGGTGTTTTAGCAGGGCCTGGTAGTCATTTCAACACAGCCATTTTGTAATCAGAGAGACAATGGTTTATACTGGTGCCAATGTATTTCATTAGGGCTCTCCAGTGCTATGTGGTTCCCAGTGGTACAGCTCACTGCTGTGCCATGAACACCTCAGCTCTCTTTCCCACTACCCTGAGCTCTACATGTCTGTGTTGCTTGGTGAGAGTGAAAACTTCAGCTTTAAAGGAAAGTTAATATGATTGGTAGGCAAATGCAGTTTTTTCATTCCCCTGACCAAAGGAAAATGTGGAGCATGTGAGGATGGCACACAGAAAAAGGAAATATGATGATGGAGAAAGTTTTCTGACAATGAGATTTGAAACAAGAAGCTCATGCAACAAGAACCCAAATCACAGGGAAATTCCATGCTTGCTTCTGAGTGTTGAATCAGTGGGAAGCCGTCTTGGGAGTAGAGTGGAAAAGAAGCACCCAACATTTAAAGCAGTCCTTACATCTGGGGCAGTGGATGCTTCAGTGAATGACTGCTCCTTAATGAAGCTTACTTGTGTGCAGAGAAAATCCAGGATCTTCCACTATCTTCAGCTACTTCAGCTTTTGCCTATTTCTGCATACGTTTTGCCTTTTGGTTATCATGAGCAAGATGTCCATGATGGTACTCTGGAAAAGAGAGAGCTCAGTCTTTTACACTGAGAATCAGGTGGAGTACAAGCGAGAGTTATACTTTGCCTTTTGTCACATTGTCTCACATGTGGGAATATTTTCACAGGGAACTGTCCAGATGTTTCTTAATCTGTATCCTTCCCTGTCATCCTTCCTGTTCTTCTAGGCCTTCCCTTTTTCTTCTGCAATCCTGAGGCTCTTTTTTTCTAATGAGGGGACTTGCTTGCAGAAGTCCAGTTGTGGGATAGAAAAATGTGACCTCTGAATGGTTGTGTGTATATGGCACCATTGCATAGGGTGCTGACTGATACAGAAAACATGGATCATTAATTGCCAATGAAGGCTGCTCTCCACTCTCAAAGAAAGGTCAGTTTTCCAGTAAAAGCTGTCTATATTCAAATCACCACCTCTGTAGGCAGTAGAGAATAGACTGAATGGGTACAGGGGACGAGTCTCTGAAGGACATCTTTCTGTCTCATTATCAGGAGACAGAGAGCTGAGTAAAAAAGAATATTGACCTTGTCTCTGTAGAGGGCAAGCAAATATGCATTTTGGAGCTCATTACACCAATGTCCTTAACTAGCACCACATTGCTAGAAAGGGCAGGAAAAACTAGAGAAAAGCTTTCTTCCCCATGTCCTACCTGGCTCTTTCACACCTGAATGCTGCCTGTTGTTGCTCATTGTTTCAGGCAGGTTCCTGAGATCCATGGGCTATGTTTTTTATGCCGCTGCCTGATCAAGCACTCTGAGAAGCTGTGATCTAATATTGTAATTTTTTTTGAAACACTGCTCATGCAAAAGGCACCCAGCCTGATGTGATGGCCCTAAGAATCTCTTTTCAGTGTTTGCATTTCAACTCAATGTTCCGCCCCCAGTCCATCTCTGCTAGTGCTCCTTTTCATAGCACCTGGAGGTCTAACAGGTATCTAAGGCTTACAACTAAAGGATCTTCTCCTGTCTTATGTATATGTGCTACATTGTTATGTTCTTTTTTTTCTAAAATACTTATATGTCTCTTGCATCCTCTACCATGTAGCCCCGAAAAGGAAACTTTTGGCTAGGTGAGGTGTAAGTTTTATTTAACCTATTGGGAAGACAACACTGCTTTTGCTTGTATTGAGAACTTTGAGTTTTGAAATCCTGTTTCCAGGAAGAAGAATTAGGAAGAAATTATCTGGCAGCCTCAGCAGGACTTCAGTGAGACTCAAGCAGACATTTGATTATTGTCACCTACAGTGATAAGGGACCCAAACATGGCTTATGTATCACATTTTATTGTACGAGTTGGCTCCGGTGTGTTGGCTCGTTTCTTCAGTTCCATTTTGCACCTTGCTGTGATTGTGAAGTTGAGCAGGGCCCACCCCTTCAGACTCAGTTTCTATAAAACAGTTTGTCCTTTTGAGTTTCCTTTGGCATGCATGACAAACTTTATGACAAGAACTTTCTGAAGACCTTGATCTAGTCCTCCTGCACACACAAGTGATATTTCACCCCAGTCACAGAATTTTGAGAGAGTACAGTCCAAAACCCTTGTTTTCCAGTAGGCCAAGTGCACAGAGCTCTATAAATTTCAGATGTATTTCAAATGTCTTGTAAAAGAAATCAGAACAAATTCAGTCCTACCTGCAGTCCTAAGGCTGAAATTTCACACCAGTGTAATTCTGTGGATAGGTAACAGCACAGGCATGAGTTAATATGGGAATGAACAGGAATTTGCAGAGTTCTTGCACCGAAAGTGTCCCTGTCCTGATGTCCTGGGCTTGTGGGCTACCCTATATGCTCCTCACAGTAGGAAGATGCTCCTGCACCAAACACCCGTGGGTTTAATGGGTCTATCAGCAGTTGTAGTTATTTTGACAATATAGGAAACAGTCTCATCATTTGTTTTTACAGGTTCTACTTTGACAATTTTTAAGAGTAGCTGTCAACACTGAAAGGAGCCCTTGTCACTATCAAGATCCCCAGGTTTCTTCACTGTCTGTTGGTGGTTGTGTGGTGGACACATAAGGTCTGTGCTACGAAAATCCCCAAAGCATGAGGGTCAAGGGCCCCAGATGTGAACCACAGCTCAGTGGATGAGGTCTGGCAAGGTCCTTATTTGTGACTGGGTTAAACCTCACATGCTTGTGTGTGATCTGAGCCATCCCTCAAGTGATCCACACCAGGGTGCTGCTGAGGTGACACACTGTAGGCTGTGAATGCAGCAAAAAGTGTAGAGCTGGGCCCAGGTAGAAGGCTTGAACAGAACAGCAGTGGTAGAAAATGGGTGGAAAAACGTAAGTTCCTTCGTACCTTCCAGCCCTGCTTTAGTTGCTCAGTTTAAAAGTAACGAAAAACATCAGCTTGGCAAAAAAAAAAAAATCTGTACAAATTTGTCTCCTTTTTTTTGTTGAGTTTGCACATTTCACTTCTACAGGGAGAATAACAGCTGCAATCTTTCCTCATCACAATTGCAAAGAAATGATCATCCCCTTTTGCTGCATTTCCTAACTCCCCCAGTTCCTCTTTCAGGTTTATGCCTTTTCTGCATGAAGTTCTCTTGGCAGCATGGAAATTAATTGAAATGAGTGTGACTAAGAGGGGAAGACCCAATAATGTCAGGATTTCAGTAGTAGCTCCTGAGTTGCGTAAGTACTATTTTTACAGTGATTGCAGATTGCAGACAATCTCATGAATCATTGCAAATGTACACAGCTAAACACATGCTGTTTCTTCCCAAAGGCTGGGCTTGAGTGGTTAAAGCTTGTACACCCATGGTGCATGGGTGCTAATAATAACTACTACCTTTAGACAGCACCTTGAGCTGGTGTCACTCTCAAACATGATGGGGCCTGACCTACAGAGGTGTAGTGAAACTACAGAACTTATTGAAGCAAATCTCTGCAAGCAATAACCAATTCCTGTAGCCTTCTTGGACTTCCTGCAAAAACCTCAACCCCACAAACCATTAAAAATGTCCCTGCCAGGAGTCTAGAGGCAAAAACATGTCTAAATCCCCACATGCTGTATTGCTCTTTTCCTTCTTTGTCTGTAAGTTACTTAAGTGTCTTCCACTTGCCTTCAAGGTCAGCTTTGACTCTTACAGGCCCCTATTTGAGGCAACTTCTGTACTCCAACTGCTGTTTGTCCAATATTCCTGCAAAGGCATTTGAACTTTCTTCCATCTGCATGCCTTCCTAACTGTGCTGGGAACTTCTTCCTGAACTGAGAGTGGCTCATTGTTCAGTGCCCATCTGCAGAATCATCAGCCTAGGCTGTTTCTTTAGAAAGAATTAAAAGAGGAAAAGGGAGAGAAAAAGCTACCGTCTTTACTAAGGCTATCATCTTTAATAAGGCTGTAATGCTTATTAAGTTCCTCTATAATCTTTATTGCTATTACCACTTGCTTCCCTCTGCTTTGCACTCCCTTTTTCCTTCTTTCAATATGAGGAAGCTGGGAGTTTTACCCTGGTGTGCTTCTTTATTGACGCTGACCTTGAGATGGCATATTTCATTTTGGGAGAGGCAATATTAATCAGTGTGGCTGCATGAGTATCTCTAATGCCTCATGGAGAAGACTTCCTGTGCTTCCAGTCGTGGCTCCTCCTGTGCCTCTTGGCCCCGTGGCCGCATTACATTACCCTTACTTACCGCGCTGTAGTCTCCGTGCTGTCTACACTGACAGGATGCATCATGGCAATTTGATGACTGCAGCGCATTACGGACACAGACTCCAGCCAGAGAGTCTAGCTCATGCAGCAACAGGCAGGCATGAAGCTCATAAATGATGGGGACTGGGAAGCAGAAATGACATTAGCTGGGACAGACAGGTACAGATGACAGACTCACTGTCATGCAAAGGCTATGCTTGGTCCCTTCTATATTACTGTAAAGGTTGTTGCAGGCATTAATGGGGTCAGGGAACCATAAAACACAGCATCAGAAGAGACTTTGCCTCCATTCCCCAACTAAGATGTGGGAATCAGTGACTCAGTGGTGAGGGATGAAGAATTGTCATTCTTGAGCCATTTATGTGACTGCCAGGCCGTAGCTCACAAGATGAGCTTGCAGTTGGTTTTACAACTTTGCTGTCCTCCTCCAGGCATTTGTAAAGCATAAGGGTGTATGCTCAGAACATTGCAGATTGAGAACCTGTTTCCATTGAGATGCATATTTACAGTTTACAGCTGCTCTTAGATCACATCAATTTCCTGTTTTCATTGGCAGTTCTGGCTTCAGATGGCCAAGTATCCTGCTCCTCTTTCACTATCCATTTGCCCTTGTGCTGAAGAGCAGCAGAAGGGCACACTCTGAAGATCCTTAAATCTAAAGGTTAAAGTAGGTTGCTAATTGCTTCTTCTAACCCTATTATTAGGATTAACAGAGTTACCCATAAATCATGACAGATTGTTTTTATCTTTCTACAGAAGATGTATAGCTGTCATTATAGAGTTTAAGAGGTTGTGAAGCTACTGCAAGCATGCTTTCCCAGCCAGAAGCAAAAGATGCTTGAATGTCAATTGGAGTAAGATATTTTATTACTCTAATAATACATCAATTTGTGAAAATGCTGTAGAGCAATGTTGTAAAATACTCTGCTTTTAAGAAGAACATGCATAGCCACAGGGAACACAAAATATTTTAAATCTATGTATGAGATAGAAGTACGATAACAACAATGCAATATAGATGTGCATGTATGTTTACTATAGTATGTAACTGTAATAGTTTCAAAGCAGTGGCCATGCAGTGAACAAAACATGGGCTTGTGGGTTAGAGGGCTGGGGGTCTGGGACTCTCTGACCATTGATGTGTATTGATGCAGTGTCTGATATGATATGTACATTCAATAAAATTTCTCCATCTGTGAGACTTCTACTCTCTTCTGATCATCTGCGCATTTTCTTGAATGATTTTAAATTCTGTAGTTTTGAAGAAACCCCAGGATTTTTAAATTCCTTGAAAAGTGAGGTTGAAAACCTTCTTTCCAATAGTTTCTTCTGTGCCTTGCTGCCTCTGAAAGGTGGACAATATGTTTCATAAAGGCTGATGAGAATTTGGACGGAAAAATGTGAGTGTTGTTTCAGTGCTTTTAGAGATGTCTCAAATGCCCAGTGAACAAGTTTGATGCAATTGCTGTTCTAGTGAATCCCCCAAATACTATAGATAGTGAAGATGTGAGAAATGACAGAACTTAACTGTCATGTGCCTCAACATTCAGGGCGTATTCCTTCTTGGATCCTTGACAAATTAGGTAGTTAGCTACCCTTTATCTTAATCTTACATAATATTAATTATAACAGCCTGGACCATGTTGGGAGTAGGGATTTGCAGTAGGAGCTACACAAAGACAATTGGAACCTAAAAATTAGCAGTGTAACTAAAAGCAATCTCCTTTCATTTTCTCCACCAAAGCAGCCCCATCAGAAGCACAGTCTGGGAACGAAAATGGGGCTGAGAGAGGCTGGGTGAAGCTGAGCTCCACTGGGCATAGGTGGGAGCCTATGGCCCGTGAGGGTTCTCTCACAGCCAGAAGGGTTTTGTGCTGGAGCTGGGATGGTTCTCTGGGATTAAAACCTTAAAAATGATGTCAGGGTGTCATTGTGGAGTGCAGTCCATGGTGCCCATGTGGGGTGGGAGCAGGTGGGGAGGCAGAGCTGCCTGTCCGGCGTGAGTCACCCACACTTGCCCTTTGTTACCCTGTCTGGGTGCCAGCCAAGGCTCTCAGCCATTTTCTCTGAGGTGATCCGATGAGATCATGGCACAAGCAAAGCAGGCCACCTGCCAGCAGCCAGAGATTTCTGTTTCTGCAGATGCTGGTTCCAGTCCTGCTCCTGAGGGCAGGTGGCTGCTTGTCCCACACGTGCCACCACAGGGACCTGTCAAGTCTGTGGACCAAGTGCCAGCCACCATCCCAGCCCTTGCCTCACCTGGCTCCCTCCAAGCCTCAGCCCATGGCACCCCTCTCCTCCATTGTCTGCCCATGGCTGCAGCATCCTGAGGCTCCTGAAGGTGCCTGGTTGCACAGCTGGGACTGTAGTCATGTCATCTGTCTCTGGAAACATTCACCATTGTCCTTTGCCCCTGCAAATATGTGAATAGTAACCTATGCTGCAATCCAGCCTGCTTCTGCCACCAAGATAGCTGCACATCCCATCTCTTACTAATCCCAGTGCCCACAGCCACTCGCTTCGGTGACTGCTGCATACACAGAGGGTCAGCTGCTCTCCTCACCTCTCCACTCACACTGTAGTCATACCAGGTGGCTCCCACACGCAGGCAAAATGCCTGCCTTGATCCCCTGAAGGATTCTCAGCACCTGGTGAAATCACCTAGGGCTTTGTTGGTTTTGTATGGCCCCTGTGTGCTGCTGGAGGAAGAGGACCAGGCAGGCTGACGACAGCTCTGTCTTGGTCATGCTGTATAGTCTGCTGAGGAAATTCAGCAAGGAAGCAGAGGAACAAGGCCACAAACACCGGAGGACAAGTACAATCCTGCAAGTTGGGGCCCAGTGCACTGCAGTGTGGGTTGGGTGGGAGAATGCCACCTGTATTTTGATCTATTTTTTCACACCAAACTACAAACACTTAAAGATATGAATATTCTATTCTTCTGCAATGAGGGTGTTACAGACCAGATGCTCTTGCCTGTGAACCATGATGTCTTTGGTGGGATGGAAGGGCACCAATGGAGTCTGTGCCTCACACTGCACAGAGCATTATTTTCTTCCTGATATCTCTTGTTGACAAAAAAATGTTTTGGGAGGTGTTGAGAAGAGAAATAATGTGATCATTTGACTACATGGCTCACAGTTAAATTCTGTTTGCTGGAGGAACAAAATTTTCTTGCTGTATGAAATCCACCTCTATCCTAAGGTGCAAGGAAATGCCTCCCCATTTGGCTGAGCTGGCACCCAGAGGTAAATGACCTGTTTGGTGAATATAAAAAGAGGCTTGTTGAGCTGGAAGACAGAATTTATTTCTCTGAAATTAAGGTGAGTCTGTGGTACTGAGGATGTCAGGGACAATGATACCTGGTGAGAAGGTCACAAAGTGAGAAAGAGTCTGAGAGACAGTAATTTAATTTAATGTGTTTACTTTGTGGTATGACAATGTATTTTGTTATCCACAAACATAGTCCACATAGGCTAGAAATCCCCGGGGGACAAGACAAATAAGGAGTGGGCTGGTTTAAATGTCATCTGTGGGGATATCCACAAAGTGAGGCAATTGGTAATTCCTGGGGAATGTAGCAAAAAGAAAAGGGTAAATTTCTCAGATTCTGAGTAGTCACTTGGTATCACTTCTCAACTGATAGCACTACCGTGAAGATGGCAGGGCGCAAAGAGGATTTGTGGTGCAAACTTCTGTGGAAGGCAACATTTAAATGCCTTGAGTCAGCACCAAAAAGTTCATTCGTCCTTACTGACATGTGCTGCCAGGACTCTGCTGTGGTGTGCTCTATCATACCACCTCCTACTTGAATATGAAATAGTAGGTTTCAACAGGCAGCCTCTTTCTTCATGGGACGTTACTCCATTTCAACGGCATTATATTGCTATGTACTCTGGAATTTCTGAAATGTTTTGGGGCACAAGTGATGACTGCTTGGAGCTGATTCTGGCTGTGCAGGACAGTAGCTCTTTATATTCAACTTTGTTTCTGGTACACTTTAGGGTGTGGGGAAGTAGTAGGATTGCCGTTTTCCTGAAGCACCCTTAAGAGCACCAAGCAGCAGGTTGCCTTCCCATGACACATACTATGGCAGGTTACAACAGGGTTTGTTGATTATGTCACTCAGTGTGATGTGGTGGTGTGGTAACACAGCATGACAGCAAGATGAAATGCAAGACCCTGTGTCAAAGAGTCTGCTTTCAAAACACAGCCTGCTCCTTACCATCCCATGGTGCAAGAAACTTTTCACCCAGATGTCACATGCTCTCTTTTTTTGGTCTGCTCTTTTCTTAGGATTGTACCTCTAGAGCTCTTATTTGCCATGGCTGAGCAGGAGCTGAGGAAAAATCTAAAAGGTGTAGGGAGAAGACACTGTATTTTTGCTCCTTCCCCCTCCTGTCCTACACTCATTAAGAGGCATAGAAGTGCATTAAGAGCTCTGAATATACTTTTGAGCATTTCTGAACACTCTGCCTGTCCCAGTGTTGTTGTTCCAAATTCACTAGATTTTAACAGGAAGCACAGGTCAAAATCTAATGCTTATTAAGAAGTGCCCCCAAGTCCCCCAGGGAGTATAGCACAAAGTATTCTCCCTGTGCTTCTCTGGTGATGGTCCCTAGCTCTGTCCTGGAGGTATTTACTGTGTGGGCAAGATTGTGGTGTTAATCATAATGCCCTAGGAAATAGGGTAATTGTATAATATGCTAAGGAAAAGTACCCTCAGCCCAATAACTTTCCATTTCATCTTGTTACCTATTCCAGGCAGGATACAGCAATTATATTTGTATCTGAAGTCCAGAATATAATGATGCCTTGAACCTAAATGTCCTGCCTGAATACAGGCATTTATATCCACATATGTAATGGATATAATAATTTATTTACCCATTTCTAATGGCCTCATTTGTACTCAGCTCCATTCCTTGAAAGGATGATGTATGGAGACAACAGCATCAATATCTCTTCTACCAAACAAATATAGGTAAGTGTAGAGAGGTGCTGAGCTGCTGTAAATAGAAGTACACATAGGGTCCTCATGATCTAGAAGCATGGAGATAGGCTTGAAAGGGACATTTAAATGTCTAATTGCAAACTTATACCCTCAAAACATCTCTTTCTTTTTTTTTTCCTCTCTCCTGAGATCTACCGTTTCTTCCAGGAATGCCTCCATTGTTTCATTACTTCTATGTTTGCATCTCTGGATTACTCTGTGGAGAAAGAAGGCCATGGTTTGCTTCTTCATTAATGAAATTCACAAGGTAGGTGTACTTTGACATGTTTCTCTGTGATGATCGAGCCTAATTCAGAAAACAGCATGTGAAACAAAATTCCCTCATATCTGAGAGGATGAGAATGCTAGGAAGCACTTATGGCATGTGGGAAGACAGGACTCAGATCTGCTTTTGTCTGGCAGTAGAGCACTGGGGTATGCATGCAACTCCATGTCAGTTTGGACTTTGGGAATCATTATGAATGCCCCTGCATGGTGGGCTTCTGTTCCATGTTAAAAAGGTAATTATTTGGAGCAGGGACCAGAATGTGACTCTCCCAGATGTTACTGTGGGACTCTTAGTACACTAGCCGTTTAATTATAGTCAAGATGAACTCACAGAAAGACTTCAGCATTGAAGTCTCAGCCCTAGAGAAGAGCAAGCCCAGACATTAAACAAACTAATCTACTACAAACTAGGAGGTATATAAAGATAGCAGGCATCAGGCTTTCACCAACAAAGTTCTGGCAGTCCCTGACACCTCTGCTTCTAGGCATGTCTGCTTTGTTTCTGTTTTTGCTTCTGCTTTTCTTTGAGTAGAGGAGTACCTACACCCTCCATGATCCACAATCCGTCCTGCTCCTATTTGTTTCCTAGGGGCTGAGCCAGAAGGCATCCCAGAGCACACATATGAAATCAGATCTTCCCTCTGAAAGTTGCATCCAGATATTCCTGTGATCAAGACACCCAGCCAGAATGTTGGACATACAATCTCCATCTCTCTACAAGAGGAGGTCTGACCCACATCTTTCACACGACTGTCCCAATCAGTGTGGGATGTTGTCCACCCTGCTGGGTGTCCATCGTGCCAGGGAGAGTCCTGCTCCACAAGCAGCAGTCAGGGCACTGCCTGGAAGGAGGCTGAAGTTCCAGGAACCCTCCCGGTTTGGCGCATGGACTCTGCCTGGATGGGTGTGAGCGGGAAGCAGGGTCTGACACATGGTGGCAGCGCAGGGCTGGCGCGGCTGCAGCGGTAGCCCCGGGGATGAAGGCGGTGGGTCCGGGGGGATGATCCCCGGCAAAGGCCTTGGCACGCTGCTCTCTTAGGGCTGGAGGAGCTCATCTGGGCAGGATGGACTTTCAGGGAAGCCAAAATAAGAATGCAAGTGCAGGCTTCTTCAAGCCACAACTCTTTAGTAGGAGGGACTGGAATAAGAGAGTGGACGAAATTCCCAAAGCATAGACCAAACTTCTTTCTTTGTAAGCATGCAGAGGAATATTGGATGTCTTGCTATTGTTTTCCCATCAAGCAGAAAAGTACATGTGGCAAAGGTGCCTAGGCAGATGAGCTTTACTTTCCTAGAGCCACTCGTGGGTGGAAACTCATGCTGTAGTTTAGTGTTATTTTCCACTGTGATGTCCAAGCCGGCTGAGCAAAGGCATCAGAAATCCTAAAGAGGGAATTTCTCTGGGAAATGCACTGTGCAAGTGCTTCTGTGATGTGGGTAGTACATGATCCCCTGGAGAGGAAGTGATATCTGGCTTTCTACTGTGGGATTTGCCCTTTTTTTCTCAGGATACTTGGAAGCCTCAGTTACCAGAGGGAAGTTGGGACATTTCAGTGCTGCTAGACTCTCTGGGAAAATGTAGTTCTATCTGAGTGGGCAGTCATGCTCTCTTTTGTCTGACAAAAGAGGTAATTAAGATGATACATTTGCTGAAGAAGCAGTTTCAGAATGTTGATATAATGGATAAAGTGGTAGGGTGGTCCAATTCCCAGGTCTGGTTTTGGTTTCCAACGTCAGGAGTTAGCCACTTATAAACGTTTGTATAGAAGAAGGCTTCTTTGGGAATAGCTCAGTCTTGGTGAGATGGAGAAATAGGAACTGTGGTTTCATCTTTACACTACAGAGGACTGAGAATATTAAAAATTACATATGTTTAAAACCTTCTTGTTTGCCTATTGAGTTGAAAGAACTCATACTCCAGTAAAATCATGAAGTTCTTTATCAATCAGGGAATCTGAGAACATCACCGATTAGCAAAATAACAGAAGGTGTGGAGAAGGAGTGAATGCAGACAATATGCATCTGAATTGCCTGCCCTGCACCTTTCTCTCTGGGTGAAATCATCCTA
>JAOXXN010000395.1:142691156-142704012 GCA_026770055.1 Myrmophylax atrothorax
AAAAAAAGCAAGCTTCTGTTCCAGTATTTCTGAGATTAGATGTTATGGTATAAATTCTGTAAAATGCAGAAATATGAAGGGAAATATAGATCTAAACCAGAATGCATTAATCTCAGTGGTGTTTGTAGTGAGATAATCCATCATACTCTGACCTTTTAAAATCCAGCAAGGGAATGATCTTCCAAGAATCTTCTCCAAAATGTTCCTATCAACTTCTTTCACAGTGGTAACTGACCAGTTACCAGGTATCTCCTTGAGAAAGTAGAGATTTATAATGGATTAAATAGGGCAGACTAAAGCTCTGTTCCTCAAAATCCTCTTCATTTGCAATCTGAACAGGAAAAAGAGAGATGTATGAAAACCAAGAGAAAGGCATTAAGCATATATTTTAGAAACAGTGGCAGGGTTTCCTACCAACCATAGCACTATCTGGTTATCAGTTTTACAGTGGCTTGAATTTGACCTCCATGCAGACAATTAGCTTCATGTAGGCACCACTTGAATAAGTAAATCTTAGTCTGTATAATTTTATTATTCCTCTGACTATCACAATCAAGGACATTAGTATAGAGGGCACACTTTGAAGAGGTTATTACTGAGCACTCATCATTTGCTTAAATCCTCAGATCTTTCTCATGTAGCTATAGAGAGAGCACTTTCATGAGCTTAAAGAGTTTTTCTTCTGGCTGCATTTTCATTTCCAAGGAAACAAATAAGAAGGACTTTGAAGAGATGATTAGCCTATGAGCTACTTTATGGATTTTCATAGTCTAGTTCCTTTAAGCCTCTTGCATGGAACTTATTTTTGTTTGGAGTAAGACTGCAGATTTTAGTCAATACAGACAGGATATTTTAAAATAGCTTAGCGCTGGTTGCAGTGTTCTCCTCAAGTTTAATGGGAGCATTTGCTTCTAATTTTAATGAAAAACAACAGTGAGGGCTCCTGAAAATCCGATTTTTCCTGCTTGTTGAATCCTGAGTGTTCGCATAGGAGATTTATTTAAAGCTCTTTTTATGAAAGAACAGACCCTGTTTCATCAAAAGTAAGTTGGCACTAAGATATTTCATGGCAAAATCTAGGTCAGGATATTCAGGGAAAGTGTTTTGCACTGAGTGTGGGGGAGAGAGAAGGGCTGTGCCAAGGGGATCATGAGAACTTCTAATGCCTGTTTTTGCAGGTGAACATAGGCAGAGGTGCCCAAGGGCTGACACATGGGATGTGTCACAGCCTCTGCTCATGTCAGGTTCATTCACAGGATTCTCAGATTTACCTTTTGAGGGTTTATTTGGCTACACAACATCTTTGGAAGACAGCTAGGACTGTGTCTCCTATAAAATGCATTTGGAGAAAGCTTGTTGTGTTGTCTAGAAGATGGCTAGTGCCATGTGATTGCATATGCACTGGGGCAGAATTTCTTTGTCACAAAGGAGCTTTAAATTCAAGGCCATTCCACTCCCCTTGGCTCAGAAATCTGAACCCAAGAACTATAACTATGATTAGCTGGTTTTCTTTAAATTGTTGTGGTTGTTGCTTTTCTTGTTTTAATGAGAAAAGGCTGGTTTGGGAGTTTTACTCCAGAAACAACTCCTGTCTGACATTTCTGGGAGCTCAGAGGTGTGTTCTTCTGACATGGAATCAGACAGAAATGCCTAATTTAAAACTTCTTGCATTCAATTAATTTCTGTGAACATAGAGCTTCATCCATTAAAATCATGCCAGGGTCCCTGGCAGACTTTCCCTGCCCTGCCTTTGAGAACTTATTGCCTTTATGTTCAGTAAACATGGGGTGGTCCACCAAAATTTTTTCCCACCTGAGTATTTGCAAGAACCTGAACATTATAGGTGATTTTAGATTGCTCCTTTCCTCTCCTCTCCCTTTCTTGTGAATGCTAGCAAAGAAGGCAATCAAGAACCCATTATAGGAGAAAGTCTGCACTGTTCTTTGTTCTTGATGTCTTGAGCCTTATCATTTAATTTTGAATGCTGTATGTAGAACTTTATTCTAGAAACCTATGTGTATAGCTCAGAGGCTGTGAGAAAACCTGTTCTGGCCCTACCACTGACCCACTGGATGGCCTTAAATAATTTGGATCCCACGTCCTCATTTGCAGAATAGGGAAGCTACAGGATCTTCTCCATTGTGCTCTACTTCAGATAGAGTTTTGTGGTCTGGCTGGCAGCTCACTGGCTCGTTGCAGCCCTGGGATACTTCTACTCTCTTTTTCTCCTCTTGCAAGTGGACTGCTCTTTGAGTCTCTGACACAGCAGCAGCTGCTGCCCCTTATTCTGGAAGCAGCACTTTGCCCTGCTGGCAATGATTATAGCTTTTTCCTTTGGTTTGTCTTAGCAGGTCCAGGAGAGGCAATTTGTGCCTATTTGCCTGGCCAAAGGTAATACAATGGATCTGAAGTCTGTAAGAGCTGAGGACTAAAGAATAAGAGAAAGGGGGAGAATAAGACTCATGATTTTTAAGATTACCAGAATGTGGTCCAAAGGAAACATCCTTCATGGATTTTGTTTCCTTAAGTATCCTGGTACATTGGAACCACAAACTATAATATGGTAAGTGAAGCAAAGTCAGCCAAACAGATAAACTGATGTTATGCATCTGGGACAGGATATGTCTGACTATCCTTTGCAACTTAACTGATAGGGTTTGTTCTATTTATGGCTGAGCCTTTCTGTGATCTTACAGGAAATTGCATTCTGTACACGTCATTCTTAATAGATTTTTAAATTCATGCCTGCTCTAGGAAAGTGGATTATAATACAAGAGATTATACATTTTTCTCCAGCTTTTAAGAAGCAGACTTAATGATGGTTATTGTTGATGAGGGCATTACAGAGCATTCGTATAGCAAACACCTTGAATAGCTTAGTGTTGAAAGCTTTAATTTTCCATTTAATAATAGTGAAACTAGTTAATACTAATTTTATACAATCACTTCCTAAGCTTCTTAGAAAGCATGCAGTCATGGATTTAGTCTGTGCCACGGGGGAATGCCATACATCATGAGGCTCAAAAAACCCCAGAGTTATTAGAGCTATGTGTAATATTTTACATCCCGCCTGGGATCCACTTTGTAAGTCCTTTGATTCATGGGCAATGATGACTTACTCGGAGATGGCTGCAGTGATTCCTGCCTCTGGCTGTCTGCTCCACCTCTCTCTCGGAAGTGTTCATCCACACTGTGAAGGTGGCTCAGTTCTTTGGGAGGAAGCTGTTGAACCAGCATGGTTTTCAGACCAGTAATATTAACAGAAAAACTGGCACCGGCTTTGGTTCTCCTTAATACTCCAGGCTGTAATTTGCAGTGGTTCAATTACTGCCACACCAGCAGCTGAGCTCTCTTGAAGCAGGGGCAGGGCTCAGACTTGAACATGGGAACACCTATAGCCATCTGCTGCCATCCTTTTTCATCAGCCAGATACTCAAACTGGGGTTTGTAAACATGAACAGCCGTGCCTTTGTGTTTTCAACCAGCTCTTTTCTCAGACCAGCTTCTCATCTTGCCCCATTAGACCCTGCTGTGGGGTTTATGGTCTCCCTGCATCTATGGGGATTTCCAGGGGGAGGAGGCAGTTCTGACTTTGGGACAAAGACCCCTGTTGAGTGCAGAGGCCTTGGGAAGTGTGAAATGCACTTTCTTGCACAGGGCTGTTGCAGGACCAAAGCCCTACATGTGTCTCGCTGAAACCTGCTTTTGAGGTTTCTGTGGTAACTTCTTCAAAAGCAAATGTCAGAGGGTAATATTGGGCTAGGATTTCACAACTCACTCTTACCTAAGATGCCCAGCCAAGGAGCAGAGTCAATACTGTGTTATTTAACCAGCTTAGAGAGACATACCAGCCTGCTGCTGGTTCACGGGAAAGCCTCCCCCTCCTGTGGCCACCTCTCTGAGGGTGCCAACAATCAACACCGAGACTGCCTTGCTGCTGAAAATCACTCACATTCTCTCTCTGTAAGTCACTCACAGGCAGATGATCTTTTGTGAGCAGCCTGTGCTTTCCGCCTGCATTTGTTCTTAACATCATGACAGAGCATCGCGTTTGCCATCCAGTCAGACAACAACTCACAGCTGCTTTTAGAAAAAGGGCAAGAAAAGGGGGAATGAGGCCAGTTTTTAGGGCTTCAACAGCTTTTACTTTTCATTGAACATGTCCTTTTTTCATCCCTTTTCAGATGCCATTGAGGGCTCATGTTCTACCTGTGCCCTTCAGAGCAAGGACTGAAATTTTTTAATGCGGGAAGAGCAGTTCAGGCTCATGGTCAGTTGTGGTAACCAGCCCTGTTAGCCCAATTACTGCCCTCCCTGGGGGAAAGCATCCTGCACTTCCTATGGATGTGGTAGCCCTCTGAGCCCTCCACTGTCTTTGAGCAGGGACAGATCTGAGGAGGGAGAAGAGAGAGGGTCAAGGATGAGATGCCCATTCCATTGGAATGGGCTGAGAGGGGATGTGCAAATTGAGATGAGTGTCTGGCAGACTAAGAGAGTGGGACTTCTTTTGGGGCTGTTTGCTGAGAGTTGTGGAGGCTGCTCTGGTATCCAGGCTAGGAGGCAGAGGCTGTGAGGACAGAGAAGGGATTGTCAGGTGACAACTATGACACTGAAACAGGGTAAGTTGGAGGCTGAGATACCCTGTTCAGGCTGTGTTTAAATTTCCTGTGAAGCACCCCTGCTTCTTCCTACAGCCTCAGCTCTGAGATTTTGAAGCAGGACACAAAAAAGCCTACTGAGATGTTCCCATCCTTTTTCCTTTACTATAGGAAGAAGAGCAGTCCTAGATGCATATTCAGTAGTAATTTACATGGTTTTGGTTGGTTACGCAAGATATGTGGAGTTTCTCTTCCCATAACTTGAATGTCTTGCACAACTAGTCAGCATAGTGTGAATTGTCAGTGTGAGTTGTCAGCCCTACAATCAGGACTACCAAGTGCAGTCTGCCCTGACAAAGGAGACAGCAGAAACACAGGGGGTTGAGAACAGGCAACCAGAATAATTAAGCACGACCAGACTTCCCTCAGGAAGAAACTGAAAAGAATAGGACTACTTTGTTAGAGAGCAGATGACTAAGAGTTATACAAATTAATGAATGGGACAGAGAAAGTCGCAGGGGGATGGTGGTGTTGATGTTCACCCTCTTGAGCTGTAAAAGAACAAGGTAACATTCAATGAAAGGGGAAGAAAAAAGTATCAGGTGACAAAACCCACTTTGCTTAGGATGAGATTGAGTCGCTTTTGAGAAGTCTGTCTCACTGCAGAGCATGAATGGAGATTTGAGGACTGCCCGGCTTGTAGGCACTTAAGCTGATGAATCCAACAGTGTTGGCTTCATTAAGAAAATACTTGTTTACATGAAAAATGAGGGTAAAAATAGGAGATGGTATGTGTTTGAAAGCATTAGGATTTATTTTTCTAACTGCTGCTTTCATGAATGCAAGGCAAAATTTCTGTTCTGAACAAATATATGATTTTTGATCATCTTTCTCTACTGCAGCAGGGTGCATTTATTGGTTTCAGCAGTCCTCCTCTGTCCCTATCTGACAGTTACATGGTCATTTTAGATGACATTTTCCTTTGCACTAATTTTCTGCTATTAAACTCTTAGTATGCGACATCTGATTATTCACTGCTTAGTTAATTTGTTATGTTGTGCTTAGAGTTGTAGGTTGAAACTGAAGCTATGCTGAATGCTTCAGATATATGGGAATGCTCAAATACTCAAAACTCATCTGAAGTGTTGGATCACAGCAATCAATTCGTCTCAAATGCAGAAGATGCTATCAAGGTTCTCTACTACCTGAATCAATTAGAACTTGAATTCTTTGAGCTATTCTACAGTGTCTTGCACAAACATGATCTGCTGCCTAAAGGGTCCAATTAGGAAAGGGAATACAAAATGAGATGCTCACCTTATTGATATGATGCTCAGCTACCAGAGGAAATATGGGTGAGGTGGAAACAAACTGATTACTAACTACACAGGAAGATAAAGGCCTTGGCAGAATGGGACTAGTGCCCAAACCAGCCTCAGTAATGAGAGAGGGTTTTCCTTGCCTGTGTAGTGGTCACATACCGACATATAATCACCACAGAAACTCACTCTGTCCTTGCAGGGCTCTGGGTCAGTTCTTCTGAGACTAGAGGTCATGCCCCAAGTGGGTTACAAGTGGCGTCCTGACTCAACAGATACTAAACAGTTTGGATGAATATTTAGAGTTATGAGGGTGTCAGAAACTAAGTTATAATAGGGAAGTGTTTGAGAACTGCTGTGTGAAGAGCTTTGTCCTGTAAGATGTTGCATACCTGGCATACCTGTCCTAGAAAAGTCAATGAAGGCATACCTATGCACTGAGTTGAGCAAGTGCTTGAGTGCTTTGCAGGGTCATTGCTAGCACACATAGCTGAGAGTCTGGTCTTGGGCAGTTTCTGGTGCTTCCTCCCTCGCTGTGGTTGAGACAGCAACTGAGTATCACAGAGTCACTCACTCCCCCTGCAGAGGGATAGGGGAGAGAATTGAAAGGGTGAAAGTGAGAAAACTCGTGGATTGAGATATGGACAGTTTAATAGGCAAAGCAAAAGCCACACATGCAAGCAAATTAAAACAAAGCAAAACAAGGAATTAATTAATCTCTTCCCATGGTCAGGCAGGTGTTCAGCCATCCCCAGGAAAGCAGGGCTCTGTTATGCACAACAGAGGCTTAGGAAGGCAAACAGCATCACTCCAAATGTTGCCCCCACTTCCTTGTTTTCCCCTCAGCTTTACATGCTGTATTGTGTGGGATATCCCTGGCACCAGTTGGGAACAGCTGTTCTGGCTGCCTCCCCTCCCAACTCCTTGTGCACTCTCAGCCTGCCTGCTGGTGAGGTGGGGTGACGAGCAGAACAGGCCTTGACTCTGTATAGGCACTGCTCAGGAATAAGGAAAACATCCTTGTGTTATCTACGCTTTTCCCAGAAAAAATCCACAACACATCTCCATGCCAGCTACCATGGAGAAAATTGACTCTATACCAGACAAAATCAACAACCCCCACTCTCAATTTAAAAATCTTTATACTTTTGGATTCAGTTAAAAAACCCCACATTATTGGAAGAAAGTTGTAAATGGAAATATGTCTTCCACTAAAGATGAATAATCAATATCCAGTAGTCTGGACATTTCAGACAGTGTACAAGATTATAAGGCAAGCAACTGCAATAACCTGAAACAACTTGACATTAGTAGGGAGTGAAGAGCCAGGTGGGAATGACAGGGATATATTTTCTCATTACATTTTCAGTGATGTCCTAATGAAAATGATACTTGGCCTAAAGAATCTAAAGACAATATTTTCGGAGTAGTTGCCTGAATTTTAAAATGTGATAAGTGGTTTTATTTTCAGAGACACTGATCTCAATGGTTTTACTTGGAAGGTAAGGTATATTTTGTAATTTTTAGGGTCAAGCAGGTGATTTCCTCTGGCTACTTGAAACAGACCATACCATTTAGCTTTGTAATTCTTTTAGCTGAAGAAATTCTTATTCTTTGTGTAAAGAAACACAGCAGAGCTCAGAAATGTATGCTAGTTTTTCAGTTCCCTAGTGCATTGTCCTGATGATAAGATAAAAACAAGGAGGTAATTTTTGTCCAGTATTTCTCTCCCTGGTATACCATCTCTCTGATGTACTGGATCAGTGCAGACAGGCAGTACTCAGCTTGATCATGTTTTCTTTTAATGAAAAGATTTTTTTTTAGTTTAGAGGTTCAAAATTCTTAACGTAAACTCTTCCTACCTCTTTACTTCATGTGACCTCAATGCCCAGCACTCTGTGTCCTGCCCCTATGGTGAAGATCAGGAAGAACAAGTCAAGGCAACAGACTAGAGATCTTCGGACTTTGTCTTAACTGAAGCTAGAAGAAGGCAAACAGAGAAGTGGCTCTAAGAAACAACTGAAATGGGACTAGAAAGTTCAGCTGGTGTAGAAGACTAGAAGGAAGGTTTCTAAAGTCAATATTTGAGGGGAAGGTTTCTTTTGGGAAGAATGACAGAGGCTTGGTGAATTATAAGCTTATTTTCTACTGTTTTTAGGTAAATCATATCACTTACTTAATCCTTCAAAAACATGAGACCTCTTCTGTTTGTTAGCATGCCCATGCTCAACTGAGCATCAACTCTGTTTATCTGACTGCTACTGCTTGTAATTATTGCTCCTGTGTGTCTTGTTGATCCAAAATTACTTTCATGTTACTAAAATTTCAGGCTCCTGCAACTTTCCAAGAGATCTTCTACTTGGATGAGAACCCTTGTCATCAAAGTGAAAGGAGAGTTTACTGTGTGGACCTGAGGGGAAAAAAAAAATCTTACAGGATTGTGAGATTTATTCCTCTTGCTTGCACAATTAGTGTCCCTTTGATGATTTTTGTTATCTTGTGTACTGGGCATGTCTCAGAAATCTGACATGAGAAAGACTTTATTATGTACCTGGATTTAGATGCCAGTCCAAATTTTGTCAGTACAGACAGTGATTGCAAGCAGATATATATCCTAGGATTTCTGGGATATAGTTTTTGAGTGTTTGAAATTCACAGCATGTTTCAGTCTTTTGCTCTGTGGTTAAAAATGGGGACTTACCAATAAAAAAGATGGCATTTCATTAGCAAAATATGTCTCAGATCTTGTAATAAAAAGACCTCCATCATTTTTGAAAAGCGTGTTCAATGCTGGATCTTCAGATTCACCTGGTCATGTCACCTTGTCACCTCATTTGCCTTCAACTTTGTCACTGTCCTGCTTAAAGGTTATTGACAATGTAGGTTCTGCCCGAAATTTGATTTTTTTCTCCAGTGTGGTCATTGAATTGCAGTGTATCTGCTCCTGAAGGAGTCAAAAGAAGCGAACTGTTTTTGTTGTTTTTGTTGATAGGGTTTGTTTGGGTTTTTGTTATGTTTTTGTTATCTTTTTGTTTGGTTGGTTGTTTTTGTTTTTTGGGTTTTTTTTTGGTGTCTGGACACTTTAAGATTATTACTATAATTCAAACCTTTGTCCACCCGTAATATCAATCTCCCATTCAATTTCAGCACTTGAAAGCATCAGTCACACAGTACAAGGGCAGGTGTGATGATCTGCATCTCAGTTTATTCAGACTGATAACCATGTGTGAAAACATTTGAGTTGAGCAGTGTGAACACAAGCATCAGAACGGGAAAAGAGGCATGATGGCCTTGATTCCAGCTTCAGGGTTTAGTGTTAAGGATGTGTGACTAAGCCATCACTGGGTGTGTGACGCAGGGTACATGAATGCATGTCACAGGGAAGACATCTAAGTCTGACCCAGACAATTTGAATCTTTTGTGTTAAGTCAATGGGAAGAAGAAATTGGAGTGAAATTGCTTGTGACTTTCCATACAGTGTGCCCGTGGTGATTAGAGCAGACCTTGGTGTTTGATTTTTTGAGAGTGAAGTGAAGGAATCCCACCCACAAGAGCCAGATGCTGGCCATGCAAACCTGACTCACAAATGTATCAGGGTCAGCACCATCACATTTGCTAAAAGCAAAGATACTGTATTACGTTCTGTGGATTTTGCTTATCTGGAATATTTCTCAGAGCTGTAGCAACTTATTGCAGGTCCACAGTAACAAACTGCTGTTTTCTGAGGAAATCTGAGCTTGTGCAATTCACTTGTAACAGACAGTGTATTCAAGGTTGAGACAGTGCAGACTTCCCATGCACCCAGGAAGCCTCTCTTGCAGGCTGCTGAGTGTGAAAAGATCCTTATTAACTTCTTTTCTGGGCATCTCTTGTAAATGGAATGATAAGGGCTGCACAAAGTCATCTGTCTTGGCAATATACAGACCTCCTCCTTGAAATCCAGCTAATTCTGGCTGCGTTTGTACCAGAACCGGAAAATCAAGACATACAAAGAAAATGGAAAGAATGATTTCCAGCCTCTTGATATTGCTCCAAAGCTAAAAGAAGTTACAGCCTGAGGATCATCTTTGAGTGTATCATTAGCAGCTGGCTTCTTTAAATTCCCCTAGGTGGGCAGTTGCATCATTTAAGCATTAAAACTCTTGGGTTTTTGTCAGGCTTCTACTAAGCTAAGTAAAAAAGTTTATTCTAATGAGAAGCAGTCTTTCTCTAGAGGGATTCAGTCTAACAAGAGCGAGGATTGACAGAGCTGATGGAGGGAAATGGATTCCCATAGAGATGAAGGTCAGGCAGTAAGTGGGTGTCAGACCCAGGACCAGAACCAAGTTCCTAGTGTACTGGATCAGGCTGCTCTTAGCTTCTTCTGTCAGTTGGTGGGCTGGAAAGAGGAGTTTGAAAGAGGCTGTCAAATGGAGTAAAGGGCACTCATTTGCTTCACTGATTTTATCAGAAGACGGTCTTGAGAGAGGTTTTTTCTCTGCCAAGCAAAGGAGTTGCATTAAAAATAGTGGAAAAGGGAAAAATTAATAATTTACAACATTTTCAGCCTAATTATGAAGCTGTTGCAGTTTCAAAGCACGTGTAAGTAGAAAGCACATGTTGCCAACACTTGTGTTCACCAGCAAATTTCTCCTAAAATAAGCTGACTTTGCAGGTTCTGGTGTCAAGTGTTGCAATGGTCAGAGTCTGTTTCATTTCTCTGTGAAATACCTCTAAGGCCCTCTGGGCTAACTCCTTATGTGCTCATAGACATCATATCGCCTAATTTCCAGGCATCCTGCTGTCTCATGGCACCCTGACCCCGGGTTAGGGACTCAGACTTCCTTCCCGTGCAAAGATAGGAGAGGAAAGCTTAACAGTTAAGCCTCTTGAATGGGGTGCCTTCCTCCAGGACATGCTGATAGAGACTGTATGCAGGAAGACCTCTTCTGCTGTTAGAATACCTGCCCATTGAGGAGGGCACGTCTTCTCACCGGTAGCAAGATATTCAGAGCTAGGTCTGTCATTTGAGGGACAAGACACCTGTTTTCTAGTTCTTCCACCTCCTAAGTTGTTGGAAAAGGGAATAAATAAAAAAAAAATCTTATAAAAGCAATCACCTAGGCATGCCTTAAAATAGGATGGTAATAAACACAAAATCAACTTCTCACTAGTGGTCTTCTGTACAAAGCCTGGCTGTGAAGTTGGGTCCATGTACAGAATATATTTGGAATATACCTATTGGTTTGGGACCTTGGAGACAAGCGGGAAACTATCTAGGTTCAATCCTGCCCAGACAGGATTTGGGCATCAGTTAAGATGCTATCAAAAATCTTGATAGTGTCAGAAGCAAGAGGTTGCTTCTGGCATGAACTTGGTTGCCTTCAGCTCTAGATGTCAGCTGAGCAGAGTTTTTTCTGAAGATCTTAGTGATGATAGTAAGATGTTTTCTGAAGCTCTGCTGAAAGCAGGCCTTTTTTGAGTCACACCTTCCTTGTCCAGTCTTGCCATGAATTTAGTTCACCTTGCAAATAGTAAATACAAGTCTTGTTTGGTACTAGCAGACTCTGAAGGACAGAGTTTAGTCAGCTAAAACTGTTGAAAAGCATGATTTTGTTATTAAAACTTTTCTAAACAAATTGGGTGAAAAATCAGCCTTTTTAAAAAAACTCACAAAATTGTCATAGATCTTATTTAAAAAACAGTTTTGGACTACGTGATTTTTAGTTGTTTAAACAGTTACTCTTTAACTGAACAGAAATAATACCCTTCACTAAAGCTTTTTCTATGGCATTGTCTAAAGGTTAAAACTATAAAGTCTGCTAATTATAGCATGCTGCTCGTTTTGATGGAGAAAAGTAGTTCTGTACACGGCAGGGCAACTGCCTTCTCTGTACTGAGATCCATTTCTTTTCACAAAACAGGAACATGCCAAATGAGGGAGAATTACCCTAAACTTTTTGTTTACTTCAGAAGTGTAATGTATGTTTAGAGGCAATACCCTCTGACTGCAAAGATTTTGAGGGATCAGGAAAATACCTGAGCCCTGTTTTCTTCCTTTTTGGGCAAGAAGGCTGACTTGTGCATATAGAAGTACAGTGTGTTCTGTTGTCCTTCAAGGCACACACAGCTGTCCATTGCTCTCTGCTTTGCACAATCCTTCACAGCAGTGCAGAAAGAATGAATCACCATTTACTTGTGACAGCACCATAATATCCTACCTCCATGGTGCACAGCTGTAAATGGTAGCACCTTGGCCAGGACACCAGCAGGCTGGACAGTCCATGTGAAGTAAGCTGGAGCTGAAGAAATGAAATTTTGCTCCATAAGGAGATACTAATAAAATGTAGGGCTCAGTTGGAAGGGAACTGATAGAGGAATGCAGTCTTTGAAGAAGTTAATGACCCATCTACCCTACAGGTGAACAGATCTGAAAACTGTAGTGATGTGCCAGCCAAGGTGTTGCCTCATATCCCTGCTGTTGTACGATAACATCAGTTTATGGTTTTCTAGAAGCTGAAAGCTGAATGTGAATTCAAGAGCTTGGAAACTGGACAGGGTCTCTAATGCATTGCTAAACACAGAAAAATGTTAAATTGCTGAGATACACCAGAGGCTGGCAAATCTACTGTAAGGTGTCCTTGTGGGGTGCAGTACCCACTCCAGTTTGTGTGATGTTAGACAAACTGGAGGAAAAAAGCACAACATCTGCAACCAAACTTGCAGGAACACTGCTGATTTAGCTAATCATTTAGAACTATCCACTAATTAAGATTTACAGTATCCAGTAGTGGTACTCCAGAGTACTGCAACATCTGCTCCAGCCAGGCCCACTGAGGCTGGGATCATGGAGGTGCTGGAAACATTTTCCCTATGAAGAGTTAGTCCAACTAATTTTTCAACTGAACAAGCTTTCCTTGGTAAACCCAAACTAAACAAGCAGAAAAAGGCAGCACTAAT
>JAOXXN010000395.1:142706436-142721757 GCA_026770055.1 Myrmophylax atrothorax
TTTATTTATGTACAGCATAAACTGAATTTTAACAGAAATGGGTTGTTGGAATAGTTCTACAGATGAAGCCTATTTACTCTTCATGATCTTCAGATGACCTTATTCATCAGATCATGAAAACCAGGATGACCCAAAACTGACGCTGCTGAGGTGGCTACATGAGCAAGAAATACAGTATGGATTACACAAATTAAAGTCACACCTGGTATAATAAGATGCTGGCATTTTATATTTTAGATGACCTGTGATGCTACAGAGACTATCCACAGAGGAAGCTCTAGTCCACAATATATGCATTTTTAACTTTACCAGTGTAAGCCTCAGAATAGCAGAATAGGCTGAAATGAAGATTCAGATTTGGAACACCACTGAGATATTCCTACAGGTGACTATAGAGTCTTAATGATATGCATTTGGCATATTTTCAAGATCACACTGGCCATTATGGATATTTAGTCATTTCTACATTGCTATTATTTACCTTGTGTCACCTTAATTTAGAAGTTGACAAAGTAATCTGGTACAAAGAATGTCAATGGCAACATTTTATAACTGTCCAGCAACTTACTTGAACGTTGCACCAGCTGTTCAGAACTTCTATCACTTTGACATTAACTGAATTTTCCATTAATCCTTTCAAAAACATTTTCCAAACTGGAATGATTGGTGTATGAAAGTGCAACCACTACTTCAAATCAAGGCTAACACATGTAATTTAGTCCCTGAAATCACAAGACAATAATTTTGAGTCAGTGGCAGCTGCAGGACAGCTTCTTGCTTATGCATTTGCTTGAGATTTCCCTCCCCTAGAATTTTAAAACGAAACAAACAAGTCAGGAAGTTTAAGACAGACTTAGTTCTAAAAGTCTGTCAGTAAAATCACAAATTGTTCATTTACCAACCCAAACCAGGATTTCTGATAGAATTTCTATAAAGATTTACTCTTGATCTAACACTGTTGCTGTATCAGTACGAAATGGAGGCAACAGACACTCACACTGATTTCTACAGCGTTAAATGAAAATCTTTGCACTTCCACGCTTGCAAGCAAAGGACAAAGCAAAGAAAGAAGGCAGAGCAAAGAAACAGGTCACTGGTAACCAAATGAACTTCAGCTTTCAGTATAACAAAAGGGGCATGAAGAAAAAAGACCCAAGGAATAAGACATCTCACAGAGGTATAACAGCACAAATACACTGTCAGAACAGAAACAGTACTCCTGACTTTCCTCCAATCTCCATTACTGTAAGTCTTTATGTGAAGCCTAAATATTTTTTCAAGCAGTCTAGAAAATCTTTCTAAAATACTAAGCTTAAATTTGTCATTTGATAAATAAGCAAGTACTCGAAATTTTAGGTGGTGTTTTTAGAGTGTTAAAAGCAAGTAAGAGAACAAAATTAGTGATCTTTTGTTTAAAATTTGAAGTTACAACAGAAGACTTAAAGTATTTGCTGTAAATGATGACTATACACAAAGACTATTAGTAGATGGAGGAATAATCTAGCTCATCATTAATTGCTTTCAATACTGCATAACTTCCAACAGTTTGCTTTATTTCTTAGTGAAGTGTGCCACAAGGATGATTATTTACAATACAGCAGTGATGATCAGAGGTAGTAGAAATGTTTACCAAATTTAGAAGATTATTTATTGTTTATCAATACAAATCTAGCTTCTAAAGGAATAAAACTGTTCAGAAATTATTCTCCTGGTTCTGCTGAATTAAAAAAACCAGATCAAGTCAAATCTTTCCACAAGTTCTACAAGCCTTGTTTTGTCAAGAAGGTCAAATTGAACCTTGTTCACAGTGGACACATTTACAACTCCATTGTACAGATATTTTGTAACTATTTCCTCAGCATCCACTCAAGAGGTTTCCCCCCACATTTTCCCAGCATATGGATTTCTACAAATGAAAAGAAAATCTTCTTGTAGACTTTCAGCTGATTCACTTACCTGAAATCAGCCAAAGTTACCAGTAAGGTCCACACAGAACAAATATGTAAGTCCAGTTCCATATGAAATGAAACTAAACAGTGTGCACAAGGTTAATTAAACACATATCCCAACAGCCCATCGTTCCTGCAAGTACCTGTGGTTAAGAAATATTACATGAGTGGCTCTACAGTTCCTAGGTATTTTTTACATAGGATAGTGATTTCTGTTGCAAAAGGGGCACATCTAACGTGGAGTACTGGAATACACTTTTAAAAATACTTCTTAGTCACTCGTTGGGTTTCTGTGGACCCATTTTAAGCTGTATCTGTTGTTCCCAGAATACAAACTGAGCTTATCAATGAAGACAAGAACACCACATGAATCCAGCCCAACACCAAAGTGTTATTTACATATTATGCCACTGTTAAAACACTGAATTTAGTAACCATTTATTGCTGACTGTGAAAAACGACGAGTGGGCTTAACTGGTATCTCCTCAAATCAACGCATACAGTTTTAGATGGCATGATTTTTAGGATTTTTAGTTGTTCAAACAGTCCTGGTCAATGCCTCAGCTTTGGTAGGGGGATGCTGGAGACATGGGGCAATGGAAAGCTTGCAGGGTTACAGGCAGATGAAGACGCTGCTGTGGGGATTCCTGTTCCTGGAGCGATGCTCAAGTTGAGTAGGAGGAATGAACCAAGCGATGGCTACACCAGTCACCTTGACTCCCCCTGGGAATTTCAATGGAATGAATGCCTTTTTGTAGAATACTCACTTAATCAGCCCTTTCTGATAGGCAGCCTTTCTTCTACAATGTACTTGCGATGTCTCATAGTTCTCTCCCTTGAATCCCATCACAGGTAAGGCTATGTGGTCATTTGCAGTGGTCACATTCTCTTCTTATTCCAACAGCATATGTAGGAAGTTATCTAAAGGTGGATGAGTAATAAAAAAATGAATAGAGAGGTGTGGTGGGCTAACAGAGATTTGGGAACTAGCATTTCTCTGTTTGACTTACTATCAATGTTTTAACATGGGGCCTTTGGTAAGTCACTTCATATTTCTATGACTCAGTTTCTGCCTCCTGAAACAACTATCTGCTGATCTCACTGGGGCAGTTTTAAAGCTTAATTTACTTATATTTTATGGCACTTTGAAGATCTGAACTGCACCATATTATGGGAATCGTTGCGAGTCATAAAAGAAAGAGTCAGTGTTGCAAGAGGTTGTATGATAATGAAGCCTAAAGTCAGAGAGTTAATGCCTCAGTTCTTTGCTGAATCAAAGCCTAAGACTGTGAGTTCTTTGAAACAGACTCTCCTCAATTAGAGGCTGTTCAGAGCTGAACATAATGGGGCTATGACATACCTGGGGCCTCTGAATCCTGTAACAAACAATTAGGAACATAAGCTTGAAGATGGCACCAGCTGCAGGACTGCCACAGGTTCCTGTAGGGTCTATCTCTTTCTCTCATGGCTCTTAGGTTTTTTATGATCTTCAAATTGCTGTACCTTACTGCTTGTTCCATTCTCCAAGTCCTTAAAGCATTGTTCAAGCTATAAATAAAGAAGATAAAATTACAGGGTACTTATATGCATGCTAGCTAGGAAGTTGAATGGGCATGAAAGGGCTTCCTGGTTTCCTTCCAATTCAAAATGTTATTGAGTTACTATGTAATCAGATAAATGAGTTGTTAATCAAAGTGATGTCAGCTTGGGACATACTATAGAAAAATGATTCCGTTGTAATCAGAACTGTATAATTAAGCAATGAGGCGTGACAGGGCTTGAATTATAGCACGATAATTTTCACCTCAGTGTTGCTGCTGAGGGCCATGGCTGTCTGCCATCCAAGTACCTGATTATGTCTTGCTCTACAACATCCCCAGTGCTGAAACATCTGAGGAAAACCAGAGTAAGAATTATTCTTTCATCTCACCCCCCTCCACCCTACTCCAGGGTGAAGCATTTCTGTGATCAGGTGGGTCAGGCTGAGCCCAGTGATTTTGCAAGCGAGTTTGACTATAGTACTTATGGTGTGAATGCATTTTGCCTAACATGTGTTTGACATGACAGCAGGGTATGGGGTCCTTTGTAGGGCCAATGATTTGATCCGTAGGTGCTATTAGTTAAATTTCAGCAAAATGCCTAATATTACAGGAGCCCCCCAAATGCTTAGCATTTCCTAGAATTAAGATGCCTTCCCCTCTGAGTTTGAGAAGTTTAAAAGAGAAATTAGCTTAGACACTCACAGTTCTCTATTTTTTCCTCTCACCACCTTTTGCATAGAGAGAAAACTGGACAGACTTAAAGAAAGAACTTTGAGGAGACATAAGAATAACTTGGGCTCTGGCAGCCTCTTATATGAACAGTGGTGTAGATGCCTTCTAAGTTAAAATGACTTTGTATAGAGCAGTGACCAAACCCTGCTGTCATACCTTGGGCAGAACTCCCACAGAAAGCACTGGATATTTGTCTGAGTCAGCAGCTGAAAATTTGTTCCACAGGCTCAGTTTGGAGATGAAAATACCAGGGCTGAAAAAAAGTTCCCTTTTCTAATAGAGGGAAAAAATGTCACCTAAGAAATACAAAACCATGCCACCTCATTTTTCCCTATCAAGTGCTGGCTTTGCTGAGTGGGTGGGAAATATTATGCAATTTATGCTTTCCCTCTACAAACTCTCTCCCAATCATGTCACCATCAGCCTTGCCCTGCATGGACATTGCTCATACTTCCGCTTTAGGAGTGGGATTTTCTGATGAGTTGATGCCCCACACTATTGGCCGCCTGGGCAACACTTTATCAGTTTGATTCTGATCCCTGGGACTGTGGAATAGTATACCCAAATGAAGCATTTTTGCACATTCTCCAGAGCCTCTTCCAAAGTGTTCCCTGTGATGGCAGTACATGCAGCCTTGCAGGCACCTTTGTCTCCTTGGGGGTGGAGCTGGGCAGCTTGCCCTGGTGCTAGCAGTCATGAACAGCTGTCTCCTGCCTCGGGACAGAGAAGGGCAGTGCTGGGCTCCCTTGGCCATTCAGCACACCTGCACTGGACAGTTTGGCTGAGGTGTTCTGTGATGGCTGCAAAAGTATTTATGAACTCCAGTCAAGACCAGTGAAGCACATAATTGTCCCAGTGTTGCTTCTTGCAAAAATGATGTGCTCCTGGCAATACTGTCAGTAAACTCTTCTCCTGGGGTTAAATGCATGCAAAGCAAAGCTTTGCTTCTGACAAACAAAATAAAAATATCCCAATCTTAGCTGCAGTAGCAAAAATGCTCCTGGCCTATTAAAATTATGTCATTGAAAGAAGTGTCTCTGTGTCTGCTGGTGTACCTGTAAATCAGTTCAAGTGAACAGTCCTTTGGAACTCATTACAGCTGATATATATGCTCTTGAGGATGAATGAACTTTTGAGCTGCTAATGCTGCCATCTCTCATAAGTCAAATCTCTTCTCCAGATACTTGAATCCCATGATAATAGTAAAAAATAGGAGTTTACGAGAAACATCAGCATCAATTTTTGAGAGCTTTCACCTTGGAAGGCAAGCAGCGTCCTTGGGTTGAGTGCTTGTCAAGTGACAGCAGTTGCAATAGAGAAAGAGAGGGATATTTTTTGCTCTCGCCTTTCAGTGCTGGTTTAGGAAGCTGGCTTGAGAGATCCTCTATTAACAAAAGAAGAGGTACAAAGAGGGCAGTCATGAAACAAGCTTGTCTGTTGCTTATGATGTTATACATATTTCCTTTCAATGTAGGCACCAGGAAAGCTGCAAGTATGGCATCCCCAGATTCCTGCCTGACTTCCTTTCCCATAGTAAGGAAAGCAGTCTACCTGGAGAGAAACCTGAAGTTTCTCTGGACTGATAGCCTGGACATGAACAAGGTTTTCTGGGTAGAATGTTCCAAAGGCTTGTGTCCCTGCTAGTTACTGTTCTTATATCTGATGACAAAAGGGATCAATGAAACTGAGGGTGACAGATCCTTAGCTGCTGCAAGAAGATGATGTTTTAGTACCGTAATTTCTGATAATTGGAACTTCCTGCAACATAGTGCTCTTGAAACAAACTTTTGCAGGAGTCTGAAAGTTTGTGTATTTGTCTGCACTACTCGCATAGAAAAGTATTGACATTCAAAGGACAAGTTACATATCAGAGATTAGGTAGACAGAGTTAGCAGAAAAATACCCATATATTGCTGACATTTTCATACATGCTTGGATTTACATGGAACTGCCTTTCTAATGTCTTCTCATTGCTAAGCAGCCAACTGACAACTTGGGTTTGGGTCTTGCATGGTGAGATATTTTGATGAGTGATTCTTTTATCCTCATTAACTGTACGTTGTGTGCAGCAGATGCACCGTGGTTCTGTGGCATAGGAATTTGAGATGGGATGTCCAGGACTGATGAGTGGTGAACTATCTCCAGAGGCGATTATCCTTTGTGCCTCCAGATGGCCTTTTTTGTTCACTGTCACTTTCATTTGTCCATCTATGACTGACAACTTTTTTTTTGCTGCAAATATTGGGATTTGTTGTTAGGGTTGGAAAAGAAGAAAAGGTTCTTCAGCCAGATAAGAAGCATCTTGGCATCTGTGTTAGTCTCTCAGCACTGTTTGTGAGGCACTGGAATTGCTAGCAGAATCCAATAGTAGGTAGCATGGCTAATTTAACCCAGGCCATGAACTGAAAGAGAAGCACATGTTTTATACTGGAGGCAAGGAGTGTTTCTGACACATCCATATATCACTGTGTAAACTAAAGGGTAGAGAGATCCCAAACTTGTAAACCTGAGAGGAAATCAGATCCAGAATTCTTCTGCTTTGAATTCTTAGAAGGAAAATATTCAGCTGATGGCACAAGTCTTGACCTTACTTTTTTTTTCCCCTAGACTTTCACTAGGGAATCAAGCATAGTCTCCTTTGTGCCTGTGCGAGCCATGCTGCTGGGACAGGAAAACGGCTCGTGTGATTTGGGTTTTCCATTCAGGTAGGATTACTAAACGACTGAGAACTTGGAGTTCTCAAAATTCACTTTTGTTAAAAAAATTAGCAGTGCCACCTGCAGGAAAGTGCCGGAAAAGCCAGCGCCTGCCCGGAGAGCTCAGGACCCACTGTCCTCTCCTCCCTTTGCAAGAGGAGATCTGGCTGTCAGATCAGGGGCTCCCCGATGAGCTGGTTTCTCATCGACATGAAAGGGAGATCTGCATCCACAGATAATGCAGAATACCTGAGAACAGAACTTTGTCCAGAAACCACTGTCTTTGATAGCTGTTGCCTTTTGATTTTAAAAGCCTCCTTTTCTTCCCCTCGAAGAGTTTTCCCAAATGCAATGTGTTGCATATATAAGCTCTGGTCCAACTCCCAGTGGAAATGATGGCAGCTTTCCATTGAGTGTGAGCCAGACTTTAATGCCTTTCATGTATGCCTATGAAAACTCTTTACATTGCATACTAGTGCTCTTTAAAGGTTCTCAAGTAGATAGACAGATTAGATTATTTAGCACTATACAATGCAGCATAAGTGGTGTTCGTGAGTCATGAAATGGCATTCTTCCCTCTGACTCAGTGCAGAGTCAATGCCTGAGCATGTTGCTATGGGGCTCTGTGTTGTTGGAGGTGCTCTCTTTCAGACAAGAATTTATAAAAAAGTTCTGATCCACTATTCTTGCTATAGACCCCACTTGCCTGTGAGCACCTTGGTTGAACTTTGCAGAATTTTTCACCCTAGAACAAGTTATCCTCAGCTTCCAAGAGAAAACTATTGTTCTCCTTGCCAGGAGGGAGCATGGTTTTGAGATATCTGGAACAAAATGTTTTTAAAACAAGAATGGGTTATTGCGAATACACTGTGGGGTTTAAATCCTTCATATTGAAGGAAAACCTACACCAGCCTTTACTGCACATTCATATTTAGCATTCTGGTTTTGTTTACCACTTCAATGACTGTTTTCAATTACTGCTCCCTGCATGAAACCACTTTAGTCAGGCCTGCTGCATATGCAGAACTGACTTAGAAGATGATTACTCTGTTTTGCAGTGATTTTCAAGGTGTCAGACTGTTTGTTTGTACCCTATCTATATGGCACTTGATGCCTGGGGTGTGTGAGAGTCTCTTGTTTAAGCCCCATCTGTCTTCCTGGTCAAAAGATTTCATTGCAGCACTTTCTCTACGTGCAGAGAAGGGAGTTTCACCTGGCCCTTTCATCTGGCCACTCTTCTAACCACCAGGATGTAAATTACATGACTCTTGCAAAAAAACTTTCTCAAAACCTGATGTCTTGACAAGAATACTTCAATTTTGAAATTTTACTTTGTGGAAAACATAAGGGCCAGCTCCGGTATGCAGACAAGTTTGCTTAACAAATTACATAAGTAGCTCTGAGATGTCCTCATGACTCCTTTGAGGAGAAGAGCTGCCCAGGCAAAATTCAAGTGCACAGCTGTATTCTCTTGGTAGTGCCCCACATTCCCTTCTCAAGATTATAAGCCATTCCCTACCCTACATTTCTTCTGGAAAATAAATCCACTGTGGGATAGGGAGTGCTGAGTATTTGTCAGTGAGGAATTGACCTTGTTTAAAAGGTGGTGGATGAACTTTAGGTTTGATGCCACCCATGCTGTGCTCTTTGACAGGCTTGCTTCCAGCCTTGGTGAAAGTATTTTAAATCTAATAATTGAGATTACAAGAAGTTATTCTAGGTTTGGGATATTGCAAGCTAGGTAATCCATTCCTTTTTGGAAGGGACTACTGAGATGGAGAGGGCTTCTTAGAGGCACATCCACACAGGTGAGATGAGAACCAGGGGGTGAGGCCAGGCAACAGCAGCAGGAGCAGCTCGGTGATTGAATATACTTTTTTCACATTATGGCATTTCAGTGACTACCTTTGCCCCTTTTAAGATTTGTGCCAGCCTGGTATGACAAACCACTTGTTTTATCTTAATTTATCTCTGTTCAATTCTTCATGTTGCTAATTCTTATGTGGTGTGTCCCCTCAAATATGAAAATAATGCTTCACCTGACAGACATCTTAATTGTCTTCCTGTGCTGTGGCTATTTTGTGAAACTCCAATTAGTGTCTGTTAATGATTTCCTATGAAATCCAGAGCATTCAGAAACCCAAACTTTTTATTAAGAATCAGTTTATCAAGACAGATTAAAGAAATGATGGCAAAATGCTCAGTTAAAGAGCTTAGCTTTGAGAAAATATTTTCAAGGGTGAGAAGCTGTATTTGGGACAGTGCTCACTGATAGTTTTATGTAAAATTCACAGCAGCTGGAGGAGAGATTTCCTCACTCCTTTGGACTGTAAGCTCAGCTGTGTAGATGCTTTCTCAGAACCTAATTGTTTTCATATGAACTTAGGGGTGGGAGGGGGTGAGGGGACAGACACAGCTATTGAAATGATTTCAGTTGCCTGAGGAAGCATTCAGAAGTTCCAAAAGGAAGGTTTTTTTCAAGGTCACATAGCCAATAATACCTCCTAAAAGTTCTCTTGCTTAAAAAACCTGTAGAGTAGGCTGATTAATGCCGAGAAAAGCAAGGAGACTGACAGTGTTCAATGCCAAAGTTATGCCATGCAGGGATTAACTTCCATTTATTGTATAACACAGCGCTTAACACAGGACATTTTGCCACCTAGTCAGAGATTTTTAACATCTACTGGGGGGCTGTTCTTGTAACGAAGAACTGATAAATGAGAGAAGTTGGTAGAGATGTGATAACCTATGCTTTCAAGAGACAACTGATTTGGGATTGAGGAAATTGGAGAACAGAGCATGTGACACAGCGAGGTGCCTGATGGAGATGCCCAGCCTCAAGGTTAACTGCAGATCTGCTTGGTGTTCTCAGTGCCTTTTCAGAGCTGTGACATTTGTGTTGCAGCTGCTAAATCACAAATACAGCAGGACAAATTTAGTACTGGAAAGGCTTGAGTCTGCTGAGCTGAGTTCCTCTGGATTTATACCATATAGGAACAGAGTTTTGTCTTGAAGGTTTTGGTTTATATGATATATGGCACATACCACCAGCAATGACAAAAAATCCTCTACTGCCTTCCTATGATTTATTTCTGATTTACACCCAAATACATTAAATTTTCTCTATATTTATAACCTGGTAAATGAAAACACTCTGGGATATGTGATCAAGAAGGGAAGTCCATCACTTCTGGTCCAGGAGATCAGGCCTAAAATTGTTCAAAATTTCACTGCAAATTTTCTCTCTCTCTAAGCTGACTGTGAAGTATTTGAGGCAGAAGACATAAAGATGCTGCAGAACAGGTATGTGATTACTAGACTGAAGTTTGCTCACTGTTCAGAAGGGGAGAAAAGTGACTGAGTGTCAGATGACTCACATACATATCTCCAACAGATCATGCTTAACTGCTCTGAAAAGCAAACTGCAAATGATCCTTCCCTATGTACAAATTCTACCCTCTGTCTGCAAACACCTGCTGGTGACTTCAGTGCGAGCCACATATTGGGAGGCAAGATTTATATCTCTAGACTTTATCATGAGGAGACTTTGTTGCAGAAGCAGAAAAAAGGATTACCTCCTGTGAAAAAGCCCACACATCAATTCCTGTAATATCTAGCCTTCAATTCAGCTCAGACATTTTAATTTGGACTCTCCCAGGTAGACGAAGACAGTAATGAGGGACAGAAATACTATCAGATTTATTAATCAGACAGAGTTATTAATCTAGGAAAAATGAAAATACAGGAGGGAGTGCATGTGCAGCAAGCACAGGGTCTATTTACTCCATTGCTGGAGAGGAGAGGTCACAGGTGCACAGGTGAACATGTACTGAGAATATGCTGATGATAAAAACATGGCTGTTGTGCCATGCCAGTGTTCCTCATGCTCCTTCCTTGGGGAATATCTGTACCCATAAGAGCAATGCAATCAAAGCATGTGATGGCTGATCTGCCCTAAAACCTGCATGTCCTAGGGCTGAAAGCTTCCAGTCCTTCCCCCAGGAGCTGAAGAGCCATTTTGTCAAACTCTAACTGCTGCAGGCTTGCCTTCACACATTGGGAATGTACCTGCACACCTGCTATGCCAGCAGTTTCTTGCTGAATTAGGGAGCTGGGGACTCTGTTCTCTGGTCACTCAGGCTACATCTCAGATTTAGCCTTAGAAAACAGGTGCAAATCTGTGAATGAAGCCTAATCTTGGAGGGCAGAGAACAAATGGGTTTTCTGTGTAGGCAGGTCTGTTGCATTTTAAGAGGCCATTGCTTTGCCCTAGCAAAAATAAAAAGAGTTCTCACAGGTTTTTTCCACAATTGCTATGAGTAATGTTTCCAGTCGCTTGGTTTGTGTTGTGCATAATGAAATATAAATACTGCGTGGAAAGCTTTGTCATAGAAAATATTTATTAATAGCAGATTTGCAATCATCATCTTGTCTTTGATTTGAGCAGGTTTTTTCTTTTCATAAGGTTCTTTCAGGCTGCTGAGCTGTGACTGATGTGTGTTTATTTCAGTTGAGTCATCAGTATCATTAATCCTATCTTATTTACCAATGTTTGTCATTTATAGCGTTTAACTGGTAGGGTGACTCACCTCAGAGAGAAATGAAAACATGAATATCACAGGCTTTTTCCTTCTTCCCCTTTGGCTTAGGATAGGAACAGAGAATGACCTTTAAGGCACATCCTGAGTCATGAAGTTATCATATTTACCTCTGCTGTTGTGAGATTAATAATTACAAACATCCCTAAGTACAAAGAAAGGAAGCTTGAGCTTTTGTCCACACTTTTACTTGTCTCTCTATGGCTTATGTGGAGGGAGACATTTTCAGCAGGCCACCAGGACAACTTAACTCTTGGTGCCTCTCTCCCTTGTGCAGGAACAAAGAGGCAGCAGAAAAGAGATTGAGGAGGAGCTGGGGAGGAAGGCTCCTCGGAGGAGCTATCCTGCTGGCCCTGCTTGAACTTTGTGAAATTTGCTCAGGGCACTATGAAACATTTGCATTTTCTTTTCAGCTCAAGTGTGGGAACTGACTTAGCAGAACCTCAGCCAAACCTGCTTCTTCACAACCAGAAACAACCTTTTCTTCTTCATATCTGCCTGACATTAATTACTGCAGCTCACTGCTTGCATCGCAGCAACCTACAGAGAAAATGTAGCCCTTTTGTGCCAGTTCTGCAGAAACAGCCCTAGAGTGCCTTGAGTCAGTCCCACCACTCTGTAACTCCTTGTGAGAGGGGGATTACAAGAAGAGACACAGCAAAGGTCTTAAACATCTAGAACTTGAGTGACAAGAGATCAGAGCAGAATCCACAGCCCTTACTTCAGTGAATCAGAAGGGTTGAAAAAATGGACTTGGCATCTCCATAGCATCTCCTTTGACACTTCCCACATACATGGTCCTCTTGTTGCTATGCTGTTCTTCTAGGACTGAGGCACAGAAAAGTCGATGACCCCAAAGAACTGGTGCATTAAGCAGGGAATTGCCCAGAGTCAATGTATGCAACATGTAGCTGCCTACAGCTCATTAGTCAGGGTGGCTGAGAACAGGGGTGGGTGGTTAATCCCAAGCCCCAGAAACCTTAATTCAAGCACCTCCCTGTAACCGTGGGCCTACTTAGAAATCCTTACTCCAAAATGGGGGGGGGGGGGGAGGGTAGCAGAGACAGAAAAGAGTAAAGTTGGGAAATGCACATCCCTTCTAACTTTTGACTGTGGTTCTCATTTTTCTGTTCAGCAAAGGACTTTGAGGGTATCACCTACCCCCTTGTACTAGTCCAGCAGTTATGCAGCTCCTGTTCTCCCCTAAACCTCCAGTCTTTCAAATCTGCAAACAGTCATCATCACCATGGCTTGGCTTCGTGAATGAAGATTTGGGAAGGGCTCTACCCATGTGGGTGTGTCCTTTGAGCCTGTGCAGTGGATTTTTTAGGTGAGACACTGCATGCACGAGACTGGCTCCACCCTTTAACTCCTCAGGTTCATCTGCCACGGCCAAGTGAGCTTGGACAGTGACAGTGAAGTCTTCAGCACCAGGTTGGTATTCCCAGGAGGTCTCCCATCCAAGTATTAACCAGGGCTGACCCTGCTTAGCTGCCCAGATCGGATGTCAGGGAGGAATTTACCTGCCCCAAGTGCCACAACATGTCAGAGAAATCCACTGCCAATCAACTGCAAAGTGCAAGGTTAATTGTGAAGGTGTTTGCTCCTGCTCACACCCCACTGCAACGCACACAGAGAATTATCCTGATGTCTGGAGCACCTCAATTGTGTCTTCAACACACAGTGGATGCACCAGCCCCTCACACATAACGTGGCCAAAGGTTTGAGCACCCCAGAACAAGGGAATTCCACTCCCGGCTCCCGTGAGCTTAGACAGGTGTCAGAGAGCTCAGAAGAACAATCCAAAGGGAAATGGAGCGTTCCATGAGTGCTGCTGTCTGGCTTTGTTCTGAAATGGTTCATGCAGCTGAGGAACAGCAAGGTGAGGGTTATGAAGGCTTTGAGGAATGCTGGGAGGGGCACAGATGTTCTGGGATCCATTTCTGCTGCACTGTTAAGGTTTTTGAGCTGCTCTCCACAGCACCAGCGAGCCGCAGGCATTCTACTCCCTCATACCCTGCAACACCTTCTCTCTCTCTATACACTCAGCAGCTGATTACCCCAAAAGGTACCCTTGGGGCTGTTTGCACTCTCTCCAGGGTAAGGGAAAGTCATCCACAGCAATCCCATTGCCAAGGCTGGGATTATTCTGTATGGAGCACCCTGCCCAGTGCTCCCAGTACTGCCTGAAATGCTGTTCCTGCAGGAAGTTCTTCCCTCACAGCTGGCACCTTGGCATCCTACCAGCACGGCTGTTTCCCAGGTTGGACAACCTCCCCCAGCATGGAATAAAGCCTTTTTTAGAGCAAGATTAAATTGTGAACCCCTCTGCAGTTACTGCTGGTCATTTATATTAACAGTGTAATTTGCATGACTACATATAATTGAGGCTTGTTGAGGATGATATAAAGGAACACCCTGACCATATGTGTTTGCTATTTCCCTGCTCAGGAATGCCAGATGGAGAGGAACTGTTTGCGTGTCTGGAATTTCCGAACTTCTGCTTTTCAACCAGCAAGAGAATTTCACAGCTCCAGTGCTATAAACAAATAACTGTAAATAGGCTTGTACCAAATCTGATCCACACACTGATAAAGCTGACAAAGCTTCTGAGGCAGCAGTCACAGCTGAGTTGAACTGGTCTGTTCCTGCTCAGTTCCACCACACTGTCCGATCTCTCAGTTCAGGAGCTGGGCATGGCATCTCCTGGTTCCAAGTGTCACAAACATGCAAAGCCCTTCTCCTCTAAGACTGAAATTTCAGCTGCCCCAAATTTATTTTCCTTTTTTTAATTGCTGCACAGTGTGATATGAAACATTCTGGCAAATTCTGAAGTGAAATTTTTAATTAGTTTCAGCTTGTTTGAGGGTTGATCATCTGGGGAGCACCAGCACCAGCTCTGTGGGAGACACAGTGACCTGATCCCCTGACAGCAGCACCTTCTCTGCTGGAGCGAAGATTTGGGCAGCTTGGGCTGGGTTTGGCTGGAGTTATCTTTGATGTTTCCTGGAATGTGCGTAGAGAGCATGAGGAGGGATCTAATTACAAGACAAAAGACTAATAAAGGAAGGTGATAAGAACAAGAGAGCTCCCTCAGATCACTGTGGGGTTCGAATGTTCTCACATTAACCTGGTTTTCTAAGAGTAGACCAGTTAACTGACCACAAACTTTTAACCAGCAGTTGCCCAGGTCACCCTGTTGCTTCTCCTGCACTCCCTCATACAACATTAACACTTTGACTTGTCTGTGCAGTATAAAAACCTGCTGCCCTTGAACACCAGTGGGTCAGAGCTCTGTGCAGGAGTCCCCCACCCTGCCCGTGCACAGGTTATGAATCCTTGGAGCAAAAAGCAAGACAGGAGATGGACGGTGCAAATCCAGCCCTGCAGTGCTCCTGTTCTGTCCCCAGGCCCTGGCAGGGTACCTTGAGCAGGGGTGTCTGGCTGAGCAGGCAGGGCAGGGCATAGAGCTGCCTCACGAACAGCCGCAGTTCGTTCACCGTCAGCTGGTTCTGGCACTTCCCTCCCCCGGAGCGGTACCTGCAACGACAGTTCAGCTCCTGGTTACCACTGCAAAGAAGGGAAAACAAAAAATCTGAACTTCCAGGCCAGCTTGGATGGGGCTTGGAGCAACCTGGTCTATATGGAAGGTGTCCAAGCCCATGGCAGGGGGTGGAACAACTTTAAGGTCCCTTCCAACCCAAAACTTCCTGGGATTTTTTGATTCCCTGACATCTGCTTATGATTTGGTGTCAGTGAGGCCTCACTCAGGAAAACAGAATATTCACAAGCACCCAAGCAGTGC
>JAOXXN010000395.1:142723271-142733777 GCA_026770055.1 Myrmophylax atrothorax
AGGATCTTTTTCATCAGTGCCTACCTGCTTCCTAATAAATCTGTGTATTTAAAGGGCTGGCATCTTAAAAGAGTTTCTCTCTAATGTGTTGTCTAGGGACCGATAACTTGGCATACTTAAGTAATCATAATGCTAATGTTGCCAAATGGAACGTCTTAATTCTGGAAAAAAACTTCCTTTTTTGTCCCAGCAGACAGAGTTGTAATTTCCCCCATTCTTAATGTTGCCATCCAGGCTCACCCAAGGGTTTGATAAGCCAGAGCTTCAATGCACCATAATCATATTCTGCCCTGATATGACTAACTTTTATAGGTTTCTGAATATCTTCAGTTGTGTTGAGAATACAAAAAAGAAGAAAGGATGGGAAAAATTATTTGGTTTAATCTAATTACTTGGGGTGTTTTTCAAAATGTGACTGTCTTTTGAAAAAGTTCCCTGTTACTCAGAGTTGCCTCACAGAGGGACAGCAATTTTCTTTGAACATTTTATCAAAATTCATTTAAAGCTACATGATAAACTGACTCATCTGTAACCACTTGGAGAACATTTTATTTTCAACTGGTTTAAATCTGGATGTATTTCAGAGCTGGATTAGGTTATTAAATAAAGCCTTTGCTATGCTGATGTGATGAGCCTACTAGCTGAGCATTACCACCCTTTTATTATTATGTGGGAAATAAAATCGCATGCCTAGATTCAGAGGGCATGACTCATGGCTCGCCTGTGCGCGAGCACAGAGCTGGCTCTGTTCTGGGGTGTTTGCCTAAAGACCTTCTGTCTGGGTGGTTGCAGGCACTCGGTGTGATGGGCCACAGGGGCAATTATTTCTGGCTGTCTCAAAGCCTCACTAAAAGCTCTCAAGGCAGGGAAAACTGAGGAGTGCTCAGTCTTTTTCCCATTCCTGCACTGTGTGACAGGTTGATGCAAAAGACAGAGCACTGCCATCACTGCTCCCCACAGGCTGCCACCACAGCAGGTGGGAGAGATAAGCATGTTTGGTCAGATGCAGAGGGTCCACAACTTGGATGTCTAAGCCTTTGGCTTTTCCTTTGCAGCTAGAGAAGGATGAACCTTTGCTAAGGTGTTTTTACAATGAACTGAGTTTTGCTCAAGACTAATATTTGCCAGGGCTAGTCTGGGTGTCTGTTTTCCTAACCCTGTCTGGCCTCTGCAAATATCCACTCTCTCCTTCACTGCCTTTCACCCAGTATATTCCACAACAGCCCCAGTGATCAATCATGGGGCCTAATTATCCTAATATGTCTCCTTTTCTGACTTATTAAAGCCTAATTAGGTTATAACAACATAGAGGCTGGAGGTAATTTGGAAACTTGGAGGAGAAAAAGCCAGCAACAATTGAACTGCAATAATGAGGCTTCAGCAGAACCCAAGTCCACAGCTGTGTTTACACTGTCAGTTTTTAGGAAACCTGGGTGCAACTACCTAATGGATGTAAGGAAAGGACAATGGTGTTGCTCTGGGGCAGGTTAAACAACTTTGTGTTATAGGATGCTATGGGCTTTCCCTAGTGCTTCTGTATGCTGCCACTATGCTGTGTGGTGTAGCCAGCTTTATTGATCTGTTAAAGGTATGTGATAATATTGCGATGTGGCCAGGGTGCTCAGGTCTTGGTTAAGAATCTCTTGTGCCTGCTGAGGTTGCTGGGTAGAAAAAATGGTGAAGGGAGCTTATTATCTGTGAATTAAGAGGTGGTAAGAGAAAACTATTGGGTGCTGTTTGCCCCTGTGCCAGGGGAAGGAATAGGGATGGAAAGATGCTCTTTGCCTCATGGTAAACCAATGGATTTTGATAGCTGTTAATACAGTGATACTGCTTAATTGATTTGGAAAATACTTGTTGGAGCTTGAGAGGTGGTAGTAGCATGTAAAGCAGGAGTTAGAATACAAATAGAAATAGGGTGGTAGGGCTAAACCTCTTCCTATTCTATCAGCAGTTTTTCTCCTGAATGATGGTAGGACAAAGAAATAATCCTCAGAAACTTGTCCTGCAGAGAGAGTTCTCTAGGATCAGAGTGTCTTCTAGGTAACAGTAATACAGACTTGTTCAACATGACTCTGGGGTTATACAGCTTTCATTCACCTTTTCAGTGTTATGAGGGCGTCCCACATATTGCATGTTGTGTATCTGGCTGCTTAAAGAGATGTGGAAGCCTTTACATCTCTATGTTACTCAGATTTCTGTTGGTTCACATAATAGTTGAATGAAGATCTCTGTTTCCTTAGGAAGACATGAAAATTGAGAAAACCTTCCACATGAAGATTGTGATCTGGTAGCTGTTTTGGTCCCTCATAATTAATTTCAATATGTGGATTGCAGAATCAGCTGCACAGATAGTTTGCTAAACTTTGCTGTCAGCAGGGCATTGATCTTGTTTTTGTAATAGCTCTCAGTTTTTGCAACCCCAACAATGCTATAAAATAAATAAAAATGAATAATGGAGACACTCAAAGCAGTATGGGAAACATAAACAAAGCAAGCAGTAGCAATGTGTGGCTGACTCATCCCCTCTGTTATCATCCAGATGCTGTTACAGATTTCATTTTCTCTTGCAGAATACCTCTGTTGCAGCAGAAAAAGGTTAGGAGGTGGAGTTTTTTTCTCAGTGTCACTAACTTTAGTTTCTTCAGAAACTGGTGTTGATATTTCAGGAATTCAACGGCAAGGGTAGCTGAGGTGAGATATCAAAAATACTGATGATGCCAAGCTCTTGCTTTGGTAACCCTCATTGATTTGGATATCTCTGATGTTCATACCTGACTCCTTTTGTGCCATATATATTTTGAAGTTGGGGAATTCTTCCAAAGAAAAGAAGTGGTGTGCAACTCTTCTGTTCACAGTAAAAGATGTTTCTAATTTACTGAAACTTTCTAGTAATGGCAAGGCTCTGTCAAGATGGCTGTGCTGGTGTAAGTACTTTCTGCACCAAGAGTACTGCAGGATTTATGTGAGGTAGCTTCTAATTGCTGCTCTTTAAAATATAATCCAAATGTGTCCAAAACCATACTGAATCCCTCTTAAAAGAGTCTTTTATCACTGTGCCCTGATAGAGGAACAAATCAAAGCACAGGACACTGATTTATTTTTTTTTCTTTCTTACTGTTACAGAGTAAGTTTTGAATTGCAAAATGGAAGCTGTTTCTACTTTTATATTCCCACTCAACTCTTCTGATTTAAACTTACTTGAAAACAAGCCAGACTTAGCCTGCCCTTTCACATGTGTCAGGCAAAACCATAAACAACAGCTATGCCAAAACTTGCCTGGAACAAGTTCATTAACACAGCCTAATGAGACTTGACATACAACCAGAAAAACAGGAAAATATTTTAGTAGTTGGGAATCCTTATTAGAAGAACTCTCCTTTATTTTTCTTGCTTTTTTAAATTTTTCTTCTCCCCTTGGGGGGTTAACATCAGTAAAAGACATTTTCCAAAAGCACCAAATGAGATGGGGAGATCAAGGGCTGGTGCTGAAGGCACTGGTGCATTTCAGCTGGCTCAGGATCTGCCATGTTCTCCCTGTCTGGGCAGCATAAGGGGCTCTTCCAGAGGGTGATTCAGAGCATCTAATTTAGCCTCCCCTGGAGAGCAGTTCAGAGGTGTCTGCCTCTTTGATGAGAGAATTAAAAGTCTGAGGGCAATGAGTGGTTAATCTAAGGGGAATTCATACCACACACCAAGTTGCCAGAGGCGTTTTAATAATAGGACTTGAAACCCTTGGCTCATGATAACTGGACTCTGTTCTTTCTGTCAAGGTGAGCATCCCCAAACCCTTGATTCCCTAGTGTAGACCTGCTCCCTGTTGACTTAGAGCTGTCCTGGCAGGGGGAGTGGGCTTTATGCCAAGAGCCTCAGCTCAGGGTATTTTTACATATATAAAGCACATCTTTCCGTGGGCAGACTTACTGTTTGCATGGAGGATACAGTAATTTCAGTATCATGCAGTCTTGACTCTGGCCTTAAGAGTGTTGCTGGGAATACTGCCTACTATAAAAGGGCTGGATCCACTTCTGGCCAGAGATTAGAGGATGGTTTAAGGTCAACACCTTTTTGGGCTCGTATAAATGTTCTCCTCTTCTGACTCATGCATCAAATGGCTGTTTTTATGCACAGCTATCTTCTCTCCTTCTGAATGTAATACTTTCCACATTCAGTGGTGTGACTGTAAGAACGGACTTTCACTGAAATTTAGCTACTTATTTCTTTCCATGAGGCAGCCCGAGCCAAAGACCAAATAGTGGGATCCCCAGAGCCTGCCCTTGGCCAGAGAAACTCTGTATAAAGAAGAATTCATCTAACTCAGCTGTACATCGCTTTTTTTGCAAACAGCAGGGGGAGCTCAGATTCTGCCTGAATCCTGATGAAGCAGAGAAAATAGTTTGCTAAAATTATTTTTATTTTAACCAGGGGAAAACCCCAGCCACTCGTGGTTTTTTTCTTAGAAAATTGCATTTTTTCCCCAGTATGCCGTAGGGAGACAATTAGAGCATGTAGAACAGATAATACAGTAATTAACATGAACAGTTCTGTTACAGGAGCATTGCTGGAACAGTTCTTATGACCTTCTAAATGTGTGTATTTAGTCTTTCTAGTTTTAAGGAAGAAGGTCAAAAGCAATTTTAATACTTGTTTTGTGAAATTGGTTCCCAGCAGGTTCTGAACCATGGAAAGACTGAAATCATTCTTATTTAACTGACAAGGAATACATGGGAATGATAGACCAAATCCATCCTGGAACCTGGCTGTCCAGAGGTGACCTTGTCTTGAAGGTATTTAGTAGCATAAGGCTACTCTGTCCTCTGAGTGCTGTGTGAGTACTAAATAATCTGCTCTGAATCCCTAAACTTCTGTAGGTAAATGAGCACTGCCAGGCTTTATTTGGTGCTGGACAGATCTGAATGCATGGATGGCAGTGACTGATTCAAGATCACACTGCCAGGACAGGATTGGGAGATTAGGATCTGGTTTCTTGGTGTTTCCCTCAGAAAGGCTGGAGCAGTTGTTGTCTAGCTCTTTTATCCAGAATCCAAAATGAATTTGTAATTGTTTCCCCACAACCCCCTGAGACACTGTAGCCTGTCAGATGTCTCTGCACAGGCAGGTGGGGAGGCTTGGTGGGGGCTGGCAGAGGATGACAGAGGCATTGAAGAGGTTTTGGACAGGTGCAGTTTTGGAGAAGATAGGAAGCATGTTAATCCTCCTCCCCAGATCTGCACCAATGGGGTACCCTGTGCGAAAGTGATGATTTTGCTGTCCTTAAAGATACTGGATGTAACATAGGGGGTATTCCCCTGTATCCCCTCTGATTTGGAAATTTTCAAGTGAATTGAGAAGTCTCCAGTTCCATAGGATTATGGCTGCTTGGGGCTCTGTGAGCAAGGTGAGCTTTTTGCCAAGCCTGTAAACCACAGAGACAAGAAAAGGAGAGAATAGTCCAAGATATCAAGCCCCAGTCATAGTCTTCTCATTATTTGTATTTCCCTGTGAGGTGTCTTTGTGATGTTTCTTTGCGTGATTATATCATTATAAATGTCTTTGGTAACTGGCTGTGCATACTAACTATAGTATCCAATGCAAACACTGCTGATGCAGTTTCCAAGGGGAGAAAATGAACTCTTGGCTAACCAGGTAATCCTATAATAAAGCTAAATCATTTGCTTTGACTATTACTCTTCATCATCTGCTCAACTAAAACTCTGCTATTATTTAGTAGGAACTGGAATTTCTTAAACACTCCAAATATAGATTATTTTATTTTTTCCTTAGAATTGGCCCAGATTTTAACTCTCTTGAAAGCCAGCTTGGTATTTCAAGGAGTCCTGCCTGCATTACACAATTTGTAGTAAACCTATGAGTGAACACAGGAATAGTAGTAGGAGCAGAGAAAAGATAGGGGATGTGATAATGAATTCAGTATTCCTTGTAAAAATCAGATCATGCTGTCAGGGATTTGGGATATATAAAATACAGCTGGATAAAGGACTTCAGCCTTTCAAGTGGGTAGGAAATAGAAACTGGAAGAAGCAAAAGTCAAAGATGCTGAACTGAGAAAGTCAAAGATGGGAAACTGAAAAAGCCAAAGCTGAATAACAATCCATATGATACATAATGAATTTTCAACCAGCTTTCGGATGCCCAGAAAGAAGAGGTATGAGCACCTGACTCCCCAGAGCTGGGGACAGTGAGAGCCAGCCAGCCAGCTTGTGTGAAAAGCAGCTTGCATGGCATGTGAGTGTGAAGCATGCACCTTCCAGCTCTCTGTAGCAAACGTGTCCTTGCACACATTTGCTGCATGCAGCCTCCCTATCAAACGCAATGAACATCAGACTGCTGTCTGTGAATAGGTAATGGTGCTTCCCCACCACTTCAAAGTCTCTATTTCACTATTTTTTTACCATGATGTTGAAAGAGGTGATTTTTCTTCTCTAAAAACCACAGCCACTGAGAAGTTAATGAAGGGTGCTGTCTTTGAAACTCCCAGAGTCTGATCCTGTCTCTTCAAGCTTTGCTGTGACTTTTGCCTGGGAACCAAGCCCTGGACTGGATCCTCACTGCCGATTAAGACTCATAACCGCAAGCACAGGTGGCTGAGAAAGTGCGATGGGAGAGTTAGCACCTGATGTTTTGCTGGGACAAGAAGAAGACACCAGTCTAGGTTTGTGTGCTTTGTTGCCCAGTGGTGGATGGCACCAGAAGCTGGACAGCCCCATTCTTGGGTTGCATCTGGCTCATGGGCCACCCCAACTGGGAAACCCTATTCCAGGGTTACATCTGTCTCGTTTGCATATTGTTGCTGGCAAATATCTGGGTCTTTTCTGCGCCAAAACAGTGAGACAGCAAAGTCTCACTGTCTTAGAGGAGGCACAGGGAGACATCTGAGGAGGATGAGTGGGAGTCGCAATCAGCTGAGAAGAGAGCCATGCTTGGCTGTCTTTTTGTTTTTCATTTAAATGGCAAGGGAGCTTTAGGCCTGCTGAATCTTAAGTATATTAATAAGCAATAATAAGTATATTAAATAAGAGAAACTAAGTAAAAAAAAATGAGACAAGGAGAAGTGGTCATTGTCCAGGGATTAGAAAAGGAGGCTGAGCTGAAAAAAACATGCCTGATGGGAAAGGGCTGCAAAGGGCTTTAGGCTCCAGGAGGTGACGTGCCCCACCAGCACTTCAGAGAGTAGCCTGGTGTCGTCACCCATGCCTGACTCTGGGGGTTGCTGCCATCTCCTCCACCTTGTGCTGGTTTCTCCAGGGAGCTGGCTGCCAAGCCGGTGTTGCTGGGAGGAGGAGGAGCCCTGGGGCCACAGGGAACTGGTTGCCTCCCTTGTGTGTGTGTGGTCTCCCCTACATAGGCCTGGCCCCAAAGGCTTTTGTGGAAAAGGGCAATCCCTGCTAGGACACGCTCCTTTATCAGTTGCTGTGGCTGTTGCTGGTTGCTTTATTGGGAGCAGATGCCATTTGCTCAGCTTATTGACTGGAAATTGCACACAGCTGCACCAGGGAAAAGCAATTCCAAATTACCTTACCTGCAAAGGCTATTTAAATGAAAACTTTAAACTTCCCTTCATCCTCCCATAACACTATTTAACTGATACCCAGGTTCAGAAAGCTTTTGAAACATGCTTATAGGTAGTGGTGAATTAAGATTTGGCAAAACTGATCCTTCCTTAGCTTTGCTTTGCAGTTACATGCCTCATGTGCCAGTCAATATGGGATTATGGAGCAACTGGTGCCACTGAGCCTGCTTCTGTGAAAGAAGCAATGTACTCCTTCTCATGAACTTCATCAACATATCAGGTCTTCTAACCACTCCCCTCTCTCCCCAAGTCATATCACTACCATTAAAATAGCACTTTGAAAGTATCCAACTGCAGAGAAAAGCTCACCATTAATTTAGGAAAAATGCTACAGTCATAGTGTGAACCTGAATCACCATATTTTTAATAAGCTGGACTATTTTGGGGTTCAGGTATTCAAACAGAAGAAAATTCAGCTTCTCCGGAAGAACACTGTTTCTCAAGCTGCGTTAGAAGACCTGGTTTATTGTTTGCTGAAGTTAAAGATTTTAATGAGAAAACTCAAACTGAAGTTACCACATCAGCAGTGTAACCACACTTGGGGTTTTTCTTCCCTTTTTTTTTTTTTTTTTTTTTTTTTAATAAAGTAGTGGAGCATGATTTTGTGGAGGCAGTGGAGGAGACACTGCCTAACTTTTCATAACTAATTCAAGGGTTTCTAAGACAGGAGGCTTAGGCAATCAGTGGAGACCAGTAAATTCCTCTGGAAGGGAGGTTAAGGGTATGTGAGTTTGATCTCTTCTCTGGAAGCACAAGGGCTCATCCATGGGATGCGCAAGGAGAGAGCACATCTGCAGTGGGGGTTGGTGTAGAGTCTGGTAATCCTCTGCTTGCTTTTTCTGTAAAGAGTATTTTAAATTTATTTATTTATTGCCTACAACTTTATTTTCCAGTTTTTTAGTATGTTTAGCATTCACACAAAGTGAAGCAGTATGCTGGCAGTCTTTGGTTTTAATGGGTTTGCTTAATTGAGGCTGCTGCAGTTTAGCTCAGCGTGTCCTGCTTAGCAGAAACAACTGTTACCTGAAGGCCACGCAACTAATGAAAGTCACTTCACTTAAACAGGACTTTCCTGGGCACTGTGGTAATCTTTTCTGTCAGGTAACATTCATGTCAAAGTACTCTCCTCATTCAAAGATGTGTAATCATGCAAAGTTTGCCTGTTTAGTGGAAAAGCTTGGTGGAAAAGCTGGAAACAAAACTTTAAAAGGTTGAACCATTTTTCCAAGAAAATGATAATCTTTTACAAAATCAATTCTCAGCTCCCATTTGTGTTCCACACAACAGGTTAATGCATCACTGAGATGTCAAAGGACACAATGCTTCTAGTACTTACAAGAGAATTACCAGTATTACTACTGAATGGGAAACCTTTGTGTTTAAGCTGCAGTGTGCTTAGATGCATATAGAAATGGCCTTAAGGGACCTGACAAATAAAAAATAGCAGAAGAACATTAACACAATGGCTTATACAAAGAAGTTAGAGAAAGTATTAACTTTTTTGCCTTCCTTAGAGTAGATATGGACATTTCAAAGGAATTCTGACTAGTAGTTGGTGAACAGATAAATCCTTTTTATCTTACTGTTTATGAGAGAGAAAAGATGACTTGTTGGGGTAGCATGGCAAAATTACAAGGATTCAGTTTCTTGGCCAGTGTCCACTATGAGACTCCCTTTGTTCTCACTGAGTACATCAGACTGATGGACTTCAGGCACTGAAACAGTCCCAGAAGGAGCCGTAATAATGCTCTGCTTGGAATAGCTCATGGAAATTACTAAGATGGTTCATTGCTGAGTATTTCACTAATGTGTCTGTTCAGACTAGTATGCAAATACATCAATATGTTTTCTTAGAAATTGAATCTGCATTACAGAATATACTGGATTGTGGCCTACAGTAAGTGTTTCAAAGAGTAGCACAGACCCTGGCAAAAATAAACCTAATTATAGCATAGGTAGAGTTCTTGGTTTTCAAATGCCATGCATTTGGAGATATATCTGGGCCAGCACAAAGGAAAGGATTTACAAAAGTCAAGATATGAAGCTACAGGGGTTTTCTAGGATGCGGAAAACTCAGCCTTTACTCATATCACAGCAGCTCTACTGGCATCACCTAGAGTTTTGTGGCTGCAACAATAACAAAAACCCCATGAGTAACTACATGGACAGGCTTCAATGAAGAGAAAAACTGGATTTAGCCATTGCAAACTTACTTTCAAAGTAATTGTGTGGTAAATGCAGGGGAAGAATCACGATATTTGGAACTTTTTGTCCAATGGAGAGTAGAGTGCATCATCATAAAACTAGAGAAATTCAAACTGCTGTTTTGGAGAGGGAGGAAGAAATTAGCTCTAAATGGCTCAGAATTGTAGTGTAAGAAATGAGTACTAGTGTTCCTTTGGGGAATTTAGCTGCTGCAATTCCTCAGGTAAATGTTAAGGTGAGGTTTGTGATGGGAGGACACCATTAAGCACTTGCATGGGGAAGTGGTAGTGCCTGTTGGATCAAAGGCCTGATGATCCATCATCTGTACTACATCTCCTGTGGTGATATGTTTCATTCTTGCTCTTTGTTAGTGCAAGTATTTCAAGCACTGTCCCTCTAGGTTGTAATGTTTACTACTATACACTGAAATTCTAGGCATTTAGGAAAGTTCAAATATATGACTAATCCTGTAGCTACTCTAGCCTCTTTCTGTGCAATGTCACCAAGGACAGCAGTCACAATTCAGCCGCCAGACAGTTCCTGTTATCTATGATAAAGTCATTCACAGAATCACAGACTATTGAGTTGGAAGGGACCCCCAAGGATCATCAAGTCCAACTCTTAAGTCAATGACCCACATAGGGGATTGAACCCATGACCTTGGCATTATTACAACCAAGTTTTAACCAACTGAGCTAATCTCAGGGTCA
>JAOXXN010000395.1:142733996-142760622 GCA_026770055.1 Myrmophylax atrothorax
GTGAGTCCTTCATCCTTGCAGGCCAGATTATATTTTTTTCACATCTCAGTACGTTGTGAGCCATGAAGCTTGAGGCCAAAGGTTCCCAGCACTGGTTAAGGATGGTTATCTTCCCAAAACAATGTGTCATAAGGTTGTGATTCCACTTCCAGTGACCAAAACATTCTAGGAAAAACCCAGGCGATTAAAAGTTCTGTATTTTTTTAAACAAACATCAAACCATTAGAGAGATTTTAGGAAACCATTGTGAAGGAAGGCTGAACAACAGCAGCATTTAAGAAATGGGAGGTGGGCAGGCTGCAATTCTGACTTAAACAGAATAAATTCAGCTTTAAGTAGTGTAGCAGTACATAGAGGCCCAACATCAAAATAGAAGAACATAAAAATATCACAGGAACAATGGGGCACTTGCCACATTTTCTGCATCTTAAGTAGAGAAGGTAAGACAGAACTATGTGTTTGTTTTTCAGCTTTGTGATCAGTACATTCCTACCCCTCGAAGTTACTGCTCAGTTTAAGACCCAGTGTTTTCCTCTTCCTTAGATCCAGTGACTGTAGTCGTTGCACCATATATAATTTAAAATCCCTTGCCTTTAAATTTTTTTTTTTAGGCTGACTGCTTGAAGAAATGACTATGCTCTGAACTGGTTTCCGTTTAAGGAACTTATCTGCAAGTAAGGGATGGGTGTTATAGGAAGATTACATGGCAGATGGAGGAAGACATGCATTTCTATTTCCATGCAATAGTAGATAAAAGGAACATAACTCTAAAGCAGCTCGCTTGGGTGTGGGATTGAAACATAGCAATGAGGAGAATGGACCAGTGGATCTTCATTGATTATCAAGAGAGGGGCAGCATCACTTGGACAGGAGAGTGCCTGGAGTTTGGAAGGGCCATCCATCTGCTCTTCTGGTGAGGGGAAGGTACAGTATATCTGGGTATGGTCACACACATACAAGTGCTCACTTCTGATAGAGCACTATCACCCAACAAGAATGGCAGAACTGAGCAATTGCCTTTTTTCCATGCAAGACCCAGGTAGTTTGCAGTTGTACGAGAATCCTTGACTTCAGCTTTCCTAATCTGTGCTGCAAAAATGTTTTCCTAAGCCAAGAAACACAGGCTTGAACCAGTTCAGAATTTCTGTCAGCAGCAGCATCCTGTGCTATCAGCCCTGGGCAGGGAGCTGGCAAGAGGCCGGGGCTGCAGTGCTCTGAGCACTATTCCCTATTGCAGTGTCGGGAATGAGTTCAAAGTTGGGCAAAATGCCTTTGCATCTGCGAATACCAGCTTCTTGCTTTTTTCCTACAGCCAATATATGTTTCTACATAAAAGATACTGCAAGTTTGGTGCTAACAGTCCTATCTGTAGCTATAATCAATTATTACCATTGCACAAAGATCCAGGTAAGTTTAAAAGAAGCCCTCCCTAAACCATAGCCTGATCTGTGCTGGACATCTTACGTAGGAGGAATTAATGGCGGAGGGGAAGTCATCAGCAATAGAGAAAACTGCTTGTGAGCAAAAGTCAAGTGCTGTTTCCTTGAATGGGCCAAGCTGAACATCTTTTGTTCCCACTGATGGCACCAAAACTGGAGACTCTCATCATCTACAAGGATTTGTCCCAGACTGGACTCCAGTTGTTGGTGTGAAATACTTGTGTATTTCTCAATAATGATGATGTTATTACTTGGACATGATCTTTTGAAACAGTGGAAGACACCAAACTGCCAGGCTGATCATCTAATTCCCATTCAGATACTAGCAATGGTAGTGCAGTTACAAAAAAAGAAATGCTAGATCTCCTTTCTGTTTTATATTGCAAATAACAAGATCTTCAGAGTATTTTTATGTCTAAAAGTCCAAATGATTTCCTTTCAGGACAAAGAAAACCTAATAGAATGATCTTACAGTCCTATCTGACCTAGGTTTGTCATTATCCCTGCTCATTCAAAAGGTGCTTTATTTCGTAGCAGCTGTATAATAAACACTGGGATTTCACAAACTGAAGTTTTTGAGAATCCCCTAATGCAATACCTATGTATTATCTAACATTCTTGTAGGCTGAAGAGATGTGAATTTCACCTCTTCCATGAATTCTGATTCTGTATCCTGCTCAAGTGGTGTCAGGTCTCAGAGTCTGTCATTTAAGTAGATTATTTTATTTAGAAAGATGCCATTAGAGACAATATTGTGACAAGAAAGAATTATCAATGCTCTCTGATAAACTTCTACCAGGACCCTCCCATTGATTTTTCCTATTAAGATGATAATTTGAATCTTTTTTTTGGGTCATGACTGTTAAAAATCCAGACATTTCTGTTCAAGAATGAATTTTCCTTTTTTAGCACTGTTTTTTAAAAGAAAGTGTTAGGTTTTTTGTTTGTTCTTACACAATTGCATGCAAACTTCAAAACATATTAGAAATAAACAGAAATATCAAAATAACTGATAAAGAAATTGAGATATTTTAAAGTCTATTGACAGGGGAATAATTTTGTACTATAAGTCTTCCCAGCATTTGGATTTCTTTACTTGTAAGGTTCTTAAATTCTTGAATGAAAAATGAAGAGAAACATCAAGATTTTCTTTTTTATTAATGTGTAGACAAAACTTCCGTTAACATAAATCTCAGAATAAATTCTGTTCTTTGACTCAATGACTCCTTGTTTATCTGGAGAATGTGATAGTGATCTGCAGGATGTAAGACAGTATGGAAAATAGCTCTCAGAAGAGTTCTACTTACAGCCTGATATATATTGCTTTTTCTTGGCTTGATCTCTTCAGCTGATTTCCTCTTCCTTTAATCTGTTGTTCCAGTGGCTTTTCTTTTTTACAGAATAAAATCTGTGAGACTGTTGAGCACAGTGTGGATGAAGACCTCACGTGGAATTCCACCAAGAGGTGCAGAGACCGAGAACTCCACAGATGGTAAATTCTGAATCTGGCACTACCAGAAGAACCTGCTTGCATTATGTTGGATTCCCACTGATGTCCAGAGGATGGTGCTACTTGTCTTGTTAAGAATTTCTTGTCTGAGTAAGAACTGCAGAAAATCTCTCTACTATTGTGGTGTTGTCTTCTCAGCATCGTCTGTTTATCAAAACCAGACAGACACTCATTCCCAGAAATGAGAAGCGAATTACAGCAAATAGTCATCTCTCTGTTCTGATTAGTCAAAAATGAGTTTCAGTGGTTTTGGTGGGAAATCTGCTTTAGGAACAAAATTCAAACAGGGTCATGGCATTGTAGTGGAAATTTTAATTCAGTACAATTTTCTCTTTGCTTCTTGTAGGCCAAAATTCTTATGAAAATATGTTTTTTATGTGGTGAAGGACAGCACCATATCAGGGTAGCCTAGTCCAGATGCATCTTCTCTTGACCACAATGTGGTCTTAAAAACTGTTACTTATAACACAGGATGGGGTGATGTGAAATTATCTAATAACAAGTAGTAGGAGATTTAGGGAAAATATTCTTTTTTTAATGTGAATATGTTTCTTTCACAAAACCTGTCTTTAGTAAACACTAAGGTTATAACAACTTTGGGAAGTTGTCAAGATTCCCCTTCACACTGGATGCAATCTGTGGAGTAAGGAAGCAAGTAAGCCAGCTTTGTCATCCCCCTGCAGTATACTGGCAAGTGATGTCAAGGAGAAAAATGGAAAATACAAGTTTCCTGCCTCTCTCTGACTTGCAACATCAGCAGTTGCTAAAGTTAACCAAAATCCATGACTAAAAGCAGATTGGCCTCATGAGGCTCTTAAACTTCGGTGTTTGCAGGGGACAGCAGCTGTGGCCCCAATCACTCTGTCTGCTCCAGCAGGCTTGGGAATGTGCTAAATGTGGACATGATGTAAAATGAAAAGGAAAGATATTTCAACATATGCAGTGCCAGTGAGAAAGACATCCTTGCCCAGGAGTGCCTTTGTCAAAGGGACTGTTTAGCCCATTGGATCTACCTGAGCAGGATCTCTGGGGTGCTGAGCTGTGGCAGGAGCATAGGATACCAATAGCTCCGGACAACCTCCTTCCAGATGTGGAAGCTTGGTGCTTCAGCAGGGTAACTTTGGACTTGACAACAGTCCTTAACATTCTTCAGTATTAGTTGCTTTTAGGTGGAAACCCAGTGACTGCATTTTGTATTTCTTTTGCTCTCATAAAATTTTCTTGGAAATCCTTAGGAACTGGCAAACTCTCCCTGAGCTGCAGTGAGATCAGAGGTGAACACAGTCACTGCATCCCTTAGCTTCTCCTCCATTCTTGCTCATTCCCTGCGTACAGTGTTCTCTTTTCCTCCAATTTCAGGAACATATGTAAATAATTAACTTACAAATTATAAAAGCTTATCACACTATCCCCCAACAGATGGAGAAACACCATTAAGTTGATTTGTTCAGGCAGCCACATGCTAGATGCAGACACAGAAAAAACAAGGGAATGAGGACTTGCCACTGTTAATGGTTCATAACTGTCTCATGGCTGCTATTGCTATATGTGGCATTACAGCCTATTTACTGTAATCTCAACTCTGACCCGACCAGCCCTTTCACCACACCCCTTCCCCTATCAAATAGTTGTTGGGAAGGTTTATTTCTACTGCAATGGGACGATGTGGTCGCTCCATGTGGTATCCAAACCATGTGTGACACAGCTGGTTCACGTCAACCGAGTAATAGCACTGGGATGTGAGCATTGGTCTGGTCTTGCTCTCAGTAGCTGTTTTAGAAAAACAAGCATAGCTAGAGATTGTGGCTGGTCTATTTGACATCTTGCTTTGGTGAACTCATGGAAAAACTTCACCTTGTACTGTTATGGTTTGAGCTGGCAAAATGCCAACTGCTTAGTACACAGTCAGAGAGTCCACTCCCAGAGAAAAGGAGTGAGGGAAAAAAACCCCAGAAATGAAGCTTTGAAATAGTGTGGGTTTTATATTTACACAGAAAAGAAGAAAATTTGAAGCATAATATGACATAACACATATTGGAAAGAAATAACAACACCTCCACCAAGATTGCCCAGCTAATAACCCAGATTCTAAACTAACCAAATCCCAGAAAACCTCCCAAAAACTCTTCCCGAGAAACCTCCCAGCAAGAGAGAGAGAAATTAACAAGAAAATGTTCACCTCCCTAGGCAAACAGCAGCGCGGAGGGCAGTAGGGCCTAATCTCAGGAGTCAGGGCAACAGGAATCCTCCCAGGTCAGGAACAGGGACAGAAAGAGACACAAACTCCTCCTCCCTCTCCTATTATAGCCCTTGACACTTCTTGATGATGTCAGATGATATGAAATACCATTTTGGCTGCTTAAGTCAGGTGATGCCTGTCCCCTCCACTCTGTGTCACATCCATTGAGGCCTGCTAAAAACTGAGGCCTAAATGGGACCTATACTGACTGAAGCCAAAACTACCACACGTACTAATAGTGGTAGGTGGGAGACAAAGGTGTTTCAGTGCTGGGAAGTGCTTGAGCACTGTGGTGTGCAGAGAAAGCATTCTGTAAAATGTGTACATCACTTAGATTAGGAAGAACTAAGTTACTAGAATTAAACTGGAATTAAAAAAATGGGTTTCATGTTTTCAAACCAGCTTGTACAGAGTAACTCTTGCTAGAGCAACAGAGAGATTGAAGATGGGATTTTAAAGAAAGCAAAAACATTTGCTGTTGTATGTGATACAGACAATGGTCAGATCAGAAGCGCATGCTATACCGAGCACAGTTCTTATGCAGCATTAACATTTCTCTTCATTTCATTTGCCAAGGGAACTCAGTGGATCACTCAGGTAATGTAGTCAGTCGTGTAAATTTTAAAACTATCTCTCTTGCTTAATGGTGAGTAGAAGAATAATGCACCACTTGGAAACAGAAAAGTTATTGCTTTATAACAAAAGGCTTTTCACTTGCTGACTTTGGTATCAGCTGCAAACTAGTCACAGCAGATTCCAGCTCAGGTGAATTTTCCATGGTTCTTACTGTGGGTTCTATAAGCTGCTGTGATTCTGTTACTGCGGCTAAGCTGCTCCAGACTGCCCTTGGGTACTCAGAACATGAGTAAGTGCTGAGGGGAATGGTGGCCTTGCCTTAACTGTGGCCCTTGAGCCGAAGTCCGGGACATTATAACTGACCAGAGCCAGTGCTCTGCACTTACACTGAGTGCTGGGATGTGTGTTTTGTGTAATAGGCTTTGTGTCTGTTTTGGGGGTAAAACTGAATTTTTGAATACCAGTCTTACAGAGGAGATTTGTGTTTCCACACTTAGGAACTTTCTCTTTTTTCCAGTATCTTTCACTGGAATTAGATTTTCTACTCTCTTTTCCCTGCTGGAGTGGTCCATGTAGGTGCATTCCTCTCAGAAGGCAGCAACGTCCTGGCTGGCGAAATTATAGGGCTCTGAAAGAACTTTCTGTGAGCAGTTGGCATTATGTGCAGCCTGTAGCTGTTTTCTGACATGGAAAAGCTGCTTATCAAAGTCTTTGCTTGGCTCTACATGACTGCTGCTAACACAAAATCAAACCAGTGAGGGGGTTTCACTGATTTGGAGATACCTTATGTGTTCATAAACAGACTGATTGGGATAGTTTTGGTCATAGTTTTAGGCTCTAGGTCTCTTTGGATTTCTCCAGGGTTTTTCCTAAGGGTTTTCACCCTGACTGCCTGTGAAAAATACTTGTGCACTGTTTACTTTTCTTCCTCACTTCACTTTGAGGGCTATATAAATCTTAGACAAGTATTGCCAGATGACTATCTGATCCCTTAATGATAATTCACCTAAAGATTTACTGTTTCCAGTTCCACTGCTTTTGTACTCATTTGACATAGATTTACTTCTGCTCCAGACTCCTTTTCTGATAGGAAACCTTTCCTATAGTTGTTTCTATTTTGCTGCTGAAACTCCACTTTGACATTCAGGGTCCATCTGGAGGGACACTGAACTGGTCTTCACCCCATCCTCTGCTGCTGGCATCTCCCAGCTGTCCTATTTTACTCCTCCATCCCAGCATGCGGCACTTTAGGTGCATCCCTGAAACCTTTCAAAAGCCCCTTTTTTGCCCCATCTCCACCTTTGGAAATGGAAGTCTGGGGTTTCTGGCTTACCATTTCTTGGAGTCCTGTGCAACAGTGCAAATATGAGCCTGCTGAGCCCAGCTCTGCAGCTGGGAGATGTCACAACTGCCCCATAGAGCCAGCCCTGTCTAGGGCATTGCCTGCAGCCCTGCCTGCACCCTGCCTGTGACCCTGCCTGAGGGGTGAAAACCCTGCTGATGCACATGTGTACATACATTTGATGCCAAACCAAGTATGTGCTTGGGCTTGGCCTCTGTGTGTGCAATAGCCTCAACTGAGCTTTATGGGGAAGGGCTGTTTTATTTCGTACAATTGTAGAACCATAGAATGATTTGAGTTGGAAGGGGCCTTTAAAGGTCATCTAGTCCACCACCCTTGCCATTGTCAGGGGCATCTTCCACTAGATAAGGTTGCTCAAACCCCCATCCAAACTGTCTTTGAATGTTTCCAGGAATGGGTCATCTACCACTTCTCTGGGCTATCTGTGCCAGTGTTTTACCACCCTCATGATAAATAACTTCTTTCTCATATTTTGTCTAAATCAACCTTTCTTCAGTTTAAAACTATTATCCTTTGTCATATTGAAACTGGATATTGCTGCTTGCTATAATTACACACTAAGTGTTGGTCTGAAATGCCACTGAAATACCACCTGTTGCTGGGCATTTCTGCTCTGCTGTTGTCAGAATTGTAGTGAGGTGATTCACTGAGTCACCTGATGTTGGACCATGCTCAGCCTTCCTCCCCAGTGAGACACACCTTTGCAGCTCACTTGTGCAATGCCTGGTTTTGCTGTTACTATGTAAGTTACTCTGTCACTACCCTGTGCAACTGGGACAGTAGCTTTATTGAGATATATTCCAGGCAATATTTTCAATATAAATATTTATGGGTAGAATTTTAAAATATCATCTAGGAGCACAAATCCTACGGAATGTCAGTGTGATTCATATTCCTACAAGAACATTGAGAAATGCAGCTCCACACGTTAATAATGACAAAACCCTGTCTGTTGCTGCGATTTGAGAAGATGGCAGACTAATAGGCGTTTCCTGTAGAAGAACCTTAACCTCAGATAGGGCTTTTTGGAGGGCTATCTTTAGCTGAGAATAAAGCAGATTTTTGAATTCTAAATTCTGAAGTTGCAAAGTGGCATTTAGAAAAGAAAGAAAGAAAAAATGTATTATTATTCCTAGCTTTTATTTAGTATAAAACCTGACTTTTTTTGAGATCTTTTTCCACAGCCTTCTATTTAGTGCAAGATACTACTACTTTTTTAAGCCTTTAAGCTCTCTTTTCAAATAGTCTCATGATTGACATTCTAACTAGAAAGAGAAATATTTGCAAATTAAAAAAAGTATGAGTGATGGTTGCTCACAGTGTCTGCATCCACAAGAAAAGCCTGGAAAAGAAAGAAAGGAAGGAAACTATTTTCCTGACTCACTGTTTAAATGATAAAATGTCCATTAATAAGCCCAATTAATAATTCTAACCTTTTCAAAGAGTTTCCATCATAGCTGGTCTTGCAGCTGGTGCAATTACAGTATGGCATAAACATTTTGCTGGAGAGTTTGATTTAATTATAGAAAGACTTTCTGTAAGGTCAATGCTGTAGTACAGAACTTATGTTCTTCAGGTATTCACTTTAATTACAGTTTTCTTTTTGATGCTAGGCCTGACTGATCTTCCTTATGAGGAGTCCCTCCTGTGCTATGCCAGTGTTAAAGACATCACTCACTGCTTAGAAATACCAACTCCAGGATCCAGTGCTGTCTCTGGGACAGCTCCATGCTCACATTTTTGCTGTGTTTTTGTTCTCTCAGTGGGTGAGACTTCCTGTATGTGGTCATGAAATAGGCTGGAGGTGGGAGTAGCATGTTGTAGAGGTGTTACATGTGTAGTAAGGCTCAACTGGAGGTCATATTCAAAGTACTGCCTCCCTCCGAGACCCTGCCCCACCGGCACAGATGCTTGGTGGGTTTGCGTCACGGGCTGTTTCGTGTGAAGGGGCCATGACACTGAAGAGAAGCCATGTCACTGTCCTATTCATGCATGAGGTAAGAATCTGCCAAGAGTGAGCTCTGGGAATATTGATATCTGGTGGGCGAGATTTTGGCAGAACTGTACTTTTATTCTTTCCCTCTTGTCCTGTAACTCTTTTGCAAAACCATCCACTCTCCTGCTAGTATTGCTTTTGATAAATCCCTTCTACATCCCAAGGAAGGCATTGCATAAGACTGACTTCACAGCACCACCTGAAAGTTTTTATTTTTTTTCAGTTATCTTTTGGTTTGTTGGGGCTTCCCATGACAGAATTAGTTATTTGGCCCAATCCAGAAGAATTCTTTTCAGAAAGTGTTTGAAGTGCACCGAAAATTCAGGAAGTGGAATGGGTTTCTAAGGAAAAAGTTGTGGTAGACAAGCTCAATTTTTTATTTTTCTTTATTTTTTTTTTCTAAATAAATACAAAGTTTGATGGTGTTGGGAGCAGAACAGACAGGATTGCTGAAGTGTCAATATAGCATAAGTGTTCTAGCAAAAAATAAAGGAGGCTGGGCGGAATAAAGGGATCCAGAAGGTATGAATGCTGCAAAGGGGAGGGAAGGGACATGCTATGGTGCATCTGCTTTGTGTCATGTCTCCTCACCCCTGTTTGCTGTGGTTGGCAGTGCTAATGGGGGAATACAAATATCTTCCTCGCATCTCAGTTTTCTCCCCTTCCCCAGTAGAAAATTCCTGTGGAAGCCACATAGTCCTCTTGAAATTATTTTGTGTATAATAAGGTGTAACACTGACTTCTTGCCAGTTAAGGACTATTCTCTGCAGCGTATTTCCTGCTTGTTCCTGTAAAACATGATATCTTGCTTTAACTGTTTCAATCAATTGAACTTCTAGCACTTCCCTCAGGAGATTATTCTAGTCTTTCTCTGAAGAAAACAGAATTCGAATTTCTTCTTCAATAGTCAGCACAATTTTTCTTTCACGAAGCCAGGGAACAGTGCTGTGGGATAGGACCTGTAATGGCAGGAGAAGTGAGGGGGGGAAGAGTAAAGAGGTGAGAAATAAAAACAACGTGAAGAATGAGATACTGATAACTGGCTGGACATCTCAGACTGCTGAAACTAACATTTAACCTTTACTTTTCATAGCAGCAGGAAGGAAGAATATGTTTTTCCATTATAGAAAAGGAATTAAAAGTATACTGATGTTCTTTTCTAGTGCTGAAGAACTCTGAAGTGTGAGGGTAAAAATGGGAAATGGAGTAATATCCAGGGCAGGCAGTTTTGAAGGTGCCTAAAGTACTTTTGTGCTGAGCTCTCCCTAAACTGTGGAAGAGCAGAGTGACAAGCTACATAATCTCTTTTCCAAAGTCCTCTCTTAAAGAGAATATTAAAGTAGAGGTGAAAAGCAGAAGGCAGAAAGGGTGGCACAGATATCCATGAAGTGATTAGTCCTAATGTTGGCAGAAGTAATAACTAATTATTTGTTCTGCAGCTTTGTCTATGACCTGCATGTTTATGCCAGGGCCCCCTTGGGCAAACACACAGGGAAAAGAAAGTCTCAAGGAGCTTGCTTAAATGTTTTATTCATTGCATTAATTTTTGCCTGAAGAGTTATTTTCCCTTGGGGATGAAGGCCTTAAGATACAGTTCAAAGGAGTGTGTGGAACTTAGCCAAGAAGCTGTCCCTGAAATTAATGACAAAGTTGGACTAAACCCTTTAATACCATCAGCACTGACACTCAGATATGTTTGCCTCATGGTAAAATCTTTTGCTTCCTAATGATTGAATTGTCCTTTTGGGTTTACCCTAAAGGATAAACACACCCCACAGTGCTATTCAGTACTGCATGGATATGGCAGGCAGGACAGAGAACCAAGCAGCTTCAAGAACTATGAAGTACTATGGCTTTTTACATAAAATGAAGCTGTGAGAAGAGTTTGGATCCTAGTTGCTGGTCCAGTCCTTCAAGTTTGGGCACCCAGTCTTATACACAAGCTTAGATTTCAGAGCAATGCTGGTGAGTAAATTGGAGCTCAGGACTGGGAGCTGCTGCTGTTTCTTTTCAGGCAGCATAGAAATCTTCAGAAATGTTTAAAAGATCAACCAGGAAAATGGCTGTTTGAAAACAATATCAGGTGGATTTAAACTGCCAGTAATGCTGTTGCTTCACTCTGCTTTTGCTGGCGTGCCCAGAACAGCTGTGTTTGATAGCTCCCCACAGGCAGGACGGCTTTGAAAGTCAAGTAGTGTGGTTTTGTAGTGTCAGCTTTTCTGGCACCTTTCAAGGCTGTCATTGTTTCAGATGGAATTGTGGGGAATACAAGAGCTGCTGAAGATGCTTGGGAACTATGGGGATAGACAGGAGATGGGAGGAGAATGCCAGAGTGCTGTTGGAAGTGTCTGCTAACTGTTGTGGCACTGCTTGGGTGGATGTTTCTCATCTCAAAGCAAATTGCTAGCTAATGAAAGGTATGTCTGGGGCAGCACTGACTTGCACATTTCCCAAGAATGCCTTATAGATGTCAAGCACAACAAAGCAGCTATCAGGAGGGTAGGCGGTTGTGGGTCATGACTCCATGGCCCTGAAGCTACGGATCCTTCATCTGTGTGCATTTCCCAGGATGTGAGACCACAAGTCAGGGCAGTCAGGAGGGCTCATGCTTGGTCATGACCCAAGGAATGAGACTTTTGACGCTGGAATGGAACTAGAGCTAGAGCTAGGGCTCGAGCTGGGAAGTTGTGGGTGGCAGGAACCTCCCTGTTGTCAAATATGGAGACCTCACTCCTCTTTCTTGATCTCACATTCCAGACATTGTTAGTTGGTAGAGAACTTGAGGAGTTGGTGGATTCCAGCCTGTAATTTGGGCCAAGGAGCGAGAGCAAAACTCCCTCCAGGCCCTACAAACACGTGAATGGGAAAGAGGAAACACATGAATGAGAAAACACGTGAATGGGAAAGAGGGATGAGCCTGGAGGTTGTTGTGAGCCTACCTTGTTAACAGGCCCACTGTGTATAACCCTGCCAAGCTCTGGACTGTCTTGCAGTGAAAGCTGCAGATGCCTTCCTGGCCCCTGAGGCCTGACTTCCTCCATGCTCCAAAATCTACCTACTTTCACAGATTGCTCTGAAATTTGATAGGACTAGCAGGGGGCCAGTACAGGCATATTCTCCCATTTTACAGTCACTTAAGCAAGGAGATCCTGAGATACAACCCCCTTCTCTCCAATCTTGTCCTTTCATTCTCCATATAGTTGTTCCCTGCCCCAAAAGACAAAGGGAACCAGCACCACCTCTCTGACAAGGGGACGTGACCAACTCAGATCTACTTGGCTCTGACAACTTGAACCAGGATGATGTGCAACGACTTGGAAAGCTGCCAGACAAATCCTTTAGCAGCTCCTGAGTCATGGGGCTAGTCTTACAATATCCTTTGCTGCTTATGTTTGCCTTTTTTTGCCTGTGTGTTGTTTGTGCTCTGATTCTTGATGGTCTCACCCTTTGCATGGGCAGTTGGGAGCATACATTGGATCTTACCAGTAGAAGTGTTTTCTAATCCAGTACATGTTTCCCATGGTCTCCTGGTGAGTTAGACTTTCAGGATGGAGCTGTGCTTCCATAATTTCACTAATTGCTCCATCCAACGGGGCAGAATCTCCCTCTGGATAGGATGTTCCAGTGTTTACAGTGGTGTGTCACTCTGCAGTGAACACAGGTGGGCTGAGGCACAGCATTAATAATGTCAGTGGCTGTAGTAAGGCAGACCAAGTGCTCCCTTCAGAACCAGCCCAGTGACAAAGTATAGGACCCTGTTTCTGTAGTGATTGGCTTCATTCTCTTTGCATTCCAGGAAAACAGCATCCCTGCTGTTCTCTCCTTCAAAGCAATATATCCCTTAATAGGCAGCATGCCAAAATTAACCCCTGGGCAACAAAGTGACAGAAAACAAAGGATTGTTTGTGAAACAAAGGGTTGTTTGTTAAACAAAAATCTGCTTATGCAGGATCAGACATCCAGACATGTGCAAAATGAGTTCTCAGTTTGTCAGTGATTATGTAATCTTACTTTGAAGCTACAACAAAGAACATATAAAGATGAATGCAATTTTGGGTACAAAAAATCGATTTGTCTTTGAAACAAATGATTTTGCAATCAGGACAGCAGGTAAAAATAGAGTTAGATGTTCAGCAGATGAAAGTCAGAGTAATTTCCTTCAAAAGTTCTGGTTATGTCTGTACCCACTGTGTATCTAGCTCAGAGCTTTTTCAACTTCAAGCGCTGTCCCAGTTTGAAGAAAGTGATTCTTTAAGACTGAGTCTGACTTTCTGGATTTTTAATATGTTGGAAATAATGTGTTGAGCTTTAATATATTTTGAAGTTGCCTCATATATGGACTTTTAAGCTGCAAGCTGAAGGGAGATTATTTTCATGGTTTTTCCCTGTTAGAATGCTGGCACTGCATCAGTGAGCAGTAGGACCTGCAGAATTGTCCCTCCCCACCTTTGCTATTGCTTCAAGCTGAAAAGTCTTGTTGTGTGGCATTTTACACACCACTCAGTAAGACCTTGAAGTGCAGTTGCAGAAAACACTGTTAAAAAACTTTCCCCTTGTTTTCTATTTCCCTATGCCTTGTTCTGCTCATGAGGTTTGCTTTTTTAAGTCTGACTACTGCTCTGGCTTGAAGAAATTTCCATTTTTCTGGGAAACAATACATCTTTCTGAATAAGCCTTTTGGCAGGTAATTTCTCCTGCCCATTGCATTAGTCTAGGTGTCCTCTGAGTGTTCAGAACTCCTTGAGGATTATATGGACATAATCATAAGCATGAAAAGAAGTCCTGCTTTGGAAAAGAAACAGCAAATTGTATGTTTCTATTTTGCGCTGGAAAATGGAAAGAAAGGGTTAGTTGAAGTATACCTGACCTTGCCTTGATGGGCTAAGTGACCTCTTAAGGTATTTTTAATCTCTGTTTTCACTTAATCTCTGATAAACATATGTTGTGACACATAGGCATCTAAATTTACATTTAGGTCTTCCTTCAAGGCTTTTCTGTTAAGGTCTCTCTCTTTGCCTACTCTTCCTTGAGCACAGACTCTCTGTGGGGAAAAAAGGGAATAAAGACTGTTCAAGCCTGTCCTGCGTGTCAGTACTGTCCCCTCTCCTCTCTCACTAATTCAGCTTGAAATGTCTAGCGAGAAAAATCTGAAGATATTAGATTAGGATGTCCCACACTTCAGTGAGCTGCCTTGATCTGAGAGGGAGTGAAAAGGCAGAGGGACTTGCATTCAGAGATGATGAGCCTGATATGGAAGTATCATTTTGGTGTTTTGCAGGTCACACCACAGAAAAGTCTAAAAAATGAGTTGATCAAATGGATGGGTTTTCTTCATTGTGAAAGAACTTCAGCAGGAGTTTTTGAGAGGTGTGTTGAGGGCCCCAGGGAAGTGCTCAGTGAGTTAAATATTGACAGCTCTACTCATTACTTGACTTACACTGTGCAGTGCTTAGTGATGCACAAATTTAGGACCTGCTGTGCTTGGTGCTGTATGAAGCAAAGAAAATTTAAAATTACTCTTGTAAAGACCTTGAAATTGTAATACATAAGGAGCAAATGTGCCTGTAGTTTTTCGGACAAGTAGCTTTGCTATTAAGAGATAAAGAAGCAAGAACAGCATTAACTTGTTAAAAAGAGTTGATGAGGTAGGCCAGTGGGGTGAATGGTGAGATTTAATTTCAAAAGCCAGAAGGTACAGTGGGACACAGCTTTTGAAAGTTGTAAAAGCTCAGCTGGATTCAGTCTCTACTGCTAATTTGACACTTGTGTCAAGCAGCTTTTGGCTCTAAAAGTTAAGCGTCTTCTCCCATTCCAGAGGTGAGTGATTATTTTGGAGGTGGAGGCTGTAGGGAGATGTGCAGATAACACTGCATATCCAGCATTTATGAGCTTTTCACACACGAGGAAGCAGTTGTTCAGTGATGTTTGTTGTGATTTTCAGTTCTTGAGGTTACTTCAGAGCTTAAAGCAGCTTGTGAAAGATAATTGCACAGTGTGAAGGAAGAAGTTCTGAGGAGGAAGAGAGACTAAAGTACACATCTCCTGCACAATGGGAGGGAAAGATATTTTACCCCTTAAGGAGGGTGACGTGTAAGAAATCTTTGTAGTTAGCTTTGAGAACTAGAATAGGAAGAAGCTATGTGACCAGCGAGAGAAATCAGGCTGTGACAAGGCCTCTGAATGTGTCATAGCAAGAAAAGGCTATAAAGATGAAGAGACAATAGTCACTAACAGTATTAGAAGGACCAGGGTGCTGAGAACTCACAGCATAGCAAACTTCACAGAGAGTTTGACTTGAAGAGGAGGAATGAGGATCTTTGAATGGTAACAGGCTGATGGAAGAAGGAAGTTGCTAACACAATCTCTTAATGTGGAAGAACAATTACTCAGGAGGACATGAACTGGCAAGGCAGATAATTTGACTTTCACAGCTGGTGGTGCTATATGTGTGGTGTGAGTCTCTGGAGATTTTGGAACACAAGTTCTCTGTGGCTTTAGTGAATTGTAAAAGGGTGAAATTTGAAGTAGTTAGCAATACTGATACACAGCCTCTCAGTCTCCTTACTGTAATTAAGGAGAGGTTAATGTGTTTACAGACCTGTTTGAGAAGTTGCTCTTATTTCTTCCAGTGTAAATAATTTTGTTCATTTATTACATGTGTTAGCTTTGCCTTTGTTTTGTTCCCCTAGGCTTCAGGACTGTTGAATGTATCATTTTCTGTCAGCAGTTTATTTTTGCTGCTAAGCAGATCCCAAAATTGAAAGTCATAACCCTTTTGGGGAAGGGTAAGGAATGGTGAGTATGTGCATTTAAAGACTATGGTAGTATGTGACAAAATTTCCTGACTGTTACATCAGAAAAAAGGTGAGAGGCTAAGAGCTGACATTTCTCCCATACCAGGAGACTAGCTAACAAGTCACAGGTGGTCACAGCAGGAACATGAGAAGAACATGATTAGGATGGGTCATGGTGATAGTTTGTGTGTGCTTGCACGTTTCAGCTTCTTGCTTTTCCCAGCAGTTCCTAAAATATTTTATGTAGCTTCCTGGTTGTTTTTTTTTTAAATAGAGTGCAAATTGGGAATTAGCAGAGTGCAAAGTCCATTTTGATTGCTTGACTGGGCTTTGACTTCATACTGTTCTTTTGCTCCTGGCTTTCTCTAATACTCCAAAGGACTTGCTGGCCTTGATGCAGCCACATACTGATATACCGAAGCATAAAATGGAGGAAAGAAATTTTATGTTGAATGCAAATGGATCCTCCAGGGATTAATAGAGTAGAGGACTCAAAATACTTGTTCTGCCAAGGAAAGTGCAACTACATGTTCAGAATCCCTGTACAAAGTCTCCTGTTTACATGGAATGAGAAGCAACCTGTATCCTATTGTTGCTCATAACACTGAACCCAATTTTGTCTTAAAGTGTCGTGGTTGGTGTTTTTGGGTGTTGGAAGGAGGACATTGCCACTGTTACTCCTATCAGTTTTGTGTGCCTGAAGAGGTTGTATCTCCAGACTGTTGAGAAGATGGAAGTGGTTAAATTGCAGAGGAGCCTGTGGGGAAGAGACAGTTGGACTACAGATCCCAGTTTGGAGGGAAGGTTCTTTATCCAGATGTGGTGAACAGAAGGGAGGATGGAGAAGGCTATATATGCAGCACCACCACTGTGCACTGGCTTTCAGTTGCCCATCCTCTGTACCCGAGCAGTTGCTTGTCTGTGCCACAGAGGAAGAGTTTGCTTGGATCTGGAAGGGCTGTTCAACTGAGGTGCACTGTCTCAGCATCCAAAAATACTGGTTGTTTTATCTAACTCAGCTTCCAACACATCACCAAGGCTACTAAACAACTCATTTTGGATCCAATTCAGGTCTCTCTGCATCATATTTCTAGAACAGCCAGGGCCACTCTGCATTTAATGCTGATTTTAGCTGGATTTTATAATCACTAGCTGTGCAGGATCTGAGGTGCTTTCCCCCAGAAGCTGGGCCTCTGTGGCTGCTCCCCAGCACTTGGATTAGGAAGTCTGTTGGTTGCTATGAGCTGCTGCTGAAGGCAAGGAGTGGTCTTTTGGGCTGGCCATACCCCACACAACTGAGCACTGGGATTGTGCTGTGGAGAGGCTTTAACCACTCAAATGCAACCAGCAGGACCAAGTGACAAAGCCCGGCAAAACTGAGCCTTTATGAGGACCTTATTAAATTTCCTAAATTATTTTAAAATACCAAACAGATTTCTCATGCTGTAGACTCTCCAGACCACTCCTTGACAATAAATTACAGAATTATTTTCTACAGGTTTGAATTGCAACACCAGTTTATTCAGGGTATCAACTCAGACCTAATCTGAGCCCTACAAAATTGACTAAGATTTGAAGCATTCACAGTTTTCACTTTTCAGGTTTGTGGCTGACCTGCACCTCTGAAAATGAGTCCAGCGTGAGCTGAAAAACAACAAAACCTTCAGCAACTTTTAAAATATCTTCCCATTAATCTCTTTGCACTCAATTTCTTCAGAAGCTAATGAGTGTTGTGATATTTCATAGGGGCAATGTTCTGAGATCCTTACACGATCAATGCTAGAGAAATGGCCAGTTGTGTCATTTTTCTGGAAGAGGCAAAGAAGGAGGGAAACTGCAGTGTAACTGTGCTTGGACAAGGGTGGGAAAGAATCATTCAATGTGTAGTGATTGAGCCGTCTGCAAAATAGAGTGTAAAATATGCTTATTAGCAGCACATTTCAAAAGACCTCTCGTCTGAGTAACTTTGCAGTATAAAGAACTAGATAAATTGTTAAAGAAATAAAGAATATTCTACACAGGCTTCTCTAATTATGCCTAACTCTAAGTTTTCACTGAGCAAGGATCTCCATCTGCTTCAACAATGCGATTTATGATACAGTAGCTTGGCATCCTCTGAGTGCCTCAGAACAGTGAAAAGCCGTAGCATATGTAAATACTTCCTAATTATGCAGAGCAATGAGAATTCACAGATGTGTAATACCACCATCTACCAAGAACCTGCTACCTATAAATCCTCCTTGGAGCAGTCTTGTATTACAATGGATTCTGTTAGTTTTTGGGATGGATTGTTAAGATTCCATTATCTAAACTGAGTTTCAGGCCTGGGTGAGCTCGAGCTTGCTTTTATAAGAGGATATATTGCAGACAATGGCATGAAGTACTGAACTGCACTGCAGAATACAGCTCCTATCCTACTGGTGCAAAAGCAGTGTTTGCTTTGTGATGATGGGAATAGGAATTCACACAGATGCTTAGCACTGTGCTTAGACAAAGAAGCCAGCTCAATGGACCCATTTCTTTCTCCTGTAATAGGATGAAATATCAATGAGTTTTGCACTCAGTTGGTTGTCAGATATTCTGGAGACAATTAAGGGTGAGTTCAGAAGTTGGGTTAATATCAGTAAGTCTCAGCAGCCAGTCCATCCTGTAGTGAACAGGAAATAATGGAACTGGCATTCAGAATGTGAACCCTTCTGAATTAGCTTTCTCATCAACCTCAGCTTCAGAGACTATTATCATTTAGTCTGACTAAATCTCTCATTGGAATAATTTTGCTGTAAAAGTACTGCTGAATTCAAAGCATTTAAATTGTTAAAAATCTGAAAGGATTTGGAAAATCCTGGGTCTTAGAAGAGTTTGTGAAAAGTCAGTGGTATTTTCTAGCAACAATATAGCAGTCACTTTGTGTAGAGACCAGCTTGTTACTTCTAGGTTTTGAAAGAGATGACCCTCTTGATTAAGTAAATAGGAGGCAAACTACATTCTCCTGCATTGCCCTCCTTACTCTTCCACTCTTCACCTTTTTAAAAATAGTAGGGGTTTGAGTTTAGGACTTCAATGTTTTAGGAATAGGAAAGAAAATCTTTAATAAACAGTAATCACTAATTTGTTATTTTTAGAAGCAGTAAGAAAGCTTTGGCATGGTGATACAACATAACACCATTTGCGGCAGACTTGCTAGAAGATGTGTAGTCATCTGGAAGTATTTTAGGAATAGGTTTGCATAAACAGGCCCTTGATCCACTGGATGAGGGAAATTTATCTTCAAAACTGCCTTGAAATCCCCTTGGTGTTGTAAGTGCAGTTAGTTCTCATTCTTAAGCCCTGAGGATGTGACAAGACAAACTAAGAGAATCATAGGTGTAACTACACAAGTACTAGTCCTGCCTCTTATCTTGGTCGTTGGCTGGCAACAAATGCTTACAGCAAGTATATAAGTAAAACAACTGTATTTAAGGGGATCTTATCTCTGGGTACTTTGTGTTTGATGCATTCTCTCTGAATTTGTCTCATCTCTATTTGAACTTGATTATAAACCACTGTGTACCGTAGTGATGAGTTGTATAATTTAATTATTGCTTTGTGTTTCTTTCTCAAAAGTAGACAACTTCTTTTCATGTATTCTCAGCTTGTTGCCTGGTAATTTCATTAGCTGATTGTAAATTTTGTATAGTAAGAAACAGTGAGTAACCGCTCCTCACACCTACTGTGATAGTGTAGGCACGTATTCTACTTTCTTTCCAGTTGGTTTTTTTTTCTTAGATTGAGGAATTTGAGTCAAATTGATTTTTGCAGGGAGCTACATGCTGAGAGTAAATCAAATTCTGTGGCTGCTGAGTGGAAACCATCAGGCCATACACTTATTTGGACCCTCAAAATGGGGAGGAAGTTCCGTGATATCATCTACTGCTACTCCATGCGGAAATCGGGTTATTTTGAAATGTGTTGTGTCTTTACAGCTTTTTACTTAGGGCAGCTCATATTTTCAGGAATTAATTAGCCCATTTGTGTGCCGGTGCAGTGCCCTGACTCTCACTAAGGACAAATCATCCTTGGCCCACCCTGGAACATGGACTGAGCCAGATTGTCTCCAAAACTTCAACTCGCAGTAGGAACAATTACAATACAAATAAGAAGGTCTATGCAGCCTTAATATGTCATTCCCAGAGGTTACTGAATTGCTCCCATAGCCTTCAGGGCATGCATTATAATGCCCACATTTTAGTGTCTTGGAAGTTACTGTTAAATGTAAGTAAACCAAAGATAAATGTTGCATCTTAACACCAGTGAGCAAATCAATAGCCTAGGTAGGAAAAGGCATATATTTAGCTAGTATCTAGTAGGGGACCTACTTCTGCTTCTCAAATTTGTTATTTTCCTGAAATAAGAAGTGATCAGTTCAGTACTTTGTTGATGGATAAAAATGACCTTTGATTTACAATGTTGGCACAACAAGACCAGGCAGAAAACAACAGCCAGATCTGAGTCACTTCACTGAATCAGGACAGGATAAAATGAAGCAACCCTTTCCAGTATTACCTTGTTATTTTTTTTTTCTTTTCAGTTCATAGCCTCAGGTATTTCATCCTTCCTGGATTTCATGGGTGTTATTAAACACAGTGAATCAAACCCTCTGCGGAGATCAGATTTTGTTAAAGCTGATTTGCCTGTGGCCATTTAACAGAAAACTTTCACTTGGCATTCCTCTTTTTTCTCTCTCTTTTCTACTAGAGGTGACATTCTAAAGGAGAAGTTTCTTGTTGAAGTTTCATTATGAAATGAAAAGCATTTGATTTAGGTTAATACATAATCAAAGATTAACTCTATCTTGAAGTGTTCTGAGGCTTTCAAGTGTGGTGGGAGGCACCTCAAGTTACCTGCCTTAGGAGGCTCACTTTGCCCTGGCTCTTTTTATATGGAAGGCCCTGAAGTGCCCTCTACTGCAGCTGAATTTCAGTAAGTCATTTGAATCACCTTCTGGAGGAATCTGTGTCTCTGTATTTACTAGATAAGGATCCTAGGAAGACTAATCACCTTTCCCTAAATACCCAAACAACCCTTGTCCCTGGTCGACTCTAGGGATGGGCAAGTTTTTTTCCCTGTGTAGGCTGGTAAGAAACACTAAATTTGATAGAGAACTCATCCCTGCAGGATGATGAAGACTTCTCAGGCACCTGTGCAGTTCCTTCAGTTCAAATTGATTCATGTCAATGTGAGAAAGTTTTGTGAAATGTAGATGGAGATCAGCAGTCAGATGTCATGGAGAACTGAACCTGTTGCTTTGCATGACTGAGCACATGTGACTTTCAGATTAAACTTCTGCCTCAATGGTCCCTTTCATACAAATAAATCATGCTTGGGTCTGTTCTTCTGGTACTAATGGCCTGTGGCCATGATAATAGATGACTTTGGCCTCCAAAACAGAGTAGTCACATCTGAACTATGCATTGGGAAAAGTCCTGAATCTGTGTCAGCTCTTGAACTGTGTCTGGGAATTGTTTGGAAACCACTAACTTGTTCTGGCCAGAACCATCCTGAGGGCATGCCTCACAATTTAACACTGCTAGGACTGATTTCTGTTTCCTTGGATTAGTCCCAGACACTGCTCTGCATATTTGTGCGGTCATACTCAGAAGCTCTGGTACAAGTCTGGATTATTGTCATCCAACTGGGAGTTCATGCACTAGAGTTATGTTTCCATACTCAGCTATTGGTATGGGTTGAAAAAGGGATGATAACTAAAAGGCTTTTGGTCTAAACCCATTAGTCTTTCACTTTTTTTAGTGCTTCCACATCACATATTGGCTATGGCAGATGCCCGTTTAGCTGGAGAAAAAATATGAAGTGTTTGGATGTGTCTGATAATTTAATAGCCTAAATGGTGAATGTGCAGGTTCAGGATCCTTCAGGCATTGATCATGGAATTTGATAAAACAGTAGAAATGTGGTTAGGGATTTGGCAGTTCACTAAACCAAAAGGTCTGTTGCAAGTCTTGGGAATGCACTTTTATGCAGAGGTTTGGTTCAACTTTTCCTCTGGCATTTAGTCATAGGTATTATGGTACAGCAGTAGGAAGAATGATAAAGCTATGGGGTTCTTTTCTCCTTGTTTCTGTTCCTTTGTATTCCTGTTCCAATAGCCATCATTGTGGTCCTCCATGGAGCTGTTGATTTTGTGTAGTGTCAGTGGCAGAACTTTGCTGCTTTCTTTCTCACTATTGGGAATGGCACCTCCTTACCACATGTAACCCCTCACATTTGATTACAGCATTGGTAGGAAGTGTGGGATCAAACATTTACATGGCTCTACCTCTTGGGTACATGAAAGAAAATGAGTGTAATTTTCACCTATATACTTTTATCTTTTTATGAGTGAAACTGCTTATAAGCCAAGTAAGCCAGAAGGCAAACTGCAACATATTAAGGTAAGCGAGAAAAAGAAAAAGCAGCCTCAATGTTTTCAGAGTTATGTGTTAAATTTGAATACATTTAAAACTTAGTGATACATATAATTAGTGCTGGTTTCCGTGGTTACAAAGATACAGAAGTTGCAGCTTCATTTCTTATCTCTGAAAAATCTACTTAAGTCAGAAATGGAGTGAATCCAGGTGGCAAATGTTCATATGCTGGAATTGGCATCACCCATCTTGTGTCCAATCTGTTAGTCACATGAATTAAAACGAGTCAAGATCTATGGTTTCTAATTAACGTATTTGGTAACCAAGAACATACCACTACTGAAGAGGAAAGAGGACACATTTTATGTCTCTAAATTAGCCCCCATGAGAGAGATCCTTAGATTTACCTCCAGTATATTTGGTTATGTCTTCATCTTTGGCTATATCATTGTCAAAGGATTTGAAATGACAAGGTACAGAAAGAATCCTAGAGATAGGAGCCTTTGACCTGTGGCTCATTTAGAGTAGAGCTATATCTTACTGGAGAATCCCCATTCCAGTTGTTATTTATCTGTTGCTAATTTGCTGGTACATGCTTCACTTCAGGAGCACACATTATTTCATTTTCTGTCTCCATCCTAGCGAATATGATTGGATTGTAGACCAGAGAAAAAATGGGAGTTCCTGCAATGTGGGAAAGGGTGCAGTTTCAAAATTTACTACAAATTGCTGCAAAACTAGCAAATCTGAAATTTGGAGTGGAAATTTTCTACATAATCAATGCTGGATTACTTGAGATTTTGTTTCAAAATATAAATACCTTTTAATTCTTACTCCAGTGTTGCTAGTGGATTTTTTTACAAAGATCTCAAGAAGAAAATGGAGTTAAATATAAGTATTGAGTTAAATGTAAATAGTTCAATTTGAGGTTTCACCAAATTGTTTTATTTTCTCAAAGTGAATTTTTTATTGAAATCAGTATTTTCCCACAGAAAGCTCAGAATTATAGAAAATGGTATATTTCAGTACCAGAATGTCCTCTGGGGAAATCTTTAACCTTCTGTGTTAGGTTGTAACTCTGACTCTTCTCTGCAGAACGTCTCCTGCACCCTTACTGCTCTGTTTGTGGGGTAGGACAGAAGAATATTATTACCACCAAAAGCAAGGATGAAAGCAATGAACTGTCTCAGTTTGTTCCATCCCCTGCTATTGCCTCCCAGGCAAGAGTGCAATTACCACCTTCATTCTTGTGGTTTTTATTTTAACTTGGCTTGAGGATGAATTACACCAAACCCCAAAACTTTATATCTGATCAGAAACTTTCCTGAGCTGCAGTTATGCTCTGAGCTCTGACCAGTGAGCTTTGTGCAGAGGACCTTTGACCAGCTAGAGGACCTCTGAGGTCCATGGTTGCTCTGCAAATCTGGTAGATGGATGTGCTGTTGGCCAAAACATTCCTACTCCTGGCAAATCACAAGGAACCAAGTAGATGCACAGAAGAGCTTGTTGAAGAGGAAATAGTTCAAACAGAACAGAATTTTTCAGTACGACTTAAAGAAAGCAGAAATGTTTCTGTCCCATCACAATCTGCTTCAGTGTGGGACAGACACTTGTCACTCAGGATTTGGATCACCAGCTTATAACGAAAAGAAGATCCTTAGAGTACTCAAATTATAAAAAATTAAAAAAAAAAAGAGAGATAAAGGAATGAGCAGTGGCAACTGGGCACCAAGAAAAGGCAAGTTCCAGATTTATTACATGAACACAGGCTGTTTATTTATAACGCCTGTTCATGTTTAGTGCTTTAATGTTAGCATGAATAAGAGAACCTACAGTCTACAGAGAACATGACAAAATGCACAAAGACAAGTATTTTTCTTACTTTACATACTGGACAAAGGTTAAAGAAAAATAGCTTTGAACTTGCATAATTTCAGGGCTTTTTGCATAATTATTAAATAATTTAGTGCACAAGTAACACTCATAATCATAGTGGGCTGGTGTTGCAATTAAAAGTAAACCCTGATTTTCAGAATACTTAATTTTGTGATGAATGGCCTGTTAGACAAGTCCCTTATTTTTGTCCTGTTTTCATGCGGTTTTGTTAAAAAAAAAAATCATCACATTGTACCATTGGAACTTATAACCATAAATTTGTAGAGGCAGTTAAAATCATTGAAATCTCACCAGGCTCAGTGTATCTTTGACAAAGCACTTCTGATAAACAGACACATGCATCTTTAAAAATCAAGAGTATATTTTCATTCAGATAAAACCTTATTTTATCTTATAGGCTTTAGTAACCTCTTTTAAGAATGCAACTCTCTTTGCAAGGGCCACCAGTTCATTAGGTGGAGGCTGTTAAAGGAATGCTTGGGGTCATTTCATTGCTGTAAGTTATAGATGTTTGAATTTTAGGAAGTCTGATTGAAAGTGCAAATGAGTATTATCTTGAGAAGTCACTTTTAGTTTTTTCACAAAGAATGAACTATTCACTGCGAAGTACAACAAAAGAACAGCACGTAAAACATCTATTTTTACTCTTTGTATTTTTAGGGCACTCGGGAGTTGCAGACTAGTGAATGTTCACTGTGCAATCCAGTTCCTTCAAAGATACACTCTTACTAAAAGGTAGTCCTGCGTTGTTTTCTTGAATTGCTGGTCAGAAATACATTATTGTTTGATGCTTTGCAGAAATTATTACATGCATTGATTTAGTGCCCATCACCAAGAAAACTAAATTTCAGCTCAAGATGGAACAAGTGAACAGCAAGAGATGATCCTAAATGTGTTGCTTGTTGTTTGCTCATGACACAGGAAAAGGGGGCTCAATCCAGTAAGGGAGCATGGGGCAGAAAATCTCCTTTTAGAATCAGTATGTTTGTGCCTTGCTGTATTTCTCTGAGCCTGGGCCTTGCTGTTGAGAGGGCCCTGCCATCAACATATATTTAGATAATGGTGTTTTAGACTGGCACTCCATGACTTCAGAAAAATTACACCAATATTGAAAAGCATGGCCAGATAGGACTATTTATCACATCTGTATTACATTGCCTTGTGAAAAATACTTGTAAATATGCTGGGAATAACACTTAGGGAGATATTTTCAAATGGTCTAAACCTAGAATCTGAAAAATAATAGTGGATGCCTTAGAGGTCCACCATGTAATCTTAAGCATTTCTTTGAAATATGATCACTCTACTTCTGTGAGAATGAACTGCATGTTGTTTGTTTTATTCCCTACATATTATGTTCAAACCTTTTAAAATGTATTCAGTCTTTTTTATTGAAATATAGATGTTGTGTTATGTAGCAAAGTATATGATAAGAATATTAGATACAATTCCAGTGCAGGAGATATTTTGAAACTAATTATTAACTTTAAAAAATTGAAATCAAAATTATTAGGTAAATTTTTAATTCTCCTGCTATAAAACAAGCTTTCTATGTCTGCAAAATCATGCACTTTTTTCTAACTTGTAAGTTTTATTCAAAGCAGGGTTTCTATTTTCACTGATGAGTTCTAAAAATTAGGTTTATAATAGAAACTCTATCATTTGCTTAACTACAGAGGTTCAGAAACCACTATAATTAGCCCAATGACAGCAGCAGATGAGATGAGTTTGGCATTTGAGCATCTATCTAGGGATTTTGCATCAATTACTTTATAGCAATGAACTAAAAGGCATTTTTTGCAACTAGGTGCTAGTTTTCTACTTAAATATGTGTTTTATTTAAAAAACCCCAAACTTTTCCTGATTCTTCACCATACAAGCCTAAGCTACATAGTTCAGATTCCTACAGGGATTCAGACTTATTAATTGCAATGGTGATGAAGTGAAGAACCTTCTAGACTGGCTGGCCCCACACTCTCTCAAACAGCACAAGAGTCTTTCTTTGTGTTTCTTCTTGGGACAGCTGTTTTGAGGATAGCTTCCTGCTCCATTCCTTGGCCCAATTGTCTTTAACTCACAGTAGTGGAAAAATTTAGAGATCCTTTAAGTTGTTCCTATATGAAGGTTCCTTAAAAGATAAATACATTTAAATATGGATGATTTTTTTTCTCTGTAGAAATCCCCCAGAACAAGCAGAAATGAAAAATACAACTGAAATGTTGAATTCTTTGATGAGGGAGAGGAAGATTTTTATCACAGCTAGTCCTGGATACAAAATCAGCTTTACCTTTCTGCAAAAATCCCTGTGATGTGAGCAGATCTCCAGCCTGGATGGTTTCATGGCTAGGCTTCGCGAACGAAGATTTGGGAAGGGCACTACCCACGCTTGCTGCAAGCGTGCTGGTGGCTAAA
>JAOXXN010000395.1:142799582-142810919 GCA_026770055.1 Myrmophylax atrothorax
AACAATATTAAAAACCCCAACCCAGTATTTTCAGTAGTTTCTTCTAGTTTCCTCTATCTTACAGGTTCTAATGCATCAAGTCAATTAAAGAGTAGAATTAGAGATGTACACTTGCCCTGGAGGTGCTCAGGGCCCTGTGCCAGCTCTTCTGAGAAGCCCATCTGAGTCAGGCATAAACAGGCAGTGGAGCCAACTCTACTTTTGGCTTCCCAACAGGAAAAATTGGTGATGTATAGTGGCTGACTGGACAGATTTAATGTATTTATGGTTGAGGTGGACCTTCAACTAGTTTGGTGTTTTGTTGCATGTTTCTTCTCACAGCTTTACTGAAGCAAGGTTCGTGCTGTGTAGCTGGAAATCAACTATGTGCTCTCAAATAGCTTATCGTTATTCTTAACACTTAATTCTTAATCTAATACTACATGGATTCATGTTTCTTTAGAGAAAAATAAAACCCACTGATTTACTTGAATTTTAAGGAAAGAGATACAAAGTAGTGTACTAAAATTTGTCTTTTTCTTTAGTGCATTGGGCAAGTCTAGAATGGGAGCACATCCATTTGCCATTTCCTTCCAAGCAGGAGGCAAGTGAAATTCTGTAGGAATGTTGCTTTACCATATTTTGAACATTTTTAAAAATGCTACAGGTATTTCTTATACTGTGAGATTTCCATCACACAAGGTGGTTTGTATCTCCAGAAACTCAAGAAAACAAATGTTCCAGTCTTGCAAGAGCTGTGCAATCCAAAAGAATAGGAGTAAGTACTTATTTGCAAAATAGATGATAGCCAAATATCACTGGTGAGCATCTGTCTGCTGCTGGATGTCACCTAAGCTGTCTTTTCATCCTCTCCAACATGCAGAGATGGAGTGATGTGGCAACCTGCTTTCCTACCCCATCCAACAGGCATGGGGCATGACTAGCAGAGCCAGAAACAGCACCTAAAACTGGGTCACAGTTGCTTTCTTCTTAAAACAGAGCCAGTAACAGTAAAATACACCAAGATCTGGAGGCCAAGAAGGGTGAGGTCTGAATTGATGTGTTGGTCTCTGCTTTTTATTGGGACTCAGCAACAGTGTGAAGAGTGCAATGAGAGTGCTTGCTTGGAAGTGATGAGGAACTGTACTGCTGTCTTTCATACAGACACACCAGTTGTGCAGGCAGATTCAAGAGTTTTTAAATTTAAAGGTAAGAAACTCACCTTGAAAACAACTTGGAAGAGAAAACTTAAACTGAAGAGTCTTAGTGTCTTATTTGGAAGACCGTATATCAAGCCATTTTCTACTTCTTTCCCTTTAAGGCTATTTTATGACACAGCATTCATGGAGAGATGGTTTTTCCTCGTTCAGACTGAAGAAGGACAATAAATGTCCATACCTTCTGTAACAGATACTGCCATTAGACAGTTATAGATAATAATAAAAAAGGCATCAGGGGGTGGGGGCAGTGGGAGGAGGAAGAAAACAGAACCCCCCCACTTCCTTAGTTCTTGCAAATAGCCATCAAGGGCTTACATAACAGGGAGATCAGTATGGATTTCAGGTGTTTGAAGACCTCTGAATTAAGCTAAGATTTGAAGAAAGAAAGGATTCCTGGGACTTTCCTATCACTAGTTTTTCACAGTATCCAACTTTAGGCATCTTCTTACCTGCTGCATAGGGTTTTCAGACCACACAGAAGTTTTGTGTGTATATACATATATATGTATGAAAATTACACAAATGATGTTACCTATGTAACTCTAGATGCTGTGGATTAGATTGCTTAAAAGCAAGGTACTGTGATGCTCCAGTTTTACCCTTAATTCAATGCACATTTGTATTTAGCCATCAGGTTTAATAACCAAAGATGAGTGAAACATAATGATGTTTATGAAAACAAGCAGTCCCTGCACATTGCATGGACTATTCTATGTGGAAATTTTGTCCTCAGCAGAAGAAACCTAGTAAAAATTAGCAGTAGCAGAATAATTCCCCTCTCTTCTCTTCCTCTTACTAAGTAGGAAAAATACATTGGGAGGATAATGGTGAGAGTTTTTGCCTGACAAAATATTTTTCAGCTGTCAGAGTGAGAAGTATCATTTATATACAGGTTATAATGTATAGACAGAACAAATGAACATTTCAAAGTTGAAAACTTTACAGTGGAAGTAATGAGTTAGTCGTACAGTTTTGCAAAAGGCATAGTAAATACAGTCTTCAGTTTTTAAGTCTAGTCCATGCATTCAGCTTTTAATATTAGGATCAAGATTACATCTCATTCTTTGAAAAATAAAGTCTCTGCTGTCTGTGCATTTCATAACAGGAATTACTTGATAATGTTCAGTTGCCTGTATTTTATTTTTGTTTTTTCATGCAGGAAATAAGAGTAGGTGACCACAATGGTCCTGCTAGGCCTTAAATTTGAATAGAAATGAACAAATCCAACATTATAATGGATTTTCTTTTTCTTTTTCAACTTGAAAAGCAAATAAATGCAATTTCAAACCTAGGACAGTGCACTATTTAATGTCTGAGCATCTAATTATCTTCTATTATCAAAATAAAAAAAATAACTCCAGTGTTTGCATGTAATAATCTTCTCAAGTAATAATTTATTTCTGCCCACCCCCCCCCAAAAAAAAATTAAAAAATTGAAACCACTGGGAAAAAAATCAGGAAGGGTTTTCATTAATTAACATTAGGGTTCTCTGTACAGCTTGAAACTTTTTAGTCTCAGTAGTGTTGAAATCTTTTCTTGGTCCCTGGGACCACAGTTTAGGATACCAGGGACACATGCATGTGGAATTCTGTTTCAGCAGGAATGTCATCACAGGGTAGTGGCCAGAGTGGCTTTTAGTGAAGACATAATTCAGGAAAATTGCTTCTCACTGCCTGCTGGAAATTATAGCTTTTTTTCAGAGTTTTAACTTGTCAAAGTCTGCTCTTGTTCAGTGCAAATAATTAAACAGCTGACCAGTACCTGAACCTTCCGTAAGAACATTATCAGGGACTAGATTTTCAGGAAAATTCATTATTTTGTTTTCCTAGTAAATCTAGTTAATCACTTGCCAAATGCTGTAGCTTCATTTTCAACCAGGCATGGTTTAACCATCCCATGCACTGCTACAGACTTGGGACAGAGTGACTGGAAATCTGCCCAGTGGCCAGCAGGACAAGGGAAGTGATCCTTCCCCTGTACTCTGCGTTGGTGAGGCCACACCTTGAGTATTGTGTTCAGTTCTGGCCCCTCAGTTCAGAAAGGATATTGAGGTGCTGGAGCAGGTCCAGAGAAGAGCAACAAGGCTGGGGAAGGGACTGGAGCACAAGCCCTATGGGGAGAGGCTGAGGGAGCTGGGGTTGTTTAGTCTGGAGAAGAGGAGGTTCAGGGGTGACCTCATCACTCTCTGCAACTACCTGAAAGAAGGTTGTAGCCAGATAGGGGTTGTCCTCTTCTCCCAGGAACTCAGCAACAGAACAAGAGGGCATGGACTTAAACTCTGCCAGGGGAAGTTTAAGTTGGATATTAGAAAGAAATTCTTTACAGAGAGAGTAAGCCGGCATTGGAATGGTCTGCCTAGAGAGGTGGTGGATTCACTGTCCTTGGAGGTTTTTAAGATGAGACTGGATGTGACACATAGTGCTATGACCTAGTAATCACAGTGGTGTAGGATCAAGAGTTGGATTTGATGGTCTTGGAGGTCTCTTCCAACCCAGTTCATTCTATGATTCTATGATATCTCATTTTTTCCCCTACAGTATTTTTGACAAAGGCCAAATGTAAAAACATTTTGTTTAATTACAATAACATCCTGTTAAAAGGGAGTCAATTTGAAGAAAATAGAATTTAATTTATTTCTAGAAAATTATGGTCATGGTACGGTTTGAAATACAACATTTTATTTGAAGTTTTCAATGAAATTTACATAGATTTTGGTTGTCTCTTCTCCTAAGCATTCCTCAGATTGTTTTACTTCATTATGAATATTTACTCAGCTCTGTGCATATGAAGGTACTTAAAGTTATCACCTCCCTGCTTTTTAGTAGCTGAAACAAAACCTAATAATTCTTGCATCACTGAGAAACTCTAATGATTAAACAGTGATGAAGAATTAATGATATAGTAGTAGTGGTAATTTGCAAGTAATTCAGTCTTTAACTTGGCCATGAAAAAATATAGTTATGTTAAAGAAATAAGTGCTGATTTGTTTCCCTCAAGGAACATAAAAAATATCTTTGCTGCTCAAAATACACAGATAACACCAGCAACTGCAAAATGTCTTGTATTTGCTGAGCTACATTCTATTGCAAGGTAGGATGCTAAGACTTGAAGAAAGGATACCAGTAAAGTCTCTTCAGTATATAATGGGGGAGGGGGGAAACATGTGGTCTTTAGCATCCGTTGGAGAAGATCCACTAAGGAGCATTTTGGCAGGGGGAATATGTACCTTAGTGAGGTACTCCTCTTCTCATCATTTCCATTATCAGATTGAGGTCTCTCCTTACCTATATCCCTGCCAGTCTCCATGTCAGGTCCCTGCATTCCCTTGCTGTAGAAGGACCCTGTGCCCTTAATTCAGGGCTGCCCCAAAGTGGCCCTATGTCACTTGTAGGTGTTGGGGGGCACTGAGTCCTTTACAGGTTTTACATGAAGGCATGACTGATTGCAGTAATGGATGGGCATCTTCCATGGTTCTGCTTGAAATGCCCCTTGGGACCAAGGTACCTAACCTTTCTCCCAAAGCAGCACATCAGTAATTTTCAATTGAGTTTCAGCAATTGGGATCCAGGAATTAGGCAGAATTCATGAGGGAAGCAGAAGCACTTGTAATATGGAAGGGGAGCATGTGGCAAATTTCCGTCTGCTTTGCTGCAAAGATGAATGAACACTTTAAACACCATGATTCAGTGTCATCTACATCTTAATAGTGGCAAGACTATTAGGGCTAATTGAATTTGCCTTGTTGTTATTGAAATGTTGTATAATAATTTTATCTACCTATGGCTACAGCTTGCATATAGATGGCCTTGTTTTTAGTGCAGTGCAAAGTTTCTAATGGATAAAAATCTGCATGCTGGCATGATCTATAAATAAGAGGTACAGTCCAGCAGCAGAACTCTGCAATAGCCAGTAATTCTGGAGAGCAAACAGTTGCTGAATGCTAGCATAAAACTACATGCTTTTTAGGACATAAAATTTACTGATAAATCCAAGGCATAAAATTCATGTTCCATTTCCAAGGTTTAAAAGGGTTTTTATTAGGATGTGAGACTTTGGCCTGGCACAATATAAAAGAAAGAAAAAAATCTGCTTAAAAAGATTGGTTTCAGCTCTGATTTTGGATAGTCCTTTGAATTTGGAGACATAAAGTACAGCGCTTCATAAAGAACATCATCCTCATAATCATGCTTGTCTTCTTCCAGAAGAGCAAAATAGCATTCCAGCAGTGGATTAGCAGAAGGTGCAAGAGTGGGAATCCTGGGCTGATAAGTGGCTGCAAGATAATCCTGGGATTCAAGTGAACATGTGAACCTGTTTATTCTGTGTCTTTTCTCATAATGTGCACCCTTCCACAAACACTAGAAGGAAATTTTCCACTTGTCAGTTTGAGCTCTATGTCAAAGCTATGATCCATGAAGGGAAGTTATAGCCGGGGGAGGGGAGGGGGACGGGCGGGGTGGGGTTGGTCTCTTCTCCCAGGCACTCAGCAATAGGACAAGGGGGCACGGGCTCAAGCTCTGCCAAGAGCAATTTAAGTTGGATATCAGAAAAAGAATTCTTTACAGACAGAGTAATCAGGCATTGGAATGGCCTGCCCAGAGAGGTGCTGGATTTACCATCTCTGGAGGTTTTTAAACAGAGATTGGACATGGCACTGAGTGCCATGATCTAGTAAATGGACTGGAGTTAGACCAAGGGTTGTACTTGATGATCTCGGAGGTCCTTTCCAACCCAATCAATTCTGTGATTCTGCAATTTATGATAGAAAGACACCAAGTTAAAAATACCAAAAATCAAACCCAGGCTGTGTTAGGCCACTGGTGGCTGCACTCTGCCTTTGGTTCTATTTTCACCTCATACAATATCATCTCACCAATGTTTCAACTCAAGCAGAAGGAAAAAGAGTCCCATTTTTTGCTGGACTCCTTTTAGATGGAAGTTAAACTGTCTAATTAGAGCTCACTTCAAAAACTAGGTTTCTTGAATTATTCATTGAACTGGTGGTATGGGGCAAGGTTAACACAGCCTCAGGTATTCTCTAACTTTTGTTGGAGAAGTTTTTCTGAAAAATAAGCAGAGAAATAACTGTTCTGCCCTGAAAACATAAAGCAGGGCAATAGCAAAAGCTTTTCTAAATTCAGATATATGCAATATGTCTAAAAGTTTAGGATACTCTAAATGAAGCTATTGCAGTAGAATCAGAGGTAGCTGCATTGCTCTTTTAAATAGAACTAAGACAGAAAATACCTACCTAGACTTGTTGAGAGCAGTGAGGTAGGACTCCCCCTGCCTCCTGTTTACAGAATTTCTGCCTTCTCAGCTTGTCACATGAAATCCTACAATACTCACCCAGATGTCAGCTCTCTGTCAGACAGTAGAGGGATGTGAGCTGCTGTATGTTCTTACTCTGTCATCAGGTATTTCTGAAAGCTAAAAACTTCCCTGAAGCAGATTCTTATTTTGCATTAATTGCAAAGTATTAATCAGAATTCTGAGAGAGCAGAAGCTGTTTGTCTTTGCCTAAGATGAGCCAGAGCATAAGATGAAACAAATTAAGACTGTATTTGCACTTTACCGCAAGTTTTCCTAAACTTCAGTTTTGTGTGCGACTGATTGCTGCTGTCCTTGTAGCAAAATTGTATCTTTATGGAACAGTCGTCTGAAGGTACTTTCAATGTTCCCTGATCAGGGAGTCAGCATCACACAGATGAAAGTTATGAATATATGCAAGGAGAAGTATCTGAAGAGGAACTTCCAATGAATCACTCAGAATTTGTGAATCTCTTTCTTGAGAGCAGCTGTGGAACATGGAAGAGACAAGGTAAATCATGTACTGGAGAACCATCTGTCTACTGAACAAGTGGGGAAATTGAGGCAAAGGGCTTCAGGAGGTGACATTTTAGATTACAGTTTTAAAACACCTTGATACTGGGACATGTCACAAAAATAACGCTTGTATTCCTTTTTGTAAGCTGGCCCAGGCACAGAAAAATGGACTAAAGAACACAAATGGCTTGAGGATAGATATGAGATCCCCCAGCCTTTGTTCTCTAAGGAAGAGTCCTTCCCAACCAGTGGAGGAAGAAGTGAGCTACATAATCCAGAGGGGAAAAAAGAAACCAGGGAGTTGGCTGAGCTGGGGAGTGAGATATGTCTCTCTCTGTGACCTTGCAGACCTTGTCTCTGTTGCAGACCTTTAGATATGATCTCTTTTCTAGTGTGAGGGGACCAGAGTTTTCCTGCCCATGGGAAATACCAAGCCCACTTATCTTAGACTGAACAGTAAAACATCTGAGAATTATTTATACTCTGATCTTTGCTCTGTCTGCTTTGAAGTAGGAAAGCTCTGAGGGAGGAAATTGGATCCAGACAAGACACCTGTACTGAGATGTCTACCTGTAGGTGTCTAAGGTGCCAGAATACCTGAGCGAGACTGACCCTACAGTCAGCAGAAAACAGAAAGAGATTTACATTTAAGCTACAGGGAATCAAGTAAAGGATGAACACAGAAACACAAATGAATTTTTGTCCCTAATGTCTGCCTTAAATCCTGGTGAAACAAACCTGGTTGTGGCCTATCATAAGATACCAACTCTGGGTCATTGTTGACCTGGAGGAGCAGAGAGGTAGAGGGAGAACTAGTCACCTGTAGTCATTAAAGTGCATTGGTCAAGAGAATTAAACGATATGAATTATTGTAGTCAAAGTGATGACTGTTTGTCAGTCACTGTTTTATTTTATGCTACTGTCAGTACCTAACATGGCAATAGTTTAAAAGTAATGGAGAGATTGTTCTAAACCCTAATTTAAAAAAATAATGAGAAAAATATTAGCTTCATTTAATATGGGATACATAAAAAGAATAAAAATAAAAATCCAGCCATGGTGAATAGTGTCAAGCAGTTTGGTGAGTGAGGGCAAATGGGAAAGAAGTACTTGCATGCCACACTTCAAGAAACAATCACTATAGCACATGCTTTGAGGGTGGATTTTCCAGGAACACAAAGACTTTTTTTCTTCTATTAGATGAATACGAGAAGAGACAGGCTGCCTCAAAGATCTGCAATTTTTATAAGGTAACATCTTGTTGTAATGCTGAAAAATGTATAAAACTAGATTTAGGTTGATGAATATAAATGAAAAGACATAAATGCTTGATCCATGACACTAAATGATCACATGTGGCAGTTGCCCACCTTTCATCCCTTCTCAGTTTCATTACAGTTCTGTGTTACAGAACTGTGATACATACCATGCTTTGTGCCCTATGACTGCTAGACAAGTGATCTCACCACAGACTTCTCAGTACTTCAGACGTTTTGAATGAGGAAACCCAATGTCCATAGCAGAGAAAACTTGTGGCCAAGAGGTGTGTGATGTGTTCCTGGCTGGTTTCCTCTGCAAGGACCTAGTTCTAAATAACGCAGACACAAAGAAGTCCACACCTCTTGACATGAGGATCACTCCCTAACCCACTTTTATTTAGCAGGATAGGATTATTGGACCATACTAATCTTAGGCAGAGAAAAATGCAAGACCAATAAACAGGAAAAACAGCAGCAACTCCATGGGGTACTGTGCATGGAGGTAGGCCAGGAGAAGTGAGCATAGCGCTCTCAGTCCTCTTGGATGAACATAGCACCACTCAAAGCAGCTTCTGCAGGGTGAGGGGAGACTTAAGAGTTGTTGGTAAAACAGCTGATAGTTCCAGTGTGGACTCCAAGCCCAACCCAGTAGGCAGTGGATGCTAAAAATAAATGATCCACTGACAATGATCCAAAGGCCAAAGAAAAATGTGCTTGATGAGATCCATCAAAGCCCAATGGTTGGAAAAGCACAGCCTGGCACATCAAAGGCCACACAGTGTGTGAATATATGCCTGGCTTACATTACAAAAGCCATCACTTGACAGCTCTGGTCCTGGAACAGTTAGTGCTGCTCCTCTCTGGGAGAGGGACAGGTGGTGTCTGAGGCACTCTCAACTCTTAAAAAGCTTGAGCTTGTAGAAAGGAGAAGTGAAATGAGCTGCTGGGGTTTGATACCAAACAGACCAGTGGTTTAACTTACTGAGTGAAATTCAGGCACAAGCTCCTTCGGTCACCTTCAGACTGTGGCTGCAGCTGCCACTAGCCTTGCTCTCATTGCATTGCCCCTCCGGTGCAGCCTTGTCTGCTTACAAGTCTGGCACTTGCAGGAAAATCCTCAGCCATGACCATTGTCATTGCTGTGACCTTTGCTTTTCATGTACCTTTAAACTTCTGCCACAGTTCTAGCATTTAACTTGATTTTTGCCTGGTCTGTTAGTCTGTTAATATAAATATAATAATTATTTTGGCTACACGTATCTTCTCTAATCTATATGACTGTAAAATTATAATAGAAATCAACAGGGAAAATGAATATATTTCAGATAAGTCTTAAAGTTTGTTGATGTTCCTTTAATACTTGTGTATCTTTAATTTCCCACTGATCTCCAGAGCATCTACCAGTGCATGTCAATAAAGCTGGATTTAGTTTGCCCTTAGGTAAAACGTAACCTTTCTCTCACTGCATTAGCAGCAATGTGTGCATGTTGGGAACCAGTAATATCTTTGGAATATCCAGTAACTCAGCGAAGCTTTTACATAGATCAGCTAGCAAAAAGGAGTGAAAGCAGATTGTATTTGTCTAATGATTTATTGTCTATAAGCAGTCTGGCCTGTCAGGCTCTGCTTGGTTTGCTGCCAGGTCATTTTTTTCACAACAGATGGTTATACTGAATGATAAAACTAAATTATGATTAATACTAATATTGCTTTAGTTTCCTCAGTATCCTCATATGCTGTGCTATAAAAATACATGCACAATTTTCCTTTCCTTCCCTTAGACATGTTTTACATTGAACAATAAGAGAAATCATGAGGTGATTTTTGCACAGAATAGTGAGCTGTTGAAATTGATACGGATTCATCCAGTAAACAATTTGACTTAGTAATGAACAGATATACATGAATAAAGTTTGTAGTCCATTGTCCCAAGCATGCCTAAGTTCAAAATTAAAGCTCCACTAAGAAAGTTCCTTAAACTATAGGAATTCTTGTGTCCTGGACTGGCTTCTCCCTTCTCTGTCTGTTCCCCATCTTCAGTAATAAAGATGCCATTATCTCTTGCATAAATGGCCAACTTACTTGTAACACTTTCTCTTGATAGTGCAGTGGTTATTTACAAGTCTGCAGGCTTTCTGCTGATGCCTGCTCAGCACAAATTAATGCATTGAACATGACAACAGAAGTACATGTTGCATGATTTGATTTCCATCTTTCTGTCAAGAGAACTGCAGGCTTATTCATTCCTTACATATACACTGCCTTTAACAAAACAGCTGCCTTGGTGTAAAAGATAATTATTGGTTCACTTTCTTGTTATTTTTAGAATAGTGCTTTCTTTTCCATGTTTTTCCATTTATTAATTTCCTTTCTTACATACAGACACAGAACTCTGTATTTCTGCCAGGGTGGTAAACGCAGCCTCAGCTTTCATTAATAGAATTATTGGTTCCACTTTGCTTACTTGGAAACAGTGAGACAAATTGCACCTAAGCATTCCCTCCGACACTAATAACAGACACAGCATGGCTGAAATGTGATTAAGTGCTGCTACTGATAACCCAGCCACTGTTCTGATGAGTCTTCTGAAATGTTACTTTAAGTTCAAATTAAGCTCTTGGCTATACTTCTGTATATTCGTGGTAACTCTACTGAAATCCATTATGTTTATAGCCAACCTGAACTCTAGTCATGTGGTGAACTGACATTTGACATCCAATTCTCCTCTTCCCTTCACTTAAGACTAATTAGGGTAATTTAAGAGTAACTGTGCTAATCTAGCTAGTACTTCAATAGTTAAAGACCATAAGAAAAAGCCATAGTTTGCTTTAATGCCTTTCATCCTTCTAAATGAACTAGGACATGATCTTGTAAGGTAAAATGAAAAACAGCAGCAAGTCCCAGGCATTGAGAGCAACTTACGTTGAAAGTTACAGCCACAGGCCAAATAATTTGTAACATTATTATAGGTTGTAACACTTATGAAGGCTCAGAGTTCCTTGTGAGGAATAAAGACCTTAAGATGCTGATCAAAGAGCAGACAAAATAGTCC
>JAOXXN010000395.1:142830349-142840379 GCA_026770055.1 Myrmophylax atrothorax
ATTCAGGCTTGTGAAACAAGATCTATTAATTAAAAAATCAATGAAAAATCATAGAATCATAGAACAATTTGGGTTGAAAGGGACTATTTAGTTCCAACCCCCCTGTCATGGGCAGGGTTATCTTCCACTAGACCTGTTGCTCAAAGTCCCATCCAACCTGACCTGGGACAATTCCAGGGATGGTGCTTCAACAACCAAATCAATTAGGCTGTGAAACACTTCTAAGGTCATTGAGTCCAACCTTTGACCGATCATCACCCTGTTAACTAGACCAGAGCACTAAGTGCCTCATCAGTCCTGTCCAATGCTTAACAACTCTTTCTTCACATACAATTTCAGAACATACTATGAATCACCTCGTTAGACCTTGCCTTCTAGGAGGAAATAATGTTTTGCAGTGGGCAGAGGGATGGAGACCATTGTTCCCATGCCACATACTATTTTGTTTCTCTCTGTTGTACTTCCTATTTTCTCAATTTTGTCATCAGAAGTGAATGTGACCCACAGCAGGTTTGTCTTCACCTTCTATTTTATTGAGACACACACAGCTGCAGTAGGCTCATTTACAGCTTTGTTAAGGAATCCTTAGTTTTATGTTCTGCATTTAACTTCTGGTTGGGGTGTGAACCTCATTTACCTATTTATTACACAGTTTTATGTAATGAAATGTTATTCCTATTCATAGATCCACTTTGCCCCTGTATTTTTTAAATGTCAGAAAGGCTGTGCTGTTAGTCATGTCCTTTGTTCCTATCACTATACCTTATATCCTGTACATTTGCCCTCCTCTTCTTTTTACTTATCTGATCAAATATTATGAATGTATCTGTTCCTTTAAAATAATAATATTGCTAGTATTTTGAAGATAAATTGTCCCTTTGTCTTTCCCTCAGTTATCAAACTCCTCTTCTGAATTCATGACAGGGTTTTAGGGAAATGTGGATGCCAGAGCATAGCAGTGAAAATGCAACCCATGTATTGCAGTGGGCACATGCATGTGCCCTGCTCACCCTTTCCTTGGGTTCCTTTCCCTTGCTTCATAACTGAGGATAAAAAAATTTATGTCTTTGCAGTAAGTGGCATCTTCTGATGCTAGTCAGCACATTAATCTTAACATTGGATTAACCAATGATTATTGCTTTTCCTCTTTCTTAGGAAAAAATATCCTTCCCTGCAAAAACCCAAGGTTACACCCTAAAAACCAAGTTTTTGTGACACACTGTGAGAGTGGTGACCACTGAATGGGAGCTTGCAGAGCTGATTCACTCCCAGTGGTCCTTTCACAGTACATGAGATATGAACAGAACATGCTTGAGAGGCCTTTTAGCATTACCACCATGCAAACCCAGACCTAGCTAGGTCTTCTTACTGCACACACATCTTCCCTTTTTCTGAAGCCAGGCTTGGAGCACTTCTGCCTGTTAATACACCAAATGAATCAGTGTGATGACTGCTTTGTTTCTGTAAGTGCTAAAATCATCAGCTTCCTGTGCATATTGCTATAGAAAATAGTAGCAGTTTCAGTGTCTATAGAAACATTTCTGCTTTCTCCAAGCTTTACTAGTGAAAGGTGTCTGGCTCAAAGGATCTGTGCATATAGGATCACTGCAGAAGCCCTCTTCTCTGCTCTGTGAGTATTCCCTTCATTTTCTGAACTCCTGGTTTTGGTAGCCTCGAAGACTCAGTACAGAAAACATGAAAAAAATTAATAAATTTATTGTGTCATTAACAGTGAAAAAAATGGAGAAAATCACTCTATTGTCCTTGTTTCTTGTCTTCCTTTTCCCACAATGTGCCACAGCTCTTCTGCCTTTTTCAGTCTATAGAAATCAATTTGAGACATTGATATCAAGGTAGGGGAGTGTAAGTTGAAGGGTAGTTAAGTTTTAGGGTCTACATTTGATCCTCACTGCTAGATTACTCATTTTCAAAATGTGACTATCCCAGTAAAGCCTGGTCTGTCCACACCATGTCAGAAGGTGATGGGACATTTTGAAGTGTCTGGCACTTATTTGAGCTCTAGCATCTGGAAGGAAGATTTCTTATTCACTAACATTTCAGGTGTTAGTCCATTGTATGAAACTTCAAACAACACTTAGAAAGCTGACCTTTCCTTGGCTGGGGCAACAGACTCTTACAGAGGCCCAAATTATACCTCAGATAAGTAAAATAGTGTAATTCTGCTTTGTAGTTCAAATCACTTGTTTATAGGAAAACACAGCCTCAGTTATTCTGTAAACCCCAATACTGAGGCAGACTGGGATGATATTTGTTTTTCAGCAGTCATAGAAAAGAGAGCTTTCTTCTGTTCCAACAGCAATCCAGCTTGGCCAGCACCTGGAGATTTGGCATCGTTATCTCAAAGAAGCTTTTCATAAAGCACAGAAATAGGAAGAGAAGGCATTTTGCTATGTGTTTTTATTACTAGGCTGGATCATATTTTTATGAATCATGAAGGAAAATAGAAACACAGCTGGCTAAGCATTGCCCTTTAAATGTCAGGACAGTGTGTGTGAATGTGTGTGTGTGTATATGTTTATCAAGATTTAAATTTTAATTCCCTGTTTTCTTCACACTGAGGATTTCAGATGAGGTTATTTATAATGTGCCCAACCCACAGTGAGTTGTCAGGAGTCATTCCAGGACAACTAGCTGGGCACATAACTGTTTTGGGTTCTCTGAAGTATTTTTCTGGGGTTTGCTGTTTGTCTACCTCACATGTAACATTTTGTGTTGATTAAAAGGCTCCTGCTTGCTTGAGAACTTGATCCAAACTTTTTACCAGCTTCCCTAATAACTTCAAAGATACCACAGCTTCACAAGTTTAGGTTAGGATTGGGGACCATTTCCCTTAGAGCTTCCATAAACTTTTGTTTGTGAAAGTTTCTGTCTTTCTATGCAAGAGATATTCCATGATGGCCTTTGGAGACATAATGCTCTCAGAAAGACGGGAGAGGCCTCTTCCACAATAGGATTTCCAAGTCTGCAATATGTGTAAAGAACAAATGCTGCAGATGAACATACTCTGCAATCCCAATCACAATATCAAGGATGCTAGTACCTTGTAAACTCTGCATTTCCCAGAAGCTACTACTATAAACTGGCTAGACTGTCAGACAAGAAGCTGGCCTTTTCCACAGTTTTCCATGGAGGAAAAACCCAATGCCCTGTGCCAAAGAAAATTCTTTTCCTTAAGGCTGAGTACTTGATTTCATTACTGGAAAAATATCTCTTTTGTTTTAATCTGATACCTTAGCAGCTTGAAACCTTTTATTTGGTATTTATCACAGATCAACAGTAAATAGGCAGGTAGGTATTTTATGATAAAACTGATTGCTTCCATGTACCATGAAAGAAACAATTTGTTCAACTCTACAGGCAAATCACATAATCTTATAGGCTAAAGGAACATACTGAGGTCATTTGCTCAGCCTGACAGCTCAGGCAGCATAGCTAGAGCAGGTTGCCCAGGACCATGTCCAGATGGGTTTTGAGTATCAGGTTCCTTGAGATGAGACTCCACAACAAATAAAGAATTACATCTAGAACTTGATCAATTAGACCAGAATCTAACTCCATTCTCTTGTGTCAGACCTTCTATGCTACAGCAAAAGAAAGAAAAGGATAAGAGTTCCTCTGTGGATTCATTTAGACTAAGTAACTTTCTTTACTTTCTGACTTGCATACTGCTGTTTATGAAAGTTATCTATATAGCAATGGAAGAAGTTTTCTGCATATAAATCTGTGTGGATGTTTAAACTTGTCAAGAGTTTCTCAATCCTTAGGATGAAAAGCAATATATAAATGTTAAATATTGTTGTTATTTATTATTTCTTTACCCATGGTAAGTACTCCTGGGATGTTCTATGTGCTGTAGATGTTGTGATGGTATTATGTGACCTAACCTTGCATCTTGCCACAGCACACAAAGATTTATTTCAGGAGAAATTAAATTAACACCCATCCTTCCGTTTTCCACTCACACAGTATTTTACATTAGGTATATTTTTCCCATTCTTAATTTTTGTGCCATATGGAACTAACATTATCTGAGAAATTAATTTGTCTTCTGTGGTTTTCCTCAGTTTTTTTCAGTGTTATGATGAGTAGACTGGAATTTTAGGATGGTCATAAATGAGTTGGAAGGGTAGAATACAATCTTTTTGGTGGAAAACTGCAGTTTAGATGATTTCTAGAACTATAGACAAAAGCTATCTTTTGATATGTCCTATCTTCAATGAGCTTCACACCTGTGCTTATTTTAAAATCCCTACAAAGCTGCATTTTCTTTGAGATCTTTTTCATGCAAATGTCAAAGAAATTAGATAAGGTAGGAAATTGGTTCTCTTCCAAACAGTTAGAGATATTTGGGTTTTTGCAGTAATATAAATACCAGAATAGAACCAGTTTTGTATTTGGCAGACTGGTGACATTAAAAATAAATAAATAATGTGAGACAGGGTTGAAGGAGAAGTGTTACTATTTCACTATGTATACCTGGAGATTATGGTAGGTTTTTTATTTCTTTTTCAAGCTCTATTGTTATTCTAGTTTGGAGATGAATTGTGAGGTTTGGGAAGATACTGGTTCACAAGAGCTGATCTACATCTATATGGATATCAGACCTACTGACAGAAGAAACCAAGTCTGTATTAGAAAGAAATAAAAGCGTAGAACATGTAAATATCTCTTGCAAAATTTACAAATAGTTATTTATTTCCTAGATTCCCATTTTGCTAGATTCCTGCAGCTTGTGTAACTTGGCAGAAATTTCTGCAGAAAATTAGAAAATGCTATTTTGCTGAATTCAAAATATTCTGTGACAATTTGGTTTTTTACAAGATTTGTTTTCATAAATAATTCCAAGGAATCATTCAGAAATTGCAAGACTAACTTTTTAAGAAAGGAACATCACATTTTCTTTTTTAAAATGTGATTTTGACGATATTGGTATTACCAGGAAAAAATAAAATTATTTAATTTGTTCAGATCTTTTACAGAAAGCTCAAATTTCTAATAAAGTGGGAAATATTATTCATGTACAGGTCAGAACATCCTAACTGTTTTTTTTCTTTAAGTCTTTCTTCTAAGGAGGAGAAACATTTTCATCTACAAGACATGACATTTAAATTGACAATATTAAATGCACCAATCTTACTTAAAAATGAAATGTAAAAATATCCCTTTTTTAACACCACATTTTTGATCATGCAGCAGTATTATCCATCTGTTGTGGAGCTCCTTAAAATATTTAAGCAGAAGTCTTCCCATCAGATGAAGGGCAGTAATGACAAACTATCTCAGTCTCAGTGTGAATATAGTCTTACTTCAGGAGAATTTAGGTTCCAAAATGCGATTTTCAGTAGCTGAACCCTGAGCAACTACCTGGATTAAATTCCCTGAATCTGCATTTTTAAGAAAGAGAAGATGCATTTATTTCCTCGTGTGAAGAACATCCCAGGAACATTACTCAACTGAGGCTTTACCATTTCCATAGCAAATTTTTTGTGACATACAACAGTGGTGCCATTATTGTGGCCAGAGATTCTGCAGCAATGATTTACATACCTATCTGATGATTACAGTTCTGTTGGGGAAAAAAAAAAGCGTGAAAATGAGGCCTGAAATCTGGAAAATGTGTAATGTTGTGTGGGGGTGGGTCCTGTATCTGCTGTTCTTTAAGTGTTTTTGCATATCAGAGTTGCCTATGATGCACCGCTATCAAATGCACTGCAGTGAAGTTTTTTTACAAGGACTGATGGAAAGAGTAAATGGAGATGTGTGGCAAGAATAAGGTAATTGTTGATCCATGTAAGGGCAGAATTTTCTCCTTAAAGATAAGGGAAAAAGGAAAATGTTGAGTGCCATCCAGGAAAGGTCTTCCCTGGGAGGTGTGAGCCATGGAGTCATCAGAGCAACAGTCTAGAGCAAGCAACTCAAGAGCTCTCTGAAGGACTCATTAGAAGTCCTGAAAATCTTCAAGCACAGGAGTTAGTGAGGGTAAGGGTTTGGTGTCCTGTTCCCAATTCTTTCTACAAATCATGTGCCAGGCAGTGCACTTTATGTCCCACACATTGTACAGAGTGTGCACCCAGGCCTCCTTTACAGTTGGCAAAACAGCATAAAAGTCACGGTGGAGAATGCATCGTGAGATACAAAGAGTACACTAAAACTATACTTTTGAAGGGTGCTTTTCTTGTCATTCTCTTCACACACACTGATGTGGACTATAAGACTTTGAAGAGAGGCATGATAATTTTAGCGATAGAGTTGCTTGGCAATACTGGCAGGAGTCCATTTGATTTTGGTTAAATTTACCTAAAGCAGAGAAAAAGGAGTGCAGTGCTCTGTAGTGCCAGATCTGTCTGTCACAGTCCAAACTGAGCTTACATTCAAGGGGAATCCTCCAACACCGCATAACAGATAAACAACATCTGCCACTTTGCTATCATTACCACACAGAATATTGTGCCAGTTTCTCTGCAGCTGCTCGAGGCCACAGCTCTCCTGGTTGCCAGCCAATGAACTAGTTAAGGCATATTAATGTGTTTATGTTGGTTGTTAATGTCCTTCTGATTTGCCCCCTGTGAAAATTAGTCCAAGACCTGTGAAGTCTAAGCATCTTGAGGGAAGGTTGCAACAAAACCACAATCCACCCACTCATGTGAAAGGCTTGAAAAATGTGGTGATCTGGATTTGGCTTTGTAAGGTATTATGTATACTAAATAATCTGGGGTCCTGTAGGCGAAAAGTATTCTGTCACTCTCCATCAGCTTCATGATTTGTAAAGGAATTTGAGAGTGAGTAAAAGCAGGAGAACTGCACAGCTCTTTTTATCTTTACTTAAAAAAAAGCCCAACCCTCTCAAATTGAAACTCCATCTCTTTATTCTCATCCTAAATCATATTCTTATTCTGCTTTTAAAATTTCATACTCTCTTCAGTAGTGTAAAACAATTGATTTGAAAACTTGTGAAGAACTTCTCTTCAAAATGAATGGGACATATATTTGGAATCACTGCTAAAAATCATTCTTTTTATGAGGGCTTGGCTGCAGAAACAATTCAGTGGAATTAGCATTTTAAACACACTTTTATTCTGAATTTGATACTACAGACTGTTAAGAAACTTCATTTTAATACCATGGTGGAGAACAGCTACATAAATTGTCTAAAAACATAAATAGCTAATATAATATTTATTAAAAATATACTGTTGGTGCTGTAATTGTAGCAGAAGATCAAGATAAATACCTTAGTAACTTTCAATATGATAAGAAATGCAAAACCCCACAAATTTCTTAATGATGGACTTAATGGCCAGGTTGGATCCAAATACCAGTGCAGGGGAGGACCCTGGAGCACTGAAGTGCTACAAAATTATTTAAAACAGCCTTGTGCAAATTTTTTGATTGTGTTTCTCCACTCGTCACCTGTGAGACAATGCCTGTCCCTGGGTTGTCTCTGAGCAGTTATAACACATTCTGGAATTTGTTCCAGCTTCTGACTATGGCACCTGGAACCTTTCACAGGTGATCAAGAACACCCTCCTATGTCTGCAGCATTTCCTCTTGCTTACCTGGATTGGGCTATGCAGTCTATATGATGATAACTAAAAGTGTTACTTTCTCTGGACCTTGGTGAGATGATAATTCGACTGTTTTGTTGTTGTATTAAGACCTCAGCATAGAGGAACACTAACTTTTTGAAGATGAATGCTACTTGAATATTTTTGTCGTCTGAAATTGCACTCAGGATCTGCTCAGTCTCTCCACTGTCAACTGCAATGAGATCAACCCTGTTCTGGTTATAAAAGCCCAAGTTTGAAATCTCAGTGGCTCTCTGAGTCTGTAAACTGTAGTAGAGAAACATGCTCATTACATGAGTGAAAAGCAGAACATAGCAGTTAAACAACTATTTCATTTTTTCCACTTGCCTCCGTGAATGTAATAACATTGAAAAAAGGTACACTATAATCACTGATTCTTATTGTTTTCCTGCATTTCACAAAGTAGGTTTTCTTTCATAGTACATTTATCACTGAAGACTTGAAACTTTGTGCAAGTGGTACATGATTGGCTGTTTGCCTTTTGTCTAAAAATCATCTTGCCAGTTTTTCTATGAAATCACATCTTATCATCAATCTGACACAAAATTTGAGCTGCTCCTTCCCATTTAGAGTGCTCTAATTCCCAAACTTCAAGAGCACATGCAGTCAGAATGGATTTGGGGCATCACAGAGTCCCTATCTTAGGCAAAGAAGGGCAAACAGAACAAGGCAAGACAGCAAAAGCATTGACTGGCACAGCTGAAGTCTCAATCAGACAAAGAACTAAAGTTGAAGTCTCTTGGGGTTCTGATTGTTCTTTTTCTGGAACTCAGTTATCAGAGTTTTGGTGCAGAAAAACTTGCCACTTTTCCCTGTCATGATTTCTGTCATATACATTCCTGACTGTATAAAATGACATGCAGATCAGTGCATGGATGTAATGACGTATTTGGAGCTCAGGATCATCACATCAGTGATACTGGATGACTGAGGACAGAAAAGGTGCTATCTTCTTTTTTTTTTTTTTTAAATGGAATCACTATTCATAACTACACTTACAGACTTATTGATCCTCCCAGGAGTATCACAAAGGCTAGAGTAGGAGGGGATAAAAATGTTTTTTACACTTCTCTGTACTTAGATTTATTTTTAATGTTGCAAGATTGCAAATGGCTGAAGCTTTTCATTGTTAGCAGTGGACAGAAGTGGTCTGCTAGTTTCATTCCCAAATTGCTCACAACTTAAACAGATTACAGAAAGTAAGCCCCATTATTCTAATTTTACATACAGGTAGCTGAGGCACTGTGCAATCGTATAACATTCCAAAGTAGTTCTCTGGTAGAGTTAGGAAAATTAAAAGTCCCAGTCATGAGAATATTATTAATAGGTCAGTTGAACAGGTATATAAATATACACCAAAATCCCTTCCTTGGTTTATGAGTTGACTTAGGACTTACTGATTTTTGAGAATTTTTTATTGCAAGAATTAACTGAAATGCAACTGTCTGTTTAAGAAGAAAACCTGGTCCTCATGAACCTTGGATTTTGACTTCCAGTCCTAATTTCCAAATCCTACTTCTTTCTACTCTTCTTCCAGATCTACACTTACACTTTGTCCCACAGCAATTTCAGGGATGAGAGGAGCGGGAAATGTCATGGAAGTTATTCATGCTAATATGCTTTCTGCCATATGTTTAAGAAAAATCTCCTATGCAATGTTGTCTGTGGAGCATTCTTCTTGAATATTTTGCAGTAGATTTTTAAAATACATATATGGTGCTAAAGTCAGTCTAATTGTGCCAGCAAGTCTGAGGAAATACACAGTTTCTTCCTACAGAAATACATTTACAGTTTTGAAAGTTATGCAGTATCTAATGACACACCTCAGTGTTGAGACCTCGGAAACCTTTATGTATGTACATGACTAGTGGCCTGCAATGCAAAGAAGGGTGACAGAGAATCAGTTTATGAGACTCCTAAATCTTCTTCCTTGATTTTCCCTCTGCTAAACATGATGTCAGTATTCCTAATCAGTTTGCAATCCAGACTGAATATCTTTTTAAGCACCACACTCCCCAAGTACTTGTCCAGTCTCAGAATTTGTGGAACATATCAGTACCTATGCTGGATTAGTTTGAAAGCTTTTCCAAAATTGGCAGTCTTTGTAAAAATTCTTTATAAATCCTGAGCATCTGTTAGTTTTACCTGTACACCTGAAGAAAGAATGACATTAATATTTGTGTCTTTTGGTACTTGAGCAATTCCAGTCCCTTTCAGATGAAAGAGAAGAGACCAAAAAACCCCTGGTTTTGTGAAATTTCTATTTCTGCTCTGCAAAATGTTGTTTGCACAGCAAGGCCGCTGAACAGCGTGAAGTGCTAGAGCCACTTTGTTCAGGTACAAATTGTCTAGTAATTATAGAAACTAGTGTACCATGGGTTAGAAGTCATACATTAAACTAAGCTAGACATTTCAATAGGATG
>JAOXXN010000395.1:142842108-142856166 GCA_026770055.1 Myrmophylax atrothorax
TGTCTTAAACATGATGTTTCTGGGTATATGAACACTTGTATGAGTTTATTTGGCTGTTTCAGGTCCTCTTCAACAGCAGGAAGTTTGCCCTTTCCCTTTTCCTAGAATGTTCTGAGCCTTGGCCACTAACTGATGTCTGAAGGTGACAGAAGGTATCAAGCTAAAGTTTGAAGAAGTGACCCGTACTGTCTTTTTTTCCCTAATATACAGTCTTTCTTCCTTTCTAAACCTCAGTCTCTAAGCTACAGCCTATCACATACCATTTCACAACTGCCAGTCTGTGCTAAAACCATTAGAAGTCATCCCAACCTATGCCTCCTCTTCTGTTTTCTTCCCCAACAGGTCTATGTTCAAAGGAAGAGTCGATACATAACTCTCTGGACACTCCTTATCACCATTGACCTGTACCTGACCTTCTCATCACTCCATTTTGGAGCACACTGAGTTTATTAAAGAGGATAGTTTTTAAACACAGTCTAATGACAGACTTAAATGATGTTGTGAATGCTGATATTCGTAAGAATTACTAATTTTAAAGTTATTATTTCCTGGGATCCACAGGCATTTGGTTTTGGTTTTTTTTTTTTTCTCCAAAAGGAGTTTATGTTTAACATAACAGCTAAGGTTACAGCTTCTGAAAGAGAAGCAAAATAGTTTAAATAGTAGAGTGCTCAGGAGAGAAAATCATTCACACTTATTTCTTGGAAAAAGATAGAGAAGAAAGCTGAGAATCTGAGGAATTTTGTAAACAGCACCAATTAAAGTTATGGCTGGCAATGCTTTCAAGGGAAGGATCTGGGGTAGGGTACTCCAGAATGGTCAGTATTTAGAACTACACAGCATGACAAAATGAGTTCTGGTGGCAGCTGGAGCTAATTGTCTATTTTCCTTTGACAGTCTCTGGTGGTCCTTGATGCTTCAAAATTTGTACATTTAAGGTTAGGTGAGAGAAGGGACAAATCTGTAGTTATGTTTTGTGCAGCATGAAAAATAAAACCCACTGAGGTTGGTTATAGTGATGAGATCATGCAAGGTTCTGTGGAAATTTTCCAAAGAGAGAGGATAGCAGCAGCTTTAAGAGAAAAAGATCTGGGTCTATTGGTGTATTAAAAATAGAACCTCTCAATAAAATAATTGATGGCATAGACTAATAGCTAAGCACTTGTATTCCCATCAGGAACAGGTTTTTAGTGCAGTATGGAGGTTATAAAATGGATGGAGGTTTGATTAGAGTGAGGTTTGGGAAAAGAGTTGAAACTTATCTGTGGTGACATCCAGAAAGGTGAGTGTGCTGGAAACAGCACTGGCATTCCTTTATATTGTCCAAATACTCCAAGGTGCAGCCTTTTAAATACCAGAGCTTAAGGGCTAATAAGGCATGAGGAAGGATTAGTTTTGGATTGGAGGAAATGCCAATAATATTTGGTCATAATACTGAGTATTACCCAGGGGGTAAGCTGAATGAATGAGTTAACAAAACTTGGGATGGGGACATGTCTGGATTTTTTTTGACAACTTGAAGGGTTCATGAAATTTTCTTAGTAGACAGTTTTTTGAATGAGTAATAGGGTAAATTATATAATGTGGTTATACCTAAATTAAACAATTTTCCATGGAGAGAAAGAACTTCACCCAACAAGCCTTTGAGGTTTACAATGAAGACATTTTATTACACACAGCACATGGTTTATATAGGTTTAGGACTACATCTTATTGGCTAAAAAGAGTCTCACACCACCAGACCAGAACTTTTAATTGGTTAAAACCCATATCTCACGAGTCCAGTGTTTATATTATCTTATCCTGGCTGTTTTCACACACCTGCAGAGTCCTGTGAGAACCTGAGGAGCTCCCATGAGAAACCTCTAGGGAGTAGCTAACTCCTCCAAGCAGCTGTGACTTGTTGCTGCTTCTTAGCTGATAGCTAAGTCTCAGAGTTTGTGCAGGCTGGTTTCAGTCCTACAGGATCTTATATAGATCTGAATTGCTCACTTGTGATTTTTCTGTTGCAACATATACCTTGTATAATAAAAATAATATTCCAGCTTTTGTCTTTTTAAAGTAGTGGCTTATTTTTGGTTCCTTTAGCTACTACTGAGAAGTACAGTAGGGTTAGGATTAGAGCTTGGGTAATGAGGGAGTTAAGTACTAAAAGTATAGATGTATATTGCAGACAGTGCTTTCAAAAGCAAGTCTTTTATAATTATATTTTTGTTTCAAGTTATGTCTGCTGATTGCAAGATAGTCATTGCCAGGTTAATGTTAATTTTAAAAAAGTGGGAGTAGATCATTAGTATACTGATTTCAGACCTTTAAAGTAAAATAGTTTCAAATTATCTTAGCCAGCAGGTCATAGTCATCATTTTAATTCTTATAAATGACTGAGGAAAGTGGAAATCTAGAGCCAAGGTTAAGGTTAGTATTAGGGATCAGAAAATGAGGCAGTGGTATAATTTTTGTGGTACAAATATAGGAGCTAAGTGGTTCATTATTGTGACTCCAACTTGATGATAAGGCTGGAGAGTAAGCAGTGAACAGGATTAGAATTAGGACTAGGATTAATATAAAATAAATGATCATGAAAATATTTTTAGAAGGTGTAGTGGACTTTATTGAGAAGAAAAGAATAAAGTTCTGCTTTTATATGAAACAGAATACTGTTATAACCCTTCATCTTCAGGGCACAACAGTCAGCTTTTAATGGTGTCACCTTTGACAGCCGGCTTTGTCAGTGTTGTGGGTAGGTCTAAGTTTGAGATACGGGAGATGTAAATATCCTTGCATTGTGTGTAGAACACTGATGTAAAACAAGGGTGAAAGTTATTTTTTATGTCTCAAGGCTGGTTACTATTGCTGGAACTTCTGTGAACAGAGCTGGAGCTACAGTCAGATTTTTAGTCAGCTTTAGAGGTGATCTAACTTTAGGGTTTTCTTAGATGAGCAAATGAAAAATTATAGGATTTTTAAAAAGGGACCATGAAAAGACTTTTCAGTCCCTGTGCAGCTGACAGAAGAGAGTTACAGAACATAATAGATGAGAGGAAAGAAAAGAGTTGTATTATTTATGGTATAGAAATGCAAAATGAATTTTAAGATGCCTGTACCAATAATTTCTACTTTTATTTTATGCATGACCATCCATTGTTGTACTACTGGAATGCATTTTAACTATAGGGTTTTTTAAAAAAAGATAGGAAGAGGTTTGTATTTTTTATTATTTTTAAGATAGTGCCAAAATAAAATTAATGCTGATCAGCAACTTATGGTTATTTTTGTTATTCATAGAAAAATTTGGCAGCCATGACTAGAGCAAGATTAGACTAAGGGATGGAATTATTGTTAAGCACATGAGAGAAAGATATTGTGAGAAACAACTTCCTCCATTTTTCTACCCAGTCAGATCAGAAAAGTTGTGGTACTTTTACAGATCTGTTCATGAAGGACTAAGAGCTCATACAAGAGTTTAGGGAGGCTTCTTGCTCCCTTCCCATACTTACTATGCCTTTGTTGAAACTAATTATGTCTTTTCATGCCTATCTACAGGTCTCTAAAAAGAAGTGACCTTGTAGCTCTCAGCTCTTGAACTGAAATTCACAGGAGTCTCATGGGTTTAAAAGGGTTCTGGAACAAGCTGGAATTACAAATAATTTTTTAACTTGTATTAAAAACACCATTACAATTCCTATAAATAACACTGGGATGCTCATTGAGCTGACTGTTTCAAGGACAGCTGTGATACAAGCTTTGGGAAGATGACAGACCCTGTCTCACTGTCCCACTCCCAGCTTGAAAGATGCTGGGATACTTAAGGTTGCATGTGACAGCTATGATCTTACTGATTTTTTTTAATAACATACATGTGATTGTAAATGTTTTAGTATCTCCATGGTCTGGACTACCAGCAAAAATATGTGAGAGTATTATTAGCTGTATTTTTTTTTCCTGGGCAAGAGGTTACTATGGCTTCATAAAGGTTGATTTGATTGAGCCTCTTGATATGGAAATATCGGATTAATCACAGAATCACAGAATATGCTGAGTTGGAAGGGACCCACAAGGATCATCGAGTCCTACCCCTAGCCCTGCACAGGACCATCCCCAAGAGTAACACCATGTGCGTGAGAGTACCATCCAAACACTTTTTGAACTCTGTCAGGCTTGATGCTGTGACCAGTGCTCTGGGGAGCTGTTCCAGTGCCCAACCACCCTCTGGGTGGAGAACCTTTTTTTAATATCCAACCTATACTTCCCCTGACACAACCTCAGGCCATTCCCTCATGTAAACATAAACTCTCCAAAAGGTTAAGGCAGTAAAACACACCCATCTAAATATGCACACATTTGAGGTCATTTGTAGAGATCATTTTTCTTTTAGCTGCCACCATGCTGGAATGTGCATCTGTGGAGAATTACAAAAACACATTGTGATTCTTCCCTGTCATGTTTATTTCTGTGTCCCTCTGGCAGACTTGGAATAGAAGTAACAGGCAAATCCCTTTGAATCTCTGCTTTGCAATATGGCCATGAAGGAGAAAACAGAAATAGCTCCACAGAAGAGACAAAGATTCTTTAATTTTCTATTGACATATTGTGTATCTGTTTGAAAAACATGTCAACTGGGAAATCACTGAAATGAAAAATTTGAAAGGAAGTTGCTTGTGCATTATCCCTCTTTATCAAAATGTTAATTTACTGTTCTAACATAATATTTACATTTTAATCTTTCACACAGTTAATCATTTTTAATTTAAAGTTTAATTTAAAATTTTAATTTAAAAATTTTTAATAAAAGGTATAGGTCAAAATTAATTTTAGATTATCAAATGATTAATCATCCACTCTGTCAGAGATTTTTCAACATTTACACTTAACAAAATAAATATATATAATGAGTTCCTGACTTTAATGGACTACTGAAGTCTAGTTTTGGAGTAACATGATTCTGTTTGAACAGGAGTACTATAGCTCTGGCTGTAATATCTGGCAAGTAGTTACCATCAGTATTGTGATATAACATTAATAAAGCTCTTCTGGATCTGTATTTGACATGGATACACTCAGGGCATTAAAAAACTTAGGACCTGTAAAAAACCTAATCAATATGAGCATGTATTGTGCAAGCAGAGGACCTGTGAGCTTTCAGGTATGTGAAAATATTTACATAAGTTTTAGCATGATATAGTCTGTAACTGCCACACTGATCACAAGTCATTGAAACACATTGAATTATAGTCCTGATAGAGAGAAGCCTGAAATTATGACTACCTGACATCGGTTCAGTACTCTGCTAAAGATCTCTGTCCCATTATAATGTGGCACAATTCTTTACTGCTGGCACTATGATTTTGCTGGTGTTATCTATGAAGACTGAAGACACTAGTATTTAAGTATTTTTTCTCCAGATTAGGATAAAGTGTATTGCTGGCAGCAGTTCAAAAACTTGGATTTTTGCTACCTGGCCTGATCTCTGAAGAATGCAACACTTCACTGGACTGAGATCCCAAAGTAAGTTTAGATCATCTTCAGATATTTTTCAAAAGATGATAATGGGTTAGGCCCAAATGCAGAAAAGTGAGAGATTTGTCCAGCTTTCAGAGTCTCTTATCTTCTTTTGTGCTTCTATTGTTCCTAAAATGTAATTTATGAAGGAATCCAGTACTTGAGCATATAACTGGCATATCTCCTGAGGTCTATCACACCAAAGTCTGTAGTACTGTTCCCTAAAAAAATCCTAGAAATCTGCACAGGACACACAGATAAGCCATGAGTTGCATCGGAAGCAGCTTTCAGTAACAATACCCCAAGGCCAGTGGTATCTAAATTTACACAGAGGTTCTGGACACCTCTGCGTAAATATTTGAACCACACCCTTAATGACTTGCATTCTCTGTTACTTATTCTATTTCTTTTCTAGCCAAAGAATACTATGCAAGGAAACCTAAAAAGGGATTTTTTGAGTTTTCCTACTGACCAGTTTTTGACCAGCTCTCTATCTTCCATTGCATTGTGCAGAAATGTTACACCCTTAGAGGTTTTCATGATCTTTCAGCTTCAAAATTTCCAGGAGAGGAGGAGAAACAGATTATACAATAATTTTTTCTTGTTTTCTGCAGGACTTGAATTTCAATTTACTGTGATTCTGCCTTGTTCTCAAAATAAATAGGATAGCTCATAATTTTACTCTGATTCAGTATCTTGCCTGAGCTTGAATTATTCTGCTGGTCACACAACAATAGCTGCTGTGGAAATCAAACAGAATCAGGCTTTTTCAGAAGTTAGACAAGGTTCTTGAGTGTCCATGCCATGCAACAACACATTAATCCTGGCTCCAGCCTGGTAGGCAAAATAACAGGGTGCTTTGGAGTATGTCAATACAGCTGTGCTTCAGGGTATGCTAATAGCTCTTCCTCCTAGTCGTCTCCTTCCCATTCCCTTGGTACAGAGCTGCATCCATAGGAGGGTAAGGAGCAGAGGTGAAAAAACTTAAATGAGCCAAAGCTAATGTGCTTCAGAGCTTCTGCTTCCCTTCAGATTTGATGAAGGAAAGGAATGCCATGGCAAAGAAATGCAAGCAGTGAAAATGTAATAGCAGAGCAGATGAGAGGGAATGATCTTAAGCAAGCAGGAATCTGGGAGCTCTAAAGACGGTATAAACTAGGTTGAAGAGGTCTAAAGTAGTCTGGAAAAAACCCAGTAAAGGACAGGTGAGTGGTGCAAGACAGCCATGAACTCCAACACAGACTTCATTGTGTACATTGGTGTAACTGCCTCAAAACTCTCCTCTTAGCTACCACCTCGTCACTGTTCAAATTTAATACAAAAATACAGGGCAGTGCATCATGAAACCAAAGCGTAGACCTGGAACAAGAAGACTCAGCCTATTAAGGCAAGATAGATGGTTGTACAGAGGTACCCAAGCCACAAAATCCAGTAAAACCATTAATAGCCAAGAATTCCAGTCAGGGATAACAGTAGTAACTTCTCAGCTGGGCTGTTCAGGTCACGGCAAACTCCAACAAACCAGAGTATGTTACTTCTGGTACCTATTGAGATAACCTCTACACAGTGCCTCTGCCACACAGAGTCTGAGATTTTCCCTATTCTGTGACTGTAATACACACCTATATGCATGGAGTCAAAAGCATGTCAATGTGATGTGAAGGTCTACATATGTTGCCAGGCAGTGGAGAAGTGGAATAGGATGCAACTTCTTAAACCCAGTCACCTCTGTCATTTATGAGGCTGCAGAGTATCATACTAACATAGGTCTGTTAGTGATCTAGTAGAGGACTGGCAGCTACGGCAGAAGATTTAAGGAAGAGCAGTACCCTTCGAGAGCACAGCTGGAGGCCAAGTGTCATATCCTGATGGCATCAGGTGCCTTACTTAGCAACTGAATCAAGCCCTCCTCCCAGTGACTGATGACACCAATGGAGTTGACTTTTCAGGAGGTATCTGCTTTAGAGAGAGGTCTTTGGGTTCTCTTGAATAGAATGCTTTGGGACTCAATTCAGTTGGCAACATATTGATTCCTAGTGCCATTTGTGAAGCCCTAATGGTATTTCTCTAGAAGATTAAGGTCATATTTCTGTCCAGACATCTTTCTGGCCAGATATCTTTCTTTCTGATTATCTGTATGTGTAGCAATTGTCTAAGGGTTATACCTGCTGAGGAAAGATAAGCATTATATAGGGTCAAACCAACAGAGTCATGATTATATCTCACTCTTTTGATGAAGACCATGAATAACTTTTAACAGAGGTTCAGCATATAACCTGATGGAAAAAATAACTCTCTTTTGATTATATTTATGTGAGTATAAATCTGAGGAGGGGTTTCATTCTGTCCTAAACCAAGAAGTTCAAAGAGAAACCCCTTTAATGTGCTGTAAAATAGGAAAATATTTTTCTTCCCACTTTCCAATCAGAGCAAAATTTGCAAGTATTCTGATTCAAAGCTTCCAAATGTGATCTGCTTTAACTGTGGGGATGGTTCTGGTTGCCATAAATATTTAGAGATAAATCACCCACAGATGTTAGCCCTTAAGGGAAAAGGATCATTGGCACTAATTCTATTCATTTATCCAAAATAAGCTCAGTGGTAGAGATTCGACAGTTCCACCCCTTACCTTCTGCTTTGAAATATCTCCAAGTTATTTTGCTTATCTTCTTCCTTTCTATGGGTTTTGGTTTATAATGACATGGATGTTACCACCTGTGAAAAGGACTTCTCTGCTGGGAGTCCTGTGGCAGCTTTCCCAAACCTTTGCTAATTTTAGAGTTGATCTGGGTGGTCAGGAAGAATTAAAGGGGAAAAAAAAGGTATGCTGCATTTATTTGATGACATTTCAAGGCAAAATATCAGACTAGTAGAGAGAGTCAAGATTGTGTCCTCTCTGCAGACCCATGATCCTCACTCTTGTCCCCATTTTCTACCCCTTTCTTTACTCACCTTCCTGTGAATAAAGGTTAGGGTGTCTCTTTCCTATTCTCTTCACAGCCATTAGTAAACCTGATGATTGAACACACAAGAGGTAGGAGATACAGATTTCAATGATTTCAGGATGAAGATGTGATTCAAAAAAATCATGCAAATAAGCACTTTGGGATACCATTCTAAAAACTAATGACCACTTCCTTCTTCCTCTAATCCTTTCTTTAACCTGGTTACAGTTTTCAGTGGAAGTGGCTAAGGTCACTGGATTTCATGATGAAATAAAGAGTGAAGATAGGAAGTCCCAGTGGATTTTGCAAGGGCTCCTAAAGATGGATGGGGGTGTATTAACAGGTACTAAGACTTTCTGTGCTATTAGGATGCTGTGCAAGGTAGAAGAAGGTACTACTTTTCTGTCTTGATGAAATCCCAAGAAAAGTCTTGGTACTTAAATTTTGATGAAGTTTTCCACAGATAGGCAACTAAACACCATCTAAGCTGGCCTCTATGTGCCTGTGGGTTTGTGTTTTGTTTACCTTTTGTTTATAGCGGCCTAATTTGAGTGATTTTCAATTCTCTTTTGAATATTTTTAAAACTCACAGAAGTTTATGGTAATTTTTAACTGAAACTCCTTTATCAACTTTTACAGATTTTCAAACAGGTTGAATGTTTAATTTCAGAAAGTTTCATTAAAACTCAATAGCTTAAAGGTCCTCAGTAATTCAGATGCTTTAAAATATCTTAGTATATGTACCAGTACATGCCATCTGTAATGCTGACTTCTGGTGAGTCTCAATGGCACAATATTAGGAAAAGAAAAAAGTCTCTCTCAAATGTCTGTGCTAGAAGCTCAATAAATATAGGGTTTGTAAAATAAATCTGGGGTGTTAATCAAAGCTCTGTACACATGCCCATCTGTTGTGATCTGTGATAGTAAATCTCCTGCTGCTAACAATATACAGAGAAATGCAATTACTTGTCTTATACCAGAAACAGTAACAAACACTACTGGGTGGAAAAAGCAAATAAAAGGGCAAGCCAGACACCCAGAAATTATTAATGTCTGCAGATGACCCTCTGTTTACAATTAAAAATCTAGCATTCTAAGCACTAAAGTAACCCAATCTATGACATTATGGAATAGCTTCACATTACAAAATTTATCAGTCCAATCAGATGTCTATTTCTGACATTACCCCAAAACTTACCAGGTCTTTCGAATTAGAATCAGAAAGACAAACACAATTTATAGTCTGATCACCATGAGCCTATATGACATCATCAGAGATAAGATGGAACTGTCCATCTCTTAACTCTGGGCTGAACTAGTACTGTGAAAATCACTGTAATTGACAAGTCCACTTTATTTTATTGTTATTTTTGCAGAGGACACAAGAGGGAAAGAGGCCAGTTGAACGCTGCCAGATGACAAAGTCATAACCTAGAGAAAATTATTCAGAAGGTAGAGTGAAAATTTGATATTAAATTCTCCTGAAAAACCTACAGATAGATGAGTACCACACCTGAGACCGTCAGCCAAGACACAGCAACACCTAAAACTATGACAGACTGGGCTGAGATGTGAAAGTTATTAAACATCCGTGGTTTTGAGGTCTGCAAGAACCAGGTTCAAAATTCTAATCAAGGAAGATATGGCTGCTTCATAAATCATCCTGTGATAGTAGAAAAAGGGAAAAAGGCTGAAAGATACATAGTTGGCATGATCCTCTGATGGTTTAAAAACCCCTAAGTTCAATGGTGTTCCTCCTGACCAAGGACAGTCTTAAAGGGTGACCAGAGTTCTGAAACTGAGCAACTTGCTTGAAAATCACTAAGAGTTGATAAAAGAATTTAACTTATCAGCTCTGTTATTTCACAAAGATTGCATAGAAGATGAGAGATGTCTGTATGGACCAAACCAGACTCAAGGCCAGCAATTCAACTGGTATCATATGCAGTAAGAATGAGATGGGTCTCTCACTGCGTATGAGAGAAGAAGAATAAAAATTACAAAAGAAGAAGGATTTTTGTCAGTTAAGATATTTCCTAAAATCTAAACAGTTTTGATTTGGACTATTTATTTGTTTAGTTATAGAATTTGAGTAGCTAATTTAAACACTAAGATTTTCTGCATTTGGTTTTAAATTTCTGATATAACCACTCACTCAGACCACTTGAGACTTAAGCCTTTTACTTTATATATGTTAGAAATTACTGTGGCACAAGAAGTTTAAACAACAAAGAAATTCAAATCCATAATTTGTTTGAGAAAATAACCATACTTATATAGCAGTAAAAATTTAAATCAGTAGTATGTACTTCTTAGGCTTAAAGCATAATTTTTTTTATTCAAAATATATGGAGGTAATATTTTTCACCTTCAATTTATAGCAATTCTATTGACTTCAATAAATTGCTCTCAGTTTTCACCAAAGTAGAGGTGCAAAATTTGACCCAGGATTTTCAACATTTCTTTTAAATCTAAATTTATAATAAAGCACAAAAACTTCTTAATGATGAATTGTTTTGTTGCTAGGCATTCTGGCCCTGATGGGCTGCTAAAGTTTGATTTACTCTACTGATCTATGACCTCTTTCTCTGACAACCCATTCTTTATGATTATGTATTTATATTATGGAGGCACGTAGAATTTTCTGAGGTGACCAGGGTTCTTTTGTGCTGTTAGGCACTGTCCAAACATGCATAAAGAAAAATCTCCTTATTCTGAAGAGTTCATTATTTATGTAGCAGGCAAAGTTTTTTTCCAGGAGCAGAGTGAAATAGAGGACTAAGCTTTAACTGCCCTGAATTGCTTTTCCCAGTCTGCTGTGCGCTCTGCTCTGTGTAGGAGGAATGCAGGCACTCGGTCATCATCCATCATATGAATACCTGCACCACAGGAGCACAGCAAGCTCGAGGGGATTCCAAATCAAAGCTTTTATCTTATCTTATGGCGAAAGACAGGAACAAAGGGAAGGAGACTCTCCTCTCTCCAATGTCCTTTACATAAGTTACTCTGTGTACTGCACAATTACTGCACAATTAAACGAGATGAAATTAGTTGACATAGGTTAAATAGCACAAACGTTATTGGTAGAGAGGGAACAAGGACAGCCTGAAAACTTGTTAGCATGAATGTTCAACCCATGAGTCTGTAACCATTGAGGTTCCTGCCTTGTGCTCCCCAGACTGACAGCTACTTACTGCAGAGGGGCTTGTAAGTATGAAGATCAGGCATAGGAAAAAAAAAAAAAAAGAAAAAATAGAAAACCAGCTGTGCAATATTTATTTTGAGAACACAACAAGCAAACAAGTATTGATTTCCCAAAATGGTACAAGACAAAAAGGTCATACTTTCAGTCCTAAAAATCTTGGTGCCTTGCTAAAGTTCTGTGAAGATATTTCACCTGAGGTATTTGTGTTTCCTCAGCCAAATGGTGTTGCTTCCTATCCCAAAGGAGTCATGCTGTAAATGGCATATGAATATTGATTGCTGAGTTTCTGCCTGACTCACAGGGCTCTGCAGGCATGGCTGTGAATGAAAATGGACAGTCACCACAGGGGGCACCCCAATTCACTGGAACACTGGTTTGAGTTACAGATAGGGCAGAAATTGAGCTCCCCATCCACTGCTCCTAAGCACAGATACAACCATTTCTTTAGGAGGGAAATCTGACAGTATTCAGAATGAAATTAGATACATCAAATCTCCCTCTCTTTAGTACTCTGCCATTCTACCCAATGTGTCATGATTTTAGACCATCTTTTGATGTGTTAAATAACTCTATTTGGGCAGAGCAGAGGCCAGTGTGCCCAAATCTGCCACGTTTTCTCCGTTTTCTCTTTTCTTGGCTCCACCTTTCATAGGAAACTTGCTGTTCACAAGAGTACTACAATCCAAGTGTGAATCTCAGCTATGAGTCTCAGCTTTGTCTTGCCTAATGCTACACTTGAGACATTAAAAATCAAGTCTGCTTGCTCTTAATCTCACTTAAAATGATATAAATCAGAGATTATTCCACTGAGCTCAGTGTGAATTTGTGGTAAAGCTGATATGAGTAATAAATATCTAGTTCCCAAACTTGAACAAAACAAGTTAAACTATTGATTGAATATGCTATCACAAATGCTGTGAGATCCATATGATGGAAAAAACACAGAAGGAACCCCTGCCTTCCCTCTAAGAATGATGGTTTTGCCTCTTTTGTACTTTTTGCTGTGTTGTCCCCTATACCAGTTGTTTGCTCATTTCTCCTGCTCCATACCCACCTTGTTCAGTTTGCAGTTTACCTTTCTTGTGTGCAGATAATTGGTGTTTTGAACTCAAGGTAGTTTTCTAAATACAAATTAGTTGACCATACTGGGCCAGGTGCTCAGTTAATGTAACTCAGTTTGCACAGTGCTGACTTATTTCAGCAGAGGAATCAACCAGGTGTTAAACAGTTACATGAAGGCTTCTAATACCTCTAGCATTTTCCCCCTATTCATTTTGGCATTGCATGTTCATCTGCCAGCCAGTATGACTGCTTTTCTCATTCCAGGTAGGTCTGTGTTTGCAAGCAAAGCGACCAAATTGAGACTAAATTTTCTGTAAGATTTTATCTGCCAGCTGTGTCTGTCCATTTGCTCTGTCTATCCCTCCTGTTTGCCAGCTGCTCTCAGCAACCAGCTTTTTGATAGCTGCAAGGCTCAAACTTAAAAGCTGCCCATGCTTTTGTTCAGCACCTCCACATTTGTTTTTCCCCACCTCTTTGTATCCAAGTAGGCATATGAGAGACAAAGTCGCTGCGGTTGCATCCTCTCTGCCAGTCATACCATGTGATTCCTATTTAACGACTGTGATCCCAGTGTTGGGATTCTTACTTCTGTATTTTTATATTCTAGACACATCCAGTGATTCCCTTCTCAACTGGAACATTTCCAAACCACACAGCCCAATGTGGCAAAGACTGAAGGAAAGGATGGTTTGACAAAGATGACAGGAAAGGAGATTTGGAGGTGAGGATAAGGGTAATTAAGGCCAAAGCTGCCATTATCTCCATGAAAAGGTATTAAGACTGGGCATTGCATCATCTTACATCTGAAACATGTTAATATATACAGACACACTAACATACATTCGTCTGCCTATTTTCTGAGCCAGCTAGCTCTGTAAGCAGAAAGGAATTGGTATAGGATGCATTACAGTGAGACATTACACTTTCTAATGGATCCATTGTGACCTGATCTCACCAGTGCGGGCATGTGCAAATATACCCTGGATGTTTCATTCCAGTAGCCTTGGTTTGTGTCTTTCCCCCTTATTACTGAGTATTCTAATTGTATATACTTCTTTCTCTCAAATGAAATGCATATTTTCTCAATTTCCCTCTACAACACAAAGTGCAATTTCACACCTTCCATGTGATGTCTGGGTACTCTCAAAGACTCGTGTCTGCATTAATTCCCACACTTTTGACTGTGTAAAACTCTTGTGCTACCCATATGATTTTACCTCTCTTTACTATTATGAATATTCCTGGTGATCCTCGCTCTGAGATTCCTTTTCAGAGTGCATAAGGGTTTGCAGACTTAAATAGCTTCATAGGAATATTCAGAATATGAGTCAAGGTTGCATGCACACA
>JAOXXN010000395.1:142856250-142866809 GCA_026770055.1 Myrmophylax atrothorax
GGAAGAAACACATTATATGCAACTTCTGAAAACACATGGGATTCTTAGGTCAACCTCTCTGTGTATCCCCATTCTGTGCACCACACAATCAATCACTAAAACTCTATGGACTTTTACATGAAGTTGTAAACACATACATCATGACACGTGATAACTGTGACTTGTGAAACATGAAGTTCTCCTGAGAGGACACTTTGAAGGTCACTTGCAACAATGTATAAGGATGTAAACAACACCTTCCAGCTACATCTTTGCAATTATCCAGGAGCAGGGGCATCAGGTGCGACTGTGTGTGCTCTTGACGTTGCTTAGATTTTCATTTTTGGAGTCAAGCAAATTTAACTCACTACTGAGGCTCTGTGCTCCTCTACCTGAAAGTAATGGAGACACTCTTTTAACATGGAGGAAGAAAGAGCATGCCTACTACTTGTGATGACCAGGCATGGAAATGCTTCAGTGCACCACTCTTCAACTCAGGAAAGGAGTTTGGAAAATGGGCTTCAGTATGGTCTGAAGGGGCCTAAAATTCTTTTTTTGCTTTCAGACATTTCATCTTTCCCCATAAGATGCCTAAACATTGAATGACAATTTTGTGGGAGTTTTATTTATAATACCTGAACTGAATAAACTTTGATATTGGTATCCCATTTGGATTTCCTTGGCTTCTCTGCTAGTACAAAGAAAGATCTTAAAAGTTTTTTGACCAAGGCTTTCCCGACACACAATGTTGATTTCAGTGCTTATCTTTGCCTGTTATGGCATGACAAAGATTAAACCATTAATTACACACAGGCCTGTAAAAAAGTCAATTTTGATCTTGCAACAATGCTTGAAGTGCTGATGTGCTGTTCCTGTTATTTTGACATGATGAAGTAAGACAGAATATCTGTTTCATACTTTAATCTCTTTACTGTCTCTTGAAAGGAGAGTGACAAACCAGAGACTACAAAAATATATACTGTAAACCTGACTGTAAGAAGAACTTCAAAAAAGAGAATAAAAGTTAAGTGTTGAAAGTCTAATGATGTTTCTTTTGTTTTTCTTGAATGAATCATGTAAACCTTTGTTGTTTCTTTTTCCTTTGTAAATTAATTTATTGCTTGATGGTATTCTTGAAATGCAAAACTTCCTTGGATTCTCCTTTAATACTTGCCTTCTTAAATCTCTCTTTTTAACATCAACATAAACAGCTTGGCTTCTTGTCCACCACAAATTAAAGATATAATAATGGTGTTGATTGCCGATTAACAAACAATTATTAATTATTATTTTTAAGTAGAGAGGAACTAGAAAAAAATGATTGTTCTGAAGCATCAGCCCTAGTGGTGACAAAACCATGATCCTGATGACTGACTACCTGTTAACTCAAAGTATCATCAACTGGAGCAGCCTGATTTAAGCTACATAGAGTTTGGCTCTAAGAATCTCCAGGGATGAAGATTCCACGATCTCTCTGATCAAGCTGCTCCAGTATTTCACCACCTCAGAGTAAATGAGCTTTCTCTTATTTTTAAATAGAATTCCCTGTATCAATATCAGAGTTTTTGTTCTTGTCTTATCAGTGGGAAAGACTAAGGAGAGTCTGACTCTGCCTTCTCTACTGCCTCCCATCAGTATTTATGCACATGGACGTGATCACCTGAGCCCTCTCTTTTCCAGGCTGAAGAGTCACAGCTCTCTTGGCCTTTCTTGTATGTCAATGCTCCAGTTCCTTATTTATTTTGGCCCTTTACTGAACTCACTCCATTCTATCCATGTCACCCTCTCGCTGGCAAGCTCAACACTGGGCCTGGACATGGACCTGAACCTTATCACATTAGTCCATCCAAATTTCTTACGAAGCTCTATTCCTCTTTCTCTAGGATATTGCTCTCTAGTTGCTCCATGGAGGGTTCTATGCATATTTTTGCTAGTGGTCTTCAAGCCAGGCTAGCCAGTAACAGGGAAAGGATCACCTCATGAAAGATCCAAACTCTGAGTTGATCAATAAGAGGCCTAGGGTCTAGACCTGAACCAAAGATGAACTGAAAGCCCACGCTAATGTTCAAGAGAGCTGTGAATGTGGTGTGTTTGCTAACACAGAATGAGGGTGTCTGCATGCATTCACATTGGTGGGGCTCTGTAGTTCCATATTTGAATCTCACTAGGTGAGTAACAGGCTCAGAAGAAAATCTCAGCTAAGGTGTAAAGAATTGAAGGCAATAAGGAAACTATTGCAAGAGATTATTAGAAAAACAACATTTGGTCTGATGTAACCTGATGAAAGATATAACAAGGCTGCATATATGAGGGGAGAGAATATTTTAGGTTTTAAAAGTGGCCTGGGGGTAAAAAAACCTTTTAAAACAAATTTTGGCTTGACTGCTGTTAGTTTGGAAAATATGTCCTCCTAGGAAGAAAAGTACTAAAGTTATGGTATGCTATTTATCACTGTCCATAAGCAGTGATTTGGTAAACTGACCTACAGGTGCACATGTCGCACAGGTTCTGAATAAATTCAGGAACTGTAAGATATTTTATGACCACTTAACTTTTTTTTAACAAGAAACTTAACAACCAACTTTCATTTTGATGTCCTAAAAGAACTGATTAACAAATTTTATTTATTTTTCCTCTCCCTTTCCCCTTTTGTTTCTTCTGCTGAGCTCAGTAGATGTTCGTCTTTTAAGTTTTGCCAATAACTAGGTTAACAGTATAATACCAACACAATACAATAAGAATGAAATAATAAAAAAGATGTTCCTTTCACATTATATCTAACCAAAATGTGAACACAAATTGCTTTTTGAGAACTAACTTCTCTAGTCCTTCCATGTTCTTATGTTGTTAACAAAGCAAGAGGTGGATCATCTCAACCAACTGACATCTAAGAGTTGAACATTTTATCTAAGTTATCTGTTGGGCTCCTTCAGCAGTCCAATGGTGAGAGAAAAATATATCCAAAAGGTGGCTGGCTTCACCTATCTCATATGCCACCCCAGAAAGTAGCGGATTCCTTCTGGAGGTATTTGCCCGTCTCTATTGGTGAACACACTCCAGTGAATAGCTTTTGGCTAACTAAAACTCACCAGGATGGTTCCTCTTGTCAAGCATTGCATACTGATTCATAAGCATGGGTCTACTTCTTCAAACCCCTGTCATCATCATTATTGTTATCCTTGAAGTTGAAAGGATATCTGAACTGCTGCTGAACATAGTAGGATTAGCTGAGCAAGGTTTCCCCTTGTACCTTGATGATATTCTGCAGTCTCTAAAACAAGTTCAGTTTTTGACAGAACAGATGAGCATTCTGAATGAATATTCGCTACCCTGAGGCAGTGAGGTTTTTTGATAAATACAGTTCTATGGCCTTTTCTTCAATATATTCCACAAAGGCATTGTTCAGACAATCTTGGTACTGTCTTGGTCCATTCTTTAAGACAATGGTTGCCCAGAGGGAGCAGCACATTTCTTCTGTCACTTTAGCTGAAGATCCCACAGTCAGTTACTGCTCCTGTTTCAAGATTAGTTGGTAATGGATGCTGGCATTTGAAAGGAAAGGATCCAGCAAAAAAGAAGCTGCTATTCTTCCAGTAATTAGGTCTACAAGCCTAAATTGTGTAAACTTTATTTAATAGGACTAACTTCAGCTACATATCCTGCTAGAAAAACAAATCCAGTTTCTAGTTCTTTCCCAGTTACATCAGTGCATGTCTTTGTTCCACATCGTATAATGTGATAATTCAGTCATTGGCAAATCATTTCAAGTGGAAAAAACCATAATGTGCTATTCACTGAAGAGTGGCATAATTGAATTCTCTGTATCTTCATACATGTTTTCAGATGTACTTTTCTGGAATTACCCCAAAAGAAGAAACAGAAATGGATCTGTGAAAGGGAATCAGGTATCTCACCTGATTGGTCCAGCAAATGTAGGATGACTTTTTATGGGACTTCATGAAGAAAACAACAGTAATGTCTTGTTGACAGCAGCAGTGAGGACATCAAGCAATCCAAATCATAAGATTATTCATAAATGATGGGAGAAATTCTGTTGCCTCCCATCCAAATGCAGGATGTAAGAGGAGTCTGAAGGAGTAGGGAACAGCTGCAGCATAGGGAAGGTCTTCTCTATATTGTCACATCTTTGTCTACCATCCAACCCACTGCATGAACCAAATGTATCTGATAGGTTGGTTTTTACTTAAACTTGCTGTGAGAGGGATGAGACACTGGAAAAGGCCAGAGAAGTTGTGACTGCCCCATCCCTGGAAGTGTTTAAGGCCAGGTTGGATGGGGGTTTGAGCAACCTGGTCTAGTGGAAATTGTCCCTGTCCATTACAGGGAAAAGAGGAACAAGATGATCTTAAAGGTCCAACATGGCCTAAATTACTCTATGGTTCTCTGATTTTATGTCCAAGATTACATCTACATTACAGAGAGTGACACATGCAAGTAAACTCTGCCTGTTCCCTCAGCTCACCAAGGACAGTGCGATCACATCAGTATAATGTAATACTCAGGTTAAGATATTTTGTGAACAGAAGAGGACCTAGGATTTAGCTTGGATATCAGGAAAAACTCCATCATCAAAAGGATTGCCAAGCATTTTAATAGACTGTCCATGGAAGTGGTGGGGTGACCACCTGTGGAGTTATTTAAAAGACGTGTAGATGTGGCACTTACAGACATGGATTAGTGGTGGAGTTGGCAGCACTGAGTTAACCATTGGACTTGATAATCTTAAAGATCTTTTCCAACATAGATGATTCTATAATTCTTAGAATCCAAGATATATTATCTGGGGCTTGGTTCCAGATGGACAACCAGTTTGACATGACAGCTGGCTCATGTCTCCTCCTGTCCAGGGGACAGAGCAGGCTCACACTGGTTTGTGAGAAATCCTGTGGACACATCCCACACTGCTTCTCTGTTGAGGGGGTGCAGCCACCAGTTGTGCAGCCATTCCTGAGGGATTTGGATTTAAAAGGGAGTAGGCAGTGCTTAGCAGACTGGAAGTTTGAGGTATTGGTTAATTGAATTCCTTGTAGGTTTTCCCTTCATGGTAATCCTAAATCCAGGGATAAGTTGTCCTGGCAACAGCTTTGGTTACTGTTCTTTCCATCCTTGCTTTTATGATTTGTGATTCAAGGTACTTGAGTATGTAAATCACCATCTGAGGCTGGTGGATTTATTTATTTATTTCACAGAAAGTAGTGCGCCTATGAGTTGATAATACAGTGCCATCTCACTTGTGTTTGAATAATAAAACAATGTACTCACTCTACAGAGCTCAGTCTTTAGCTAAAAACATATATATTATTCATTGTTTCAAAATGTAATAAAGATACATACTTAATATCTGCTTTCCAATTAAACTTTATGAGTGGGGGTTGACTGTGGTTATATTTTTTGGCTGTGCTTTTTAATTTTCTTCTAATGCCTCCCTGGGAATTCAAAAGGCAGCTTCAAGCACAAACATGTTGTGTTAAAATAATGCAGTGTATGTTATGGTCAAAATGTTATTATACAGATTTGTGGGGCTATCAAATAATGGTGACTGAAAGCAGGCATTGAATGTGCTTCACTTGATTTCTCCAGTAAGCTTCAGTGTTTGCAATTTCAGATTAAGCCAATGGAACCAGAGATAAGTGTCCTTGTCTCTTTTTGTTTGATGAGTGGTGTCAATTATTAGTTGAAAACTATGGATCTTTGGTACTACTGCAGATCCAATGACATTATATTATTATTATTATCATCACCATTGTAGTCATAATCATTATAGTTATTATTTATTTATTTATTATTACATGTTTACTAATGAGTCCTCAGTCATAAGTGAGATATCAACCATAGGTGCTTTGCTTCTGCTTATAGGTTGGGTTCTTTATAAAAATGGTAATTTTAGTCACAGGCACTTCTTCTAGGAGCAGGGGGACATTGAAATGGTTACTCATTGTAGACTTGTGTGGGTATTTTTACTGTCTTCATTTGGTTCTTTCCATGATTAGGATCATAAATGACACTTGCACATCAATGACTCAGTGTGTCTGAGACCTCAGAGACAGAGGTATTCTCTGTACTGAAGGGGACAGTCCCCCCCTGCCAACAGACTGGTGGAGCAGGGCAGAAGCAATAACAAATGATTAATTGTTTGGGATGCTTGTGTTATTTAGAAAATACTGTAACACAGCACATATACTTTCCTTGAAATGACACTCATACTCTTCTGTATATAATGACTTGAGATGGAGCAGTGACTATGCTCACAATTGTTCAGTTTTTAATTTTTTTTTTTCCTACCTGAAGCCAGCAAGGACTGTCTCTATCCAGAATACAAGTCAGTGGCCATACTGGATGAAAAGATTGGGAGGAAAAATACAGATATCACATGCCATAATGATTAAAGAGCTACTGAGTAAGGAAATGGAGGATGAACCACTTTTGAAATTATAGAACTCAAATAAGGACTTTGGTACTGATCAATACAGGCTGAAGTGTCAGTATGTCAATCAAACATGCAACATGGCTCAAGGCAGGTGATGGTGGTTGTGAAATAGAGATATTCAGGTCTCCCAACACAGAGCACTGTGTAGCTGGATGTGTTATGAAGGCACTTTCCTTAGATCTGTCTAGTCAATGCAGGTGAAAAGGAGATGCCCCTAAGAATCTCCTAAGGATTGTTATTTAGGTGCCTGAACCATTCCCTGGCTGCAGAGGAAGTCTAAGGAAAGTTGCATCAAAATTCAGCCAACGAAGTTACATCATGTATAACCCTGCTATACAGCTCCTTCAGATCATCCTGATAAAGAGGAAAAATAATAGGAGAACACAATTTGAAGTAGCTCTGTTATTTTCATATCTCTAATATGAAAACAGCAAAAAGCATTGCTGAAGACACAGCTGACTGACTGAACTAGACAGCTATGAGCTGACTTACCTGTGGCTGGCTGGCAGCCCAGACTGCAACACAATTGAGTATGTCTAAATGGAGATCTCCAGCAGGCTAAAGAGAAAAGATGCTCCTGTTGGCAATTCTGGGCCAAAAAGGATGGGAAAAAAATTTCAAGGAACAAATGACAGGGAGCTGTACACTTTCCAGAATGATGATATGAAATAGGAATTGAGAGCTGGATAGAATTCTGACTCTGAAAGATAGTTGATCTGCTGGTGATGATGGGTATTGATGTTGGTGTATGGAGACAAAACCAAGACAGCTCAAGAAACTTCTGAGGAAATAAAAACAGAGTAAAGAAAGAGCATGCTGGAAATGAGCGGCTCACTTGGTAAGAAGGGTGGTTTTGTTGCTGCTATGGATCAATGATTCTCTTAAAAAAGAGGCAGGGGAATCATAAATTTTCAATCCTCAATAGCAGAAGAGCAACAAGTTTTCTGGGAAAGAAAGATGTTACCAGAGGAGGATAAATTAATAACAAAATGGATTAAAATGATAACTCAGGATAATACAAAGAGGTCTGGAGAATAAAATCAATCAAAGCATCAAGGATGAGGAGAGACCTTTGACTAGTTTTATGCCTGTAACTGTGTGATGAAGTGAAAAGTAATAAGGATTTGAAATTATTTCTGTGTAAGAATTTGTTAATAATCTGGACATTTATAAAGTCTGATAGGAAGGTCTGTTTGATTGAAAATGTGTAAAAAAATCAAATTGGTGAAACAATGGTTTTGGTGAGTGGACTATGCAAAACAGACATGAATTCTTCTGAAGTTCACTTATGAGTTTCCAGACCTATCACAATTTGAAAGCACCTGCAACAGACCATCAAGGCAAAAAAAATTGCAGTGTGACTGACCTCTCCTCTTACAGGGGGGAAAAAACTGCACTAACATGTAGGGTGGGAGACTGTGTGAGGGATGTTGAAGTTCTTGTGCTGAAAGAAACTAAAAGTTCTTTCTTTTTAGCATCTAATCTTGGGGAACTCTGAAACATCATTTTGAAAGATTAAGAGAAATAGATCACAAACCTGGAAAATAGGGTTGCTTGATTTTTGCTTGATTACATTTGCAAGAAAAGTAACAGAACTAAGATCAAAGAACTAAAATAGATACTTGAGGTTTTAAAACTTTCTGTTCCACAGAAATGAAAACAATTAAGAGGTAAATCAGATGGGGGAAAGACTATCAACAAACTGATGAATTATAATTGAGAGAGGCTGCAGAATGTTTCACTGGGTGCTTCAAAAGCCACATTCTGACAGTAGGAACAGGTGGCTTTGCCAGATATGGAAACAAACCAAAAGAGTTTGAAGCTTGAACCAGGGGCAAGAATAAAAGCAGTGTAAAGCAGTGGGACACTGGCAGGGGAGAAATTTAATACATGAGTGGAAGCGGGTACCATGCATTTCAGCACTGCCATGTGTAATCTATCATTTTTCTGCAGGTTTTACCACAATGGTAGAGCAATGAGTAACCAGCAACAGGTACGATTTAAGAACTATAATGAAGTTTCCACAGCAGAAGACTACTGCTAATCTCTAAGGTTAAGATTTCAGTTGTTTTCTAATACCAGTGCTTTAGATCAGACAGGGTTAATACAGCAACGTGTTATGTTTCTTTCATATAGCTGGTAAATTAAACATTGCAATGTTTTCTTTCATTCCATAATTTATGAATTGAGTCTCAAAACTTTACTGAGTAACTTCACAGGATAAGTAAATTTCCCATGTAATGTTACTAATAAAATATACACTACTCTTGAAAAAAATGTGATTAAATGAAACCTTCTGAAATGTTGTTGTTTGCCTCATATGTCGCTGCCTTGGTGAAACAGCTGTGATTTAATATGCCCACAGAGCACTGAGCATGTCACCTTTAATTCTCCCTTTTGACGATGAGTGAAGCACATGCTGAGTAGCTGAATTAACAGCTTTTAGAAACTGCTTTTCTTCACTGCTGCTTTACAGGGAAGAGGAACCACAGAAGCCGGAGGTCAGCAGAAACCTTGTAGAGGACATGCAGTAGAATAGGTCCAGGTGGCAAGTGACAATAAGAAGGGAAGAGAGAAGTGGCTGATATGGGACATGAGAGAACGAAAAAACCAAGAACCTTATTCAACTTGTCCATATATGCAGAACTGCTCCTACTCTTGTTTTCTTTTTGCAAGGGATCAAAGACATTGAAGGGTACAGTGCAGCATCATGGTCTGGTACTGAGTTCATAGTTCATTACAATGGCCCAAAAATGCTAAGTAGAAGTAGACATTTTTTTCGGAGTGGTTGGTTCTGTTTTCTGGGGTGTATGCATATATACTGCAATTTTGGACTTTGCCATCTACTGAGCTCTGAGCTTGACTCAGAATACTCTGAGTAAAATGTTTGTACTGTAAAGCCTTTGAAAAAGAAATTTGTTTCTGGAAAACTAAAATATCTCCAGACTCTATGATATCACTGGGAAATTGAATTATTGGAGGCATTCACACGATAGCATGAACATAAAAATTATCTCTTCCTGTAAATAGACTTTTATTTCAGCCACATCCTATGTACCCTGAATCCTATCTGCCTCTCTCTCTTTTTTCCTCACAGCAGTATTTCTTGGAAGGGTTCTTAGCTGAGGGTTTTGACTGAGAAATTTAGTGCAAAAGTCAACATCTAGTAACTTGCTAAGACTCAACTGGAAAACAAGCTGAGGAATTCTTCTTATACTCCAGGCTGTCAAACAGAGAAACAAACATCCTGCTGCTTTGGAACTCCATTTTCTGTGTTTCAGTTGCATTTGTATTGCTTAAAGAGAAGGTTACAAAGACAAAATTAACTGGGCTCTAAGGGAAACTCACTGTGTTGCCAGCCTGGGCCAGCCTGGGCAACCAAAGCTAGAAGGAGCCTTTTCCAGCTGCAAGTTAGCTGTGCTGTCTGCAAGACCAGGGAAGAAGATATTACAGGGCTTTTTGGACACTTTCATAATTCTATTCTGCAATGACAAAACATTTTGCATGCTGTATCCACAAAGGCATATGTACATTTAGGGATGTGGTATCTCTTCAACAGACCCCACCTTACCTCTTCATCTGCTAGTTGAAATCAATCCTTCAGGGCTATTAACTCAATTAATGAAAATTGCCCAGCAAAGTGGCTACCAGTGAACTCTCAGTGTCTCAATAAAGATATTTCAAATAAAATTTTATACCAAAAATGTATTTGCTGGCATTTTGCTGCTTTTGCAACCTTCTTTGTCCTCCTTCTGTATTCTTGAACACTCTCAGTCAGAAAAGAGAAATCATGTATGAGTGTCCCTTGTAGCCCACAGGGTAACTTCTGTTGCCCATCCTTATAGCTACGTTCTATTGAAGATGGCCATGTTGCCCACTTGCCTGGCGGTGTCTGAAGGCATAAGATGTATTGTGATAATGCAAGTGGTGTCTGACCCATGCACATTTCCCAGGATGAGGTGATGGAGCCACCTCCAACCAAGGCAATTCATTTGGCTTGTGGTTCATTCCCTTCTTCTCCAAAGGCCCTTTGGATACGACCTCCTGGCCACTCAAGGGAGGAGAGGGGTAACTATCAGCAGCACCATGATCTGGGCTCCCAGGATCTCTCTGCTCCCTGGGAGCCTGGTAT
>JAOXXN010000395.1:142893425-142907396 GCA_026770055.1 Myrmophylax atrothorax
TAAAGTAACTACCCTTTATCTTATCTCCTACAAAAACTTGGCTTGGAGTCTTTTTTACAGACTTTTAAGGCAACATATTGTAAATGAAACTGAATATCCAGAGTACTCAGTCAGTCTTTTCAGTTTGAATGGGCAATAATTAGACCAAAGAGGCTGAGACTCATCATGGGGATCAGATTGAAGGACTGTTTTGAACAGAAAGCCCAACTCTTGGGATTTAAACAGGCCAGAGATCTGTTCTGTGTACAAACTCCCTCCTGCATATTAATTTTTAGTGTGGACATTTGTCTACTACTTTGCTTCAATCACTGTGATTAATCATCCTCAGGGTGAGTATTTCACCATGGTGAACTAAATGGCTTTTCAAGTCCTGACACCCTGATTCATGGTCAGAGCCTCATAGGAAGGGGAAACATCCCCTTAACAAACCACCCACCTTGTCCCAGTATGGGCAGCCACAAACCAAACTGCAGCTAAGCCACTCCTGTCTCCCATTTTCCCAGTGCAGCTTTCGCAACTAGTACACAGGAGCTATGCTGGGAGCTTGAGCAGGTTGCTGGGAGTGGGAATGGGGTGGGTCAGGACTGCAGGAGGGCAGGGGGGATTGTGGGCTGCTATTCAAATCCTCTTGCTTTCTCATTCCTTAGTCTCAAAAACTTGTGTCTGTCCACATTCAAGACAGAGAAGGACAATGGGGGGGAATGCTCTCTGGTTGCTTCAATTTATGCTGCATGCTGGTCTTATTACCTTAGTACATGTGTTGTTTTATAAAATTATCATATTCTTTCCTTAAGCCCATTTGTAGTTTTTGACTCATTTCCATCAGTAACAGCTGGTAAGGAAGTTATTTCTTGATGTATTTCAATTAAATATTTTGATAGTTTAGTTTTTGATTAGAGGTTCATATTTTAACTTGGTTATTTTGAGCTGTTAAAAAGAAGAAAATCAGTTTAGCTTTTTGTATCAGAGGAAGGTGTGAGCAGAGTGTGTGTATTTGCTAAAACGCTGCATTGCCTCAAACCCCAGGTATATTAAACCAGTACGATGTTAGCACCCAAGAAGAGTTTGCAAACCTGTTTATTTTTGTATGAAGCTGTTATCTTCCATAGCACAACACGGAAAACAGCAGCCTGGAAAAGGCTTTTGTGCCAGATAAACATGAGAGGGCTCTCAGTCAGCCGCCTGCAGAGTGGGCACAGAGCAGTGGCTGTGCCGTCAGGTTTGAGGGATGGTGCTAGATACGTTTCTGAGATGAATGCCTGTAACTGCTGCCTGTGATAGGGATGGATGAGGCTACATGGCCCAGCCTTGCCCTGTGATGTCTCCTGCTATTGCAGGACTGCCACCACCCTGCACGGCTGGCTGCTGCAGCAGTGAGGCAGAGCTGTTCTGGGCTGCTGAGGTGTGTATGTAAAACAAGAATTAAATAACATGACCTTTCCTCGTTATAACAAAATGACAATACCAGGGCTGTGGGTAAACAACTGAATTTCCTTTAGAAAGAGGTTTTTGCATGATAAAAGCTTTATGCCTCTTTGCTTTTCCCAAGGCTATGCCTGTGATCATGATAAGGTTCTTCTTCCAGAACCAGTCAGCAAACATTCTCATACTGTATTTTCCAAAGAGCGAGGCAAGGATGACCTGGAACTTCAGGATTTGTGTGAGTTGTGGCTGTTTCACTGGCCCTATGGCAATGGGAAAGGTAGGTGAGTCTTGATTCACTGCAGCTGTGAACCCTCATACAGGACATGGCTGAAGGTGCCAGATAGATACAGGTGGGAAGTGTCTGGCATTTGGGTCCCGGTGTGGGAGAGGCATCACTGATGAGGAGGGTAAGGTGGGATCTGGAAGTATGGGCACTGTCCCTCGCTGTCGAGAGGGCTTGGCTGGTCTGAGTTGCTACTCATGGTCTCTTTTACACTTGACATGGGCTGTCTGCTATTTGATGGCCTTCCTACCCAGGGCAAAGCAGTCCACAAACCCCAAAGGCTGCTTCACCACAGCCCTGCATATCTCATTCCTGCTGATGGCTAGAGATGAATCCCCAGCAGTTTCATGTGGTAGGACTGTGTCTTCTGCTTCAGAGGGAGTCATATTGTTCAGTATGTCATAGATGAAGGTGCAATGATTAGAAATCTGGATGATTTGCTCCCTCTAGGGATGGTCTGTCCATTCAGACTGTGACACAACAGGTTGCGCTGGTGGGGCCTCTAGGTGGAAGATCAACAAGTGCCATTGTTGAGAGGGAAAGGTGATACATCCATCTTTTAGCAGTGCCTAAAGTTAGGGTGTGGACCAATTTTCATAATTTTGTTTGATATTTCTTTGCCTTTTCTAATTTAATTTTGAGTGATGAAATAGCTCAATTCCCAGAGGCAGAAATTCTCCCACCTTGAATATTTAACCTGAAATATTAAAATAATCTTCTGGTTTAGTGTCTCTAGACCTCAGGCAAAAATGGTTTTCATTTGGTGCCCAACTAATTAGCTTGCTGAGAGATGTTAATAATTAAGCTAATAATTACTACACCTTTGCAATGGACCTTGAGGTAACTTTAATGCAGGTAATTTGAAAAAAAAAATAATTATTTCTGGATTATTTTTATTAGAACAAAATTATTTTTGTATTTATAGTCTGTCTCTACTTCAGATGATAAATATGAACCAAAACATATGAAAGTTCCATAAGTATTGACAAAACAGAAAATGGCCATGCTTCAACATAGCTGACACAGGAGGTTGGGAAAATGGATTTCACTGCTTGGTGGAGGTCTTTTTTGAGTTATATTGCTCCTTCAGTTGTTGAGAACGAAGCACACATGACTTCATTCACATTTTATCCTCTTCTCCCCAAGTAGTTTAGGATTAGTGGCCAGCAGGTTTGGTATGTACAGAATTGGCAGAATAAAATACAAAAAGGAATTCTGTTACAAGTATAGAAATAATGAAAACCAAACTTCAGCCCATGTGGTTATGCTTTTCGTCATCACTTTCTGCATTCAGAACTGCACACACTTAATGGACCAGCAGAACCTTGGAACAACCTGTTTTTACAGCTGGGGACATTGGAGCAGAGTCATTAAGTTCCTTCCCTAAACCTTGCTGTGACCCATTATGTGTGGACGGCAGAGCTGGACACCAAGGGAATACCATTTAGGAGAGTTCATGTCTCACTCCTTCCAGCAACTGCAAGCAAAACGCAGAAGTTAAAGACTTTTCTCTGTTTTAGAGCTGAGGGACCTTCTTTCTTATCCTAGCACTCTGGGGTTACTGCACAGATGTGATTTATAGAGTAATTAAATCTGCAGAATATAGTTAGGTGCCTAAATGCCTTTTAAAATGGTATTTAAAAATGAGTCCTTGAGGCCCAACATTCCTAGGCATTGACTCCCAGTGGTACCCACTGAGGCCAGTGGAACACTTGGAGCTTAAGCCACAGCACAGCCTTGAGCCAGAGCACTCTGTGCTGTGCAGGAGCAAGTCCAGAATGGCCTCTCACAAAGTACAGCAATCTATTTCCCGCTAATTTGTACAACTTAGCACAGGACAGTCTATCCCCTTGCTGAATACCACCCTGAAAATTATTGCTGCAGGTAGGTACAGAGAGACTGACAAGTGGAATGCTATTTTCTTAGGCCAGCCAGTGCCAGCTCAGTGATTACTTGCTGTATTTGATCTGGCTTCTATCTAGCATGACTCATTCCCTGCAGCCCCAGGAAAAGGTGCTCTCTATAAGCATTTTAGAGGCTCTGTTGCTCAGTTTTAGGAAACAGAAGGAAATTCCTTCCAAATGTGTTTCACCAAAATGGTGGGCTAGATTTTCTTAAGACATCAAGCCTGTTAGGGAGAAGGAGGAAAAATGGCATACCTGTACGACCATGAGAGAAGCAGAATTCAGTTTTCAGGCAAAGGCTGCAAGATGGCTAAACCATGTTGTACTTTTAAAGTAGCATTTTTCTATATATGCCATGGAGAAATGGGTTTCATGCTGGCTCATTAGCACCCTGTCTTCCTCCCCACCTTTTTCCTGCAAAGAATTGAGAGGAAAATTTTCTTGCCTTTAAAACTAGAAGTGAATGCTATGGTGACACTATTGCCTGTATTCTGTTACTATATACTTACCCATGCGGGAGCTGGCATGCTCTGACAGGAGCTGAGGTGGAATGTGGTTGGGCTCCTTTCTCAGGTGTCAGACAGGATACAATACATCACAAAACAGGACCCACCTACGCTGGGGAGGAGAGCCCCCAAACAACATTCACATCTGGTCTTGATGGATCAGGGTTGAACAAGGTAGCAGAGCAAACACCTGAAAATCAGACTGGCCTAATGAACACTCCAAATTACTCAAAATAGAGGTGGTTATATTTTGATATAATAAAAGGTGCATTATATGAACTGAACTAAGCAAATATGTCTACTTTAGATTTGCAGTGGAGTGAGGAAATGTAGAATTATAGCCACCTTTTACTTCTCTTTGGTCTGGTGTGGTGCTGAGTGTTAAGACCTGTAAAAGCATATGTCAGCAAAGACTCAGTGTGAGCATTTTTTTTTGTCCAGGTACATGGGGAGCAGGGAGGAGCTAATGGAGATATTTGGGCCAAATATACTCACTAAGCCCTTTTTTGTTTTCAGGTGCTGCTGATTCAGGTACAAATCAGTACAGGGATGGGATAACTCAACAGATTTAAATATCCCAGGATGCTGCAATGGGGCAGGCCCTCTTCCAGCACCCCCAATATTTTCCCATGCCATCACAAGCAGATCCTGTGCTTCTTATCTCCCATTCATTCCAGTTCCTTTAAGGAATTGCCCTTCGCAGTCTAGCACATAGGATGAGGCACTGGTTAGATGGAGAAGGTTTGATGGAAGATTTAGCAAGTGGAGGGATTTAGCAAGATAGGAGATTTAGCAAGTTTCCTCTCTGCTGACCTCATTCCCAACTGGTTTCTTTTCTCTGGAGCCAAGACCTGACACAAGGCAGCTTCTCCTGCTGCTAGTCACCTGCCAGCAGATAATCTGATTTTTTTTTTCTCCAGTACTGATAACACTTACAGGAAATTGGTATACTGGACAGCAAGCAGCTTTTATTGAAGTTTTAGAGGTATCCCATAAAAATGGGACCAGGGCAGTTTTGGGGAGCATGGGCTGAGGAGTGATGCCCACTCCTTCCCTGGACAGGTGGGCATGGCTTCCCCAGCACCGTCACTGCAGAGCTGATGGAGGATCTCATCACATTTACTCCTAACACCATGCAGGCAGAGAGGATTTTGGCTTAACTTCCCAACAAAAAAGCTGACCAAAAATAATTTTATTATTCTGCAGGTTAAATCAGAGTTCCTTTATTCCTTCTTTGTGTGTCATGTTCTGATCAGTGCACCTTTGTCTTGGCAAGCAATTGCTATCCCTAATTTGTATAATAAAATCTGTTGTCTCCTTGGATCAGAAGTTTTTCTCTGAACTACATGGACACCAATTGTTATTGAAATGCGTGACATTCATTTTGTGTGTTTGTTCTTAAGAAACGAAATGAGCAGTTTTTTCATTTTGTCCCTCTGGTTTTGCTAAGCCAGCAGGCCATCTGTTATCAGCACCAGGCCTCTAAGCATCCACTCTTTTGAAAAAATTGAACAGAATTCCTGCTTTCCTCAGTGTAAATACAGGGGGAAAGGAGCAGGAACTGTGCATCTATTCTTTATCATATCTCATTCTTTCTATACAGTGAGTTGTATCATAGCAGTCCTGAGCAAGGTGCAGTGTGATTATACACATTTTTACAGATGGGGAAACTGAAGATTGGCTTCATGGAAGAGCTGGAATATTGCTGAGTTGCTGGTACTCCAAAAGCTCTGTTTGCCATGTCACACAGCCTTCTTCACAGTGCTTGCATTAACAGGGCCTGACAAGCTCTTAAACATTCCTGACTTTATCCTTGTAACACATCCATGAGGTACTGATGCTTTGCTTATGCAGGTGGGATTTTGAAGCAAGTATGTGCTTATGTACTTTGGGAGCAGGGTAAGAGCTGCATACACATGCACACAGAAAGAAGAAGGGAGAAGCATATTGCAAACTCTGATGTAATGGGGAAAAAGAAAATTAATTTTAAACATTCACCTTCTTGCTCTGCTCTGTTGAGCCCAAAATGTTCTATTAAACATTTTCTTACTTGGAACTCCCAGGTAAAGCCCTCCAGCAGCATCCACTGCCTGAGGTTGAACAAGAGCTCAGATGTTCACAGCATACCAAGTTCTACAGAGCTGTGTCATTCTTCAGTGCTGATGAGACTCTTTGCTGGGCAGAGGTGTCCTGCCATGTCCTGAATCCTGCTCAATAAAATTTTAGCCATGCAATCCTGGTGGCCCCCCAAAATAGTCCTCGTTTTGTTCTTTGGCCAATGGAGCAGCTCTCTTTGGGAAGGGCTGCTCCAGAGAGTGGAAACCACAGGAAACCTGCAGTGGAGAGTAAGTGTGGGAAAACCTTTACTGGTGTCAGGGGGCTGGCCCAAAACTTTATACCCCTTTATTATCCTTCTGCAGAAAAGAGGTCAGAAAGAACACTGAAACAGCTAAATACCTCAAGAACACCAAGCAGAAGGGTCTCCTCCTTAAACTTCTTGCTAGAGTAAGGCAAGGGCACATGAAGCCATGGATTTATACTTGTAAGGATCCAGTAATATCAGGGCTTTAAAAAACTAATATGGAAATGTGGTTGCTGCATGCTGAGGCAGAGAGCAAGAGAGTAAGCAGATCTGCAGTCTGGCTTCTGCATTTGTTTCACTTCTGCAAGCATCCTCTCCCCTCATGCAGAACCTGGTTATGAAAGGTTCATATGGCTGCAGCAAATTTCAGCCTGTAAATATATTAATTTTTGTTTTGTGCACATTGTGCATCATTGCAGTGCTTCAAATGTTGTCTCAGCTTTTTGTTCATTACTGAATCACTGAGAACGTATAAGAAGTATGCGGGCTGAGAAACATTTTGTGTTTGTAATGCTTGGTTTGAATCTGTGCAGTATTTATCTTCCAGTCTATGTTTGAAGCATATAGGTTATAATAATGTTTGACCTGGGTGTCAAATCTGTTCATCTAGCTAGAATAAATCCTATTTCTCTTCTATGGGATGATTTCTGTCAAAAATGAAGGCAAGAAGGTTTCTTTCTTCAGAAAAGGCCACAATAGAATATTAATTTATATATTCTAAGGTCAAAAGTACAAGAACAAATGCAGAGTTATCATAATTTTGACAGCTGTGTTATCTTTCTAGGAAAAAACAGAATTTTCAGAGAATTTTCTCTATTCCTTTCACAGAATATGTTAGAAATTCAGATACTAGTGGGTTTTTAAAAAATATTGCAGTCTTTCATGGTAATATGTCAAACTACTTTGAGGAAAAAAAAAAGTATAAGCAATGAGAAATTAATGTATTAAAATTTGATTTTTAATTTTGAGTATTGCTAACATTTCTGAAATCTAGGTGTGCAAATGTATGGCTTACAATCTATCTCCACATTTTTGCTTGTGAATGTGAAAAAGAGAATGCTATAAAAGATGTTGGCAGCAAAATAGAAGGTGGGAGATGAAAAATTATTGTCAAAAGGCTGGTCATGAGCTGACCTTCCAGATGTCTTTATAATGAAAAATATGGTTCTCTATTTTGTGATTTACACTTATGAAAAAATGCTGGCAAAATATGTAAAATAGAAACACATCTTTCAAACAATTCTATCCCAAAATACCAAATAATCAGTGATTGACTAACCTCTAAAAGTTTCCCTTATTTATTTTTCATATTTTTATGAACCTCAACGAGCAGACAGGTGAGGTTCACAGGTTCACTGCCTGAACTGCCTGTCTGAAGGGAGACTTACCTAGAGAGGCTATAGCTAAGCTCAGACAGAGAGAAAAGTGGAGTTTGTCTTGACTTTAATCTGGACTGAGCTTCCTGGAATGTCAAATTGGAGCTGGCTGCAAAATGGAGAGAAATTTTCATTTTAAAGTTGGCAAGATAAACTTGTCTCCATTTCCCTCTTCCCTTGCCCTCAAATTTCAGCAGTGGAAATATGAACAGAGGAATTATCAAGCTGAGTAAATGTATTTAGAGACTCACTGCAAATGTAGTCCTGGCTGTTTGCTTTTAAGGAGTGGAAGGATGGATTTATACAGAAACTCCCAAAGGCCCCAGAACTGCTCCTTTTTTTTTGTGGATAAGCGTGAGTGCCAACGATCAGCTCCAATACTTAAGTTAATACTGACCTTGGCCAGCTGCAGTTTATAGAGCTCTTATTTTATACTTCCTAATGCTGGAAAGATTATCACCTTTTTATGAAAAAATGAACATTTCTTTTTATCAATTTAAAGATACAGCTCAATGCAAACACAGGAAAAAGTTGCAGAGGCTTTCAAGCAAACAACCAGGGATAATGAAGTAACACACTTAAACAAGGGCATCTTTCCTGAAAGAGAGGACCTGTAGGAAGTCTTAGCACTGACCTGACCTCACAGGCTGAAGATGTTACCACTGCTTTCAATGGGAGGTGTTAGACTAAGGTTAAGGGATTTTGCAAATCATGTTGTAGAAGTAGATGTTGTTTCTTACAGAGCCTATTTCACCAAGCCTGTTCCTTTTGGTCCCTTATCACCAAGATGAAAGAGATCTCAAGTTTCTTGTTACTGTGATGCTCTGCCAAAGCCACACGGAAGCTGCACGGACCTGAATGCTAAAGTAGAATGTGAAATGGGGACGGTCCAGATGTATAGTAAGGCTTAGCAAAAGGAATAGAAGAGTTAAAACACTTGAACTGTGTTTTACAGTTGATTGTGACCTCTAATATGGTCTTTGATAGGACATTTTGGGGTTTTGGGCTATGTTCTGGAAACTTTTCATGTGAACTCAGCAAAAGCAAAGTCCTCACTGTGCTAATTAGAATCTTCTGGGATACAGACTATAATTTCTTATTAGTGTCAGTGGAACTGGTACATGAAAACTGAGGTCACAAGCTACTTCCAAGAGGTTTTTCAAATCAAGAAAAAATAGCTTTTCAGTGCCAAATAGAATGAATGCTAGTAAAGAAAGAAAGATTCTTGACTGAAATGTCAAATATCCTAATGTAGCAGATATAACTATGATGATTTGAAGGAATCCTCCTTTACAGGATTGTGCTGGGAAATCAGTGACTTCCAGAATCAACTGTATTTGGTTTACAAATGCAGCAGTACAGGATCATTTGCCCACCTAAAGTTATTTTCTTCATTTGGGGCTTTAAACACTAATATATGAAAAACTCCCAAGTGCAGTGCCATAGTCATGGTCAGTTCTCAGTTCTGAACTCTGAATGACAAATTATGAGTTCAGTGACACTGGCCCAGCTGTTTTTATTTCTGCAGATAAGCTCAGCTGAATCTGGCAGAACATTAGTGAGCAAATCAGTGCTCAATGGACAAGAATTAAACACTTATTTTTGTCTCTCGAAGCTACAGTAGGGTTAAAAGTATGGCTTGAAAGTAGAGAATAGCATCAAGTTCCAGTTTTCATCTCTACAGATATAGGAGCAACCTTAAATGTCTCTCTGGAGGTGTAAAAAATAGAATGGTATTGTTTTTACATAATTCTTGGAAAGTAGCAGCAGAAATTTAGATAATTTGTACTTACTTTATTTTTCTATAAATGACAGTTAAGAAGGATGGCCACAAGAACTGTTGGGAAAGGGAAAGCAAGACTGATGTTGGAGTTTCTTTTTTTGTGCAGTTTTAAGGTGCATCTGTACTGAGGTGTCTGTGGTAAGCACTCCTTGGCTCGGGATTAAACAAGCTGGTTCAAATCCTAACTGCAAGTAAGCAGCATCTGCATGAAAATGTCACACGACTTTATTTACTTTGCTGATCTTCCTTTGAGTACTGGAAGAGTACAGGTTGCTGCTACCAATTTTTCCCAGTTTCTTGCTAGGTCATGTAAAACAAGCTTGGTGTCTGCCCTGTGCTGTACTTCTTGCCACCAAAGACTCACATCCTCACTCTTCATCCGTGAGGTTTGGGGATCCAGAGAGAGAGGACATTGCCAATCCTCATGTTCTGAAACTCCAGAAAAACATGGGAGTTGTCAGAAATGTTTTTTAAAATGGGGAAAATTTAAAATAAAATAAACAAATTATTTTCTTCACCACATTTTTTCAAATGTCTGTGGTTTATTCACATCAGAGTCCTCAGCTTTGCTCTGCTGCCATGAGGATGGAATATTATGTCTTTTTTATTTTTTTCCAAATTCATTTTTACCCAAGAAGGCTCATTTTTAAATTTACCTTTCATTGCCAGAATTTGGCCCTACCAATTGAGGGTTATGGCAACAACTTATTTAGCACTTCTTATTTAATTTATTGAGTTTAAAATAGAGCTTTCCGAAGTCTTGAACTGAAGGTGTTTATTTTTTTCTACATGTGTGGTTCATTTTTTCTTTTTTTTTTAAAGATGAAACAAATACTTTTTCTTCTGGCTCTTTCTGTGTTTTCCTTATTACAAAATTTATTGGCAGTATCTCAGGTTGGAAAGATGGTATTATAACCCTGATCAATAACTGAAGTTGTTGAGTCCATCTGCTTTAGCTTTCCTCATCCATCATCTGAAGATGATTGTCATCAGATGATGACCTTTTTGTGTTATTTCTTTGGTACATGCTACTTGGAAAGCTTTCTTAAAAATTACAGATTTCTCTTAACTTTGAACAAAACCGTGGCAGTACAGAAGTTTTAGATGAATCACAGTAGAATTTTAAGTGGAATTTTGTTCATCTGTGACTGGTTGGAGCCTTGCAGACATTGCTACTTTTCCTGGACAAGAGAGTGTTGCTTTATTTGTTCTGATATCAGTAAAGCTATTTTTCTTGGATGAGGAGGTGATTCACAATCTAACCCCCTGCTGTTTTCACCAAATCTCTACCACTTGCATATTAATATTTCCACATAAACCACAGTTTATTTTTGAAAGTCTCCCCCCCCCCTTTTTTTTTTTTATACTGGCTTGCTTCTTTATGCAGTTACAGTGAAAAAGACAGAGGTTGGTAGTTTCCTTTTTCCTTTTCTGCCAACCCTATATCAAGGACACATTCAATGACACAATGAGATGATAAATTCAAAACTGCATAAAGAACATATCTCTTCATGCAGCTTGTTATTTATGCTGGAACTCACAGCTTCACCATGGCATAGAGGCCAGAAATACATGGATAGGTCACAACAAAGATTGAAACTACATAGGGATAATAAAATACAGTGATATGCAGTTGTAAAAGCCAACATTTTGGAACATATTTAGCTTTGTTTTTCCCTCTTGCACTTGAGCCAATCAAACACTATTCAAGATTAGGGGACACCAGAGGTTGCGAGTATATTAAAAACCATCTGCCAAATCTGGGATGCCTTTGGCCTTCTGAAACATGGGATACTGTCTCCTAACAGAAACTGAATTGATAGATAGGAGCACATGGATTTCTTTTTTCCCCATTCTGATATGAAAAAATAACTGCAGACATTTGTATGTCTGAAAAAATGCAAGCATACGGTCCCAGAAAATTTACTTTATTCATTTATTTATGAACCTTAGAAGCTTGTATTCGGAGTCCAAGCACTAAAGTGGAGGCAAGATGGACAACTTATCACAAAGCAGCAAAGGAAGTAAGTTTGCTTAATGACACTGCTGGCTGTTTAATTATGCAAAGAAATTATCTTCTCCCCTTTGCTGTTTTTAAAAATGAGCTTGCTGCATTCAGATTTTAAGTGGCATATCCATAAATTTAAGTTTAATGCCACTGTACAGAGGCTTTCCCAGATAATTCAAAAGCTTATTTCCTTGAAGTCATAGAGACTGTCATTCTGACTAGACAAACTTTATGTTCTTTATGTTGTATGTGTGTAATAGCAGAAATGGATGATGTGAGCTGTACTCAGAGCATTCTCAAACTTTGGGAAGGTCTGTGTGCGTATCTGATTTTGGCTTTTGATTCGTTCCCTCTTTACACATGGTATCACATATTTAAGTGCAGCAATGTTTTCTAACACCTTCTTCCTGCTCTGTTGAAACTAATAGAGATCAGCATAATTACTTCAATAGAGTCACAGTGATTCATGCTGCATGGACATTTTGCCCTGCTAAGGTTGAATTCAAGGCAAGTCCTTGAAAAACTGAGCTGAGCACTTTTCATTTGTTTGAGGTTTCATCTCTGTCTAATTTAGTTATCTATTAATTCCACAAGGATCACAGCACCATGGTGACTATTAAAAGTCTGACCTGCCCCTCTCAGCTTGATTAAAATTTCTCTGTGAGACACAGAAAAAAGTTGTTGCTCAGCACTTCAGAGTGGACAGCATTGTATCAGTGAAGTTACTCTCATGGTTCTATTGGGACCCTTTGAGATGAAGACACTGGGGACCCTACTGGCCTTGGAAAGACATGGGAAAACACATAGTATTAAGCAGCTGGAGGAGAAAACTTATACAAACAAAAATGTTTGCTTCAGTACCCTGTTGTAAATGTTCACCACAGTGCACAGAGATTTACTTGCTCAACTTCCATCAAATATATATTAATGGAAGTTGTGTAGCTAAATCCCTAAGCTTCTCTAGGAACAGCTCTTCTGTATTTATTATTCCTCTGGAATTTCAATGCCCCTCAAGATTAAGAACCTTAGGATTTATTTATTTTTCTGTGAGTTTCAGTAAGTTGTGATAACATCCTGGGGACATGATGAGTGTGAAAAAGACTATGTTCTTTATTGTACTGATCACAACACTTGCATGTTAAAGGAGAATATTTTCTGTTTCTCAAACTTCAGTATGTGCTGATGCAATATTTGCGTCAGCAGCTGCCTGCAGCTTCCTGAGAAAGGAAGAAACTGAGAAAACATTTCTTATGTAGTTTGTTCTAAATGCTGCATTTTTCCAGTGTTGGTATGAATTCGCTTGTGAAATAGAAACTGATGAATACAAAAAGGTGAAGTAGACTGTGTAATGCCATTAGCTCTAGGACTGTCAAATGTTAGTGAGGTTAACTGCTAGTTTCTCCAGATACTGCCCCCCAAACTTCTCTTGAACTCATCCGACAGTAATTGCTTCCTTGTTCTGTGTGTTTTATGAGTTTCTCCTGAATCAAAAAAACAAAACCCCCAAACCCGAGTGTTAAGGAAACTTCCCCTACTGACCATTCAGGATGCCCTCTGGCACTCACTCCCACCACAGACCGCTTTCACTGCTGAGACCGAAGCACCTTTGCCGCAAGCGGCTCCAGCGACCTGACTGGTCCTCTCTTGACTTCCTATATACCCACTCACACAGTCAGACCAGGTTTCATCACCGGTTCGACCCTGGGTTTTCCATAGCAGAATGCCACATCTCGTTCCAGAAAACAATTTATTCACGGCGCAGGAACACAGAAACTGCTCGATCTGGTGCCTCTGAGGACGGATCCCGAACAAAGGAATCCCAGGGGTTTTATAGCTTCACAGTCTAAACACACCAGCCTTGGCTTTTCCTCCTGAGCCACCGGCTCCTGCTGCGCCTGTGAGTGTCTGGTCACCTGGCTGGGACACAGGTCCCTGTACCCTTTGTTATGCAAAGGGTCGGCAGCTCACAGCCTCTTGCCTCGGGCTCCCACCGCCCTGAGCTCAACCTGCGGCTCACATTTCAGCTGCTCACCGGGCTTGTATTCCTCAACACTAGCTGTGTTATTTTCTTCTAACTGATGACCTTTGAAGGTATAGAGTTATCTGTCAAATTAAAAGGTTGCTCATAATAGCTGGTAGGTTAAGAACGGATTTTACTCTACCTCAATATTGATTAGAACCATGCTCCTCCTTTCCACCCACTGCAGTGAAGATACATGGTCTGTGGGTTGTCTGACTGCTTTACTCCTTTATTACTCTACCACTATGCCAGAGGTAAAAAAAAAAAAAAAAAAAATATATATGTTCTTAGTGTTGTTTATTCT